>OY744539.1:4601277-4616277 GCA_963556195.1 Sepiola atlantica | reverse complement strand
TAAAATAAAATAAAATAAAATAAAATAAAATAAGATTAAAAATTAAAAATTAAAATTGGGTGTGTGTTATGCTAACAATGAAGTAACAGTAGAGTGACGCTGAATTAAGATAATATAATATCAAATATGTATTTATTAGTATGTAACCCAACAGTGATCAAAACAGTTTTTGCAGAGCTATGTAAACAGATATATATAAAATGTTTTTTTTTTAAATTGGAAATGAATGCCTACATAAATTCAATTGTGTTTAGATCCCAGATCTCGGCAGGCCACACTAGATCAAATGCCACTTAATTGTAAAACTTACATTTATATACTAGCTGTAAGTACACAGTGTTGCCCTGGAGTCTTTAATTTAATTTCCTTTTAGAATAAGATTTTGAAAATTAAATGAATATACTTCCAAATTCCTTTCAAATGTCTGAGTTAACTATTAAGCAAATATAAAAATCGTATACTTGATTACGAATGAGCCGAAATGAATTCTGGTTAGTTTAGTTTCGTCAGATTTTATTTTATTTTACATTATTGCATTTTTTTAAAAATGTAAATGATTAATAGTAAAAGTGAAATAATGTTTTAGTGGTGCCCGCGAATGGCGGACGCTGCAGATGATTAGTTCTCGGTCGATGGAGAAAAGGAGCACAGAAGAATGTGAACATAGCTCTGATTTTGGAGTTTGGACCACACTGAATCTTATTTCTTTTTGAAATAAATTCAGTGCCTTTTAAAAACAGAGAATCATGCGGAGACCAAAAAGTAATGTTCTTAGATTGTCTCCATCATAAGCCCTTTTCAGTATATTTTTTTTATAAGTATCTCTAATCGATATCTCCAGCAGTCAAGATTTCCGATCAGGGGGGAAAGATTCCAGGAGATGACAGAGGGGCCTAGTCCTCTTGGCATGACAGTTAGTTTGGTTTTCAGAGGGTTGGCAATCAGTTAAAGCTGGGTGCCTCTCCAGGCAAAATGTGACACTTTTGGGACTCTTAGTTAAAGGATTCTGTTTATTGGACTTATTCTTTTTGGTCGAGCAATAACCTCATTTTGCAAGTCTGCCATTTAAACTAGGAACACGAGTTTCATTGGTAACCTTCAGCAAATAAACACGTTACTTGTTTATAAACTGAACTCGTCGTTTTACTATGGATAAGAATTGTTTGTTGCAGCACTGACCGAATCGCACCGGCACATCGAGTGGGGACGACCACAGCCAGCGCAGTGAACGCACGTGTACAGGTTCATAGCGTAAAGGCATCTTTATGTATTTTTAATAAAATGGCTGTATTGTTTCCAAAATAAACCGGAATGCGTATTGGTTGATTTCATAATTAAATCTTTTTTTTTTAAATAGAATTTTTGTTGTGGCCTTAACGTACCGAATAGAAATAACACGACCAAAAGGTATTAACATAAAGTACAGAAGTAATGGGTTGACAGAGGCTGCTTCCTCACTTCTACAGATTGGTTATAACGATTGTATTCATAGAGTCAGAAGAGTCCATACAGTGACGAAATAGAGTATTGATTTACTCCTCTCCAGGAGTTAGGCACAAGGCCAGTTTTTATCTTACTCCCACAAATAAGATGTGACCCAAGGTCGGGTCGGGAAAGTGGGGTTTAAAAATTGCCTGGGCAGCCCCGTCGGCATTCCCCGGTAGGGGCGCCTCAGGTAGTAAGCAATAAACTTACTCCTCCCCAAAGAGGGGAAGCAAAGACTGGGAGGGTGGACCTCCTAGAACTGCACAGGACAGACCTATAGACCGGCGTAAATCAAGCCCCGAAGGCCAAGACAATACCAGTCTATGGGGTGCAGTATCCATCGGAACAGATACTACACTTTGATCTTAGCCAAAATGCCAAGTGACGAAATAGAGTAGATCACTATAAAGACTTAAAAAAAATTAGTTGCGTTTAGGATTATAAATATTCGTTCTATTTTTCACTATTGCCTCAATGAATTTTCCATAAAAAAAAATTACCAGACTGAAACACAGGATTGAACCAGGGAATTTAGTTTTCTCAGCCTAACGCTTACCTAATTGAGCTATTCAATAAATGTTTATATAGAAGAAATGGGTTAGTTTATTGATTGTTTCAAGTAAACGTTTTTCTTTTAATTAGTCGTCAGATGATTTTCAAAAGTTAAACTTAACTGTCGAAATTGTTTAATTCATGTCGTTTTCGATTTATCTTTATTTGGGATAAATTCAATCAAAAATTTAAAACAATATTTTGAAGACCTGAAAAAAAAGTATTTTTCATCTTGTTATTTTTTTTGCTGCAACTATATTGCCGTTATGAAGACGTCGACACACAACAACAGAAATGGCAGCTTGTGACTTAAAAACGAGCGTCAAGAATGATAATTATTTGAAACTCAATATTTACCACATGTGTCCATTAAAACTAAGAAAGTTTTGGAAACATTAATTTCACTATTATTCAGTTAAAACCTATGCATAAATGACGTTATCCTCCATCAAAATTAAGGCTGTAATAAACTTGAAACTAACAGCTTATATTTGATGCCAGCGTCTCAAATTCTTTAGTAATTCTATATAATAACGCTGAATGAATGTACTCTCTTTTTCATTTTACTTCAGTTAACCCTCAGAAATCAAGGAGCCCCTTCCTGAGGTAAACACTTGATTTTTATGTGAGATACATAGATGTCCGTTTGTTAACCTAATATTCTCATCTACCTCTCAAACGTTGAGTTAGTAAAGTTGCTTCGGTGGCAATATCTATTGTTTAGTGCTAATAAAAGTAAGATAAAAATAGATAGATAGATAGATAGATAGATAGATAGATAGATAGATAGATAGATAGATAATGTTACGGACAGTTCTCCGTCCATTTTCAAAAACGTTTTTAAAAAAATAAAAAAATAAAAAAATGATTAAATATGAAATATGTATGAATAAGCGGACTTTTTAAACTATGAACAACGGTTATTTCAACTGTCCTTTGATAGATAGCAATATTTAAAGGTATTATCATAGACTAGTTGAAGTATTTGTCTACGTTGGGTTTCTCGACTTTTCTTGGATGTTACAATCAAGATTAGAAGTTAAGAACATATATTACATTTTTTTCATCTTTTTTATGAAAAAGAAATTCAAGTTTATGATAGATATCGGCTAAAAAACAAATAGAACTCTATAACAAAAATTGCAATTGTTTTGAGTGAGATTCGAACCCACATTTGCATAAAATATTGGATCTGCAGGCGAACGCTTTATTCATAAAGCCACTGATCTAACAAAAATATTTTGTCTATTTAACCTACTTTAATGACTTCGGCGTAGGGATTTTATACCTCTCCATATAGATCTAAAATAGTTTGATTGTCTAGAATAAATAAAGAAACATGAATATGAAATTTAAAAAAGTCTTATCAAAGTAAAAAATATATTAGTGGACATTTATCAAATATTTTTATCTATTTTTAATGTTAAAAAAGATAAATGTTTCATCATCAAAGTACATCAAATAGGTACTCTGATTTTATGTGTAAAGTAGTTGTTCAGTCCGCTAAAAGGAAACGCTACAAAATGGCGGAACATTTGTTTCTGGTATTATTTTCACGTAAATTTAATTTTGAATAATGAGTTTTATAAAGGTTCAAGACCTTCTGTCATCGATAAGGATGGCATAGGATCGACGGTGCTGATTCTAAATCCGCGATTAATGTGGCTCTTGAATTAACCGCTTAACTGTGATGCCTCGACACACATACAGACAATTTTGCTTTATATATATACGAGCTTGCGTTGACATATCGCTATCACTTCATAAAGTTAGCTTCTTGGTTTGGTAGTTTGGTAGTTTTGTTTTACGGCATATCAACCCTTTTTGGGTTATTTAATGCCGAATCTGGTCATTATAGTAAAAGTTTTTATGCTTCAAGTTCTTTATATCTTCAAATGTTTAATCATCGTTTTTGGTTTGGTAGTTTTGTTTTACGGCATATCAACCCTTTTTGGGTTATTTAATGCCGAATCTGGTCATTATAGTAAAAGATTTATGCTTCAAGTTCTAAAAATAAAATAAAAAAGGGGAGGGAGAAAGGGAGAGGGGCTGTTGTTTTTGGTTTTGGTTTTGTAGAACATAATTAAGTTTTACAAAAAAAAAAAAAAAAAAAAAAAAAACGTCAATGTAGGTGAATTTCGTCTCAGGGAGCCACAGGGCAGCCTGATCTGGTATCACCAGGTTAGCTTCTTGAAATACTTCAAACAAAAATATTTAATAATAAACATTTCATTCATAAGTTTGTTGTAAACACGAGCCAAAATGTTCGCATTTATTCATATTAATAGATTAATATCAACATTGATTCATATAAATAGATAAATATCAACATTTTGGTAATTTAAAAAAAAAAAAAATTTGATACAAATTTATTTACTTATTAAATAAGACCGTATAGAAATTAAAAGAAAGAAATCAATTCGCATGAGCGATGGTGTGTATGGGGAAGGGCTTTTATAAACTTACAATTCAGAAACAGATGGCAACTTTTCGAAAATCAAGTCAGTCTCTTTAAAGAAAAGGCCGGGAAGAAACATTTTAACATAAATGCGAAACGTTTGACTACGGAATTTAAAAACAATACAAAGAAAATGCAGCGTCTCTAATGAGAGAGAGAGAGAGAGAGAGAGAGAGAGAGAGAGGGAGAGAGAGAATAAGATAGAGGGAGAAGGGGAGAAAGAAGTCACCCTCTCCCTTTTTCTTTACGATCTTTTCTTGCTTATGGCTCGTCGATATGTACTTCTTTCTAGCTAGTGATGTTAGTTTCATTTAAATTACCTCCATTGAAAATTAATGAACAAATATTTTAAGAAAAGTGTTAATAATTTGTCCTTTTTTATTAAATCACTTTAATTAATTACTGTCTATATCGACAAAATTGTAACATATATATATTTATATATATATATATATATACGAAAATAGGACGATAAGATTACAAATGAATAACACTAAACATTAATTTATTATAAACTGTTTAAAAAATAGTTATGCAAATTAAGCATGGAAATAGCTGTCTTTGGTTCTCTCGTCTCTATTATGTATACAGCATTTCAAAATGTGATGTATTATTGATTTAAATAATAGTAAGCCGTTTTGATGGTAATATAGGCTTGATAAATGAAAACAACTATCGCATTTATATATAGATACATAAACGATTAATGCAGTACAGTTAATGCATATATAGACGTAGACATGTAGATATTTCGATACATCTAGATACAAATCTAGAGAGAGATTAAAGGAGGATGAGAGAGAAGGAAATGATATAGGGAAATAGAATACAAATATTTCCTCGTATGTCTGAATGTAATTGTGCTTGCTAGCGCGCTGTTATCTCTTTTTGAATACATTTTGGTGACGTCCACGCGTGTCAATAGATAATTACTTTACCTGCCTACGAATCGGTTCGTATTTATTTCCGCCTGTCTTTGGATACATAATGTGCCTTATTGCGTATCTTTTTTGCGTCATCCTGTACAATGGAAATAGTGACGACAGGCGCAAGACGCCACGTGGTTTATTAAGAGCCTCTTATGAGAGACAGGGTCTACTTATAGAAGGCACTACATACATGGGAAAGAAAACAAAGGTGTGTGTGGATGTGGATGTGGATGTGGATGTGGATGTGTGCGTATCTGAAAACGAGAGTGTGCATACTGTTACGCATCTGCATGTGTTTGTTTTCAAATAAATGTACACGCCATTGTTGATGGCGTTGGGGGAAGGCAGAGGTAGTCGTAATGGAATAAAAGGGAAAGGATATAAGATGGCAGAGTTCGAAATGAGGAAAGGGGGGCAGAAGAAGAAGAAGAAGAAGAAGAAGAAGAAGAAGAAGAAGAAGAAGAAGAAGAAGAAGAAGAAGATTACGTCGAGGATGAAGAAAAATATCAATAAGAGGACGAGGGGAAGAAGACCAAGAAAGAAAATCAAGAACATCAAAAAGAAAATGAAGAAGAGGAACAAGAAGACGATAAAGAAAGTCAATAAAAAAGATAGAACAGATGAAGAAGAGGATGAAGAAGGCCATAAAAAAGAAGGTCAAAAAACAATTTTAAAAAGATGAAGAAGAGAAACAAGAAGACGATAAAGAAGAAGGGGCAAACAAGGTAAAGAAGATGAAGAAAATGAACAAGACGATAAAAAAGGTCAAGAAGACGATAAAGATGAAGAAGTGAAACGAGAAGACGATAAAGAACATCAAGAAGAGAAACAAGAATACAAAGTGTACCAAGAAGAGAACGAAAAATATGAAGAAGAAGATGAAGAAGGTCAAGAGCAAAAAGAAGAAGATTAAGTAGAGGATGAAGAAGACAACGACAAAGATCGTGAAGATCAAAGAAAATTAAGAAGATCAAGAAGATCAATACAAAGATGAAGAAGAAAGTCAAGAAAAAGATGATGATGATTAATATGAACGAACGTAACTTTCAAAGAAGAAGAAAACTGAGAAAAGAATTCAGATATTTGAATGGAAAAATAGACAAAATAAAGAAAAGTGTAAATATTTGAACAAAATAATTTAAGAATCAAAGAGAGGAAGGGAAATTTTTTAAAGTATGAAAACTAAAATTTTTAATAAATACTACCAGCAAAAAAATGAATTTGAGGAAAAAAGAAATATAATTAAATGGAAAAAAGAAAATAGAGATCAGTAATATAATCTAAAATATCTGTTCAAATTTTTAATTTGCAATAAAGAAAAGTTATTAAAAAGTAAATAAAAGAAAGAAAATATATTGATAGCTGAAAGAGAAAGATAATTTAAACTAGATATATAGAGATAAATTTAAAAACATAAATGATAAAATAGCATTGCAAAAAGGAAATTGGTTTTATGAAAATTTACATGAAGAAAATAAAGAAATTTGAACAAAAGAAAAACAGAAAATGACCAGATTTAAAAAAGGAAAAAAAGATATAACTAAATAAATGAAATAAAGATTTTGAAAATAATTGAAAAATATCATTCAAAAAAGAAATTTGAACAAAAGAAAAACAGATTTAAAAAAGGAAAAAAAGATATAAATAAATAAATGAAATAAAGATTTTGAAAATAATTGAAAAATATCATTCAAAAAAGAAATTTGAACAAAAGAAAAACAGATTTAAAAAAGGAAAAAAAGATATAAATAAATAAATGAAATAAAGATTTTGAAAATAATTGAAAAATATCATTCAAAAAAGAAATTTGAACAAAAGAAAAACAGATTTAAAAAAGGAAAAAAAGATATAAATAAATAAATGAAATAAAGATTTTGAAAATAATTGAAAAATATCATTCAAAAAAGAAATTTGAACAAAAGAAAAACAGATTTAAAAAAGGAAAAAAAGATATAAATAAATAAATGAAATAAAGATTTTGAAAATAATTGAAAAATATCATTCAAAAAAGAAATTTGAACAAAAGAAAAACAGATTTAAAAAAGGAAAAAAAGATATAAATAAATAAATGAAATAAAGATTTTGAAAATAATTGAAAAATATCATTCAAAAAAGAAATTTGAACAAAAGAAAAACAGATTTAAAAAAGGAAAAAAAGATATAAATAAATAAATGAAATAAAGATTTTGAAAATAATTGAAAAATATCATTCAAAAAAGAAATTTATTAAAAGAAAATAAGAAATAAAGAAAACAATAAAGAAGTTTTTAAGTAGAAAAAGTCAAAATAATTGGAAAATAGAAGACTAGAAAAGGGCCGGATTAAATAAAGAAATTAAAAGAAAAGATAGTGAAATCATAAAAAGATGGCGACACCAGAAAAATATATAACCCGTAAGAAAACGATTTGATAATTACTGACAATAAAAAAGAAAATATATTAATATCTGAAAAAAGAATGATAATTTAAAAGAAAAATAATTAGAAAATAAATTAAATATAGATGTTTAAAACATAAATCATAAATTACCATTCAAAAAAGAAGTTAGTTTTTAAAAAATTGACATCAAGAAGAAAAAGAAAACAAATTTGTAAAATGAATGGAAGAAAAGTACAGATAATGGCCAGATTTAACAACGGAAAAAGTAAATAAATAAATTCAAGACTTTTGAATTGACAAAATATAATTCAAAAACGAAATTTATTAGAAGAAAATACAAATTAATACAAATAAAAAGGTTTTTAATAGAAAGAGTAGAAATAATTAGAAACTAGGAAAGGAAGAGAAACAGATAAAAAAAAAGATGGCGACATCCTAAAAGAAAAGATGGCGACATGATAAAAAAATATATAAATCGTAAGAAAACGATTTGATAATTACTGACACAGCTCTGATAATGTTAATGACGGCCGCCATACTGATAGCGATGTTTCCCAAGAAGAACAGGAATAAAGATAACAATAATGGCGATCGTGAAGAAGCTGACAAGAATGTGAAGGAGAAAAACGAGACGGGCGGTTGAACAATGAAAACACTAAAGAGAAGACAGTTCGGATTGAAAAGGCAGTCTCAGGCCGATCGATATTAATTCAGTTTCAACCAGATCCCAGGGGATGTCTGTACCACTGTTTATGCAATAAATCACCGTGTTATTTGATCAAAAGCCAAACTCCTTCTAAAGAGAGCCAGGAATTTCGAATCTCAAACATCTATTTAAAAGCGTCTACTTAATGCGAAAGGGTGGAGGATGCACTCAAAAGGTATTTATTCTGGACCCCACCAGAGGGCGTAGCGAATGAACAGAAAACATGGCGGCCCTGAGAGAGCCAACGCAATGCATAACTGTAGGAAACAGTCGAGAGTGTTTTCCGCTTTACAGTTGGCGCCATTGTTATGGTTGTTGTTTTTATAAGGGCTGCACTTCATTGGTAGTAATAGGCTGATGAAATATTAGCCATCTTTAGCTCGATCTGTCGACAATGTCGCCGCAGCCAGCAATGCCTGCTGGTAGGGTTCTTATAGCCTTTCCTTGCCGCTGATGTCGGTAATGACAACAATAATGTCGCGACCGGCCTTCCCGCTGACATCGGAGTCAATGAGATGAACAAATCGGAAAATCTAAACATAACGTTAGATAGGCTCTATCTCTGCCGCTGAGGAATTTGTGGTTAAGATCTTGGAGAGAGATTCAGTTGATGGGAAGAAAGAAGCAAAAGAAAGCGAAGATATATAAGCGGAGATTGCAGAACCCCAAAAAGAAACGATACTTAAAACAACAAAAAGGAAAAGAACTCTGATTTAAAGATAGGTTTAGAAGGACATCCGTGAGGATAATCTTCTTGATTAAATATAAAGGAATAATTACAAATGAAAAAGAAAACAGAAGGGACACATTTGCAAACCTAAATATTATTTGAAAGATCTATTTGAAATATAAATGTTATTTGTCCGTCTATTTGGCCGGCTTTTGTTGTTTTTTTTTCCCCTATTCTTTTATTTATTACATTTCCATGCTTTCTTTGTGCACCGAATATATTATATTTCTTTTTATTATATGTCTTCGAAGAAGAAGAATAACAAGAAGAAGAAGAAGAAGAAGAAGAAGAAGAAGAAGAAGATAAAGAAGACGGTAAAAAAGAGATTGAAAGAGGGACAAGAAGAAAATACAATACAAAGAATGGAGACGGCAACGAAGTGAATAATAATAAGAAGAAAAATAGAAGAAGAAAAAGAGAATAATATAGTGAAAGAATAAAGAATGCATCGAAGAACAAAAAGAAAAAAAGAAAAATATTAAGAAGAAGAAAATACAGGAAAAAGAATAAAGACCGCAACAAAGATGAAGAAGAAGGCACAGGAAAAGAAGGAGACAAAGAATAAGAATCAAAATGAATTAAGATTTTGGCCAAGATGAAGAAGAATATGAAGAAAAAGAAAAAGAAGAAAAAGAAAGAGGAGAAAATGGAAAGGAATACAACAAAATGAATGAAGATTTTGACGAGGATGAAGAAGAAAGAATGAAGAAGACTGCAACGAAGAAGATGAATAAAAAGGGAAAAAAGAAGGAAAAAACATGAATACAGCTAAAAGAATAAAGACTACAATGAAGAAGAAGAAGAAGAAAGAAGAAGAAGAAAGATGATGAAGAAACAAAAGAAGAATTCACTAATTCTGAATCATCATTTGTTCCCTGTGTAAAATCCATGATGGTCTAAATAGGCTGTCCGAATATTGAATCTTTTAGAGGAGGTCATGTGATTTGACCAAACAGCTAGTTCTAAAGATGAGAAATATTCTAGGAGATATATCTTAAAGCAACTCGAATAAGTAACACAGCTGAAAATATCCCGCATCACGCTATGCATGGGTGTACTTCGTTCATAAAAACAAAAACAAAATAGAAGCACACGAGCAGAAAACGCCAAGACATAAAAAGCGAAAGGACGAATCCAGTTTGCTAACACTAACTTCATATACGCCCTCTCTATCTTGCCTCTCTAAATGAAGATGTCTGGTTACGAAATCGTTATAGAAGTGCGAAAGAACTTTACTTTGTGAACATGTGTGATACTATTGACGTCTCCCTAGCCAGAGCCGAGACACCGTTTAATAATAGGAAATGATTCACACAAAAAGTGGAGCTGTCGGAAGTAAGACAATGAGAGGAAATAGTTCAACAACGTACATAGAAACGATCGGAAGTGGACTGAATAGTCAGATGAGTGTGACTGATAGGGCGAGTGCGGATGTAGTCAGTTTCTATTCTTCAGATGGGCGATGACTTAGACAAAAGACTGAACCTAGAATTGCCGGTCGAAGCTAAATATACTGGAGAGTTTACAACAGTTTACGTCAGTTGATGCGTTTACGTTAGTTTGCGGAGTTGACTAGTTTACGTTAGTTTTGCGGCAGTTTGCTACTCGGAAAGGAGACGATCAGATGGGATTAGATCGCGCAGATCAGAGCAAATTGCCAGATAAGCTGATTTCAAGCGAGCGACGGTGATGGCTCGACTGATGAATTATTTTAACTGAGACATTGACGCTAGTGTTTGAGGGGCCATTTCTTTTACGCGACGGTATCACACACACTCAGAATGCGACTGATTTATACACAAAGGATCGGAGTTGTGTTTTCTCTTGTGAGTTTGCGTTGTTTTGTTTTTCTCACCTTGTAAATAAGTGCTTGTGCCCTCGGCAATCGCCAAGGCGATTACACAGCCAGAGCTAAAGGTGAAAGCGAAGAGAACCACAGCACACAGTGATTGTCGAGAGAGAGGCATATGGTTCTACACATGCAGACACAGCTAACAAAGAAATACTCATTTCTTTTTGTAAAACTGTGTTGTGGTTGCTTCTTTATCACCGAAAAACTGGGTACATAATAACGAGAAAGATGAAAAAAACGATAATTCTCATTATTAAAACCGATTACAAACCAGTTGTGGTGGACTTGTGATATTTCAAATATAAAAGAAAAACATAGCAGGGTGTTAATGTTAGATTTTAGTAATACTCCGGTTACGTCAAGCCTGTTACAACGTTGAGTTAGGCTAACCGGAAGTGTCCGGTGTTTTGCCACTTATTTCATTTAACCAGAACTAAATTCTGTAACTAATTTGCATATTGTATTTTAATATGGGTTCTCTTAATTTGATCGGATGAGGCTATATTAAAAAGTAAAATAAAACGAAGTGAATTGCTCGCCCTCGGGTAGCCAGTAGTGAGTGAAAAAGTCGGTGGAGATCGTGCTTGTTTGTGTGTTTTTTGTTTAATGTTAACAGTTTTATTAAAAACTACCAAATGTTGTTACCTTTACAAGGACAATTTGGTTGCTTGTAAGTAACGTGGCAATTCGTTGCAACTCAACTATAGTCGCGAAGGAGTTGCCACAACAGGTAAAAAGTTTTTTTGTTATCCTTTCACGTCAAGTTCGGGTTGTTTATATACTTCGAGTTGCCTAAACCGTCCTACCTCCCTTGCCCCATTACGTCGGTAGAAATTCCGACACTTCTTGTACGCTCTGAACGAAAATTGATATGTCGCGTTTTTCGTTTTTGCGTTTTATCATGATCTTCTTAGAAAAAACTAGAATCTACAAGATTTCTAACCGAATTAGCGAAACATACCGGAAGTGACCTTCATCTGGATGAACTTTATCGGCTTTTTCTTTGTTCTTTTTTTAAAACTAGATTTTACACTCGTTCGATTATTTTGTACGCACGTTGTTTACTATCTGTTTTCGTTTTTTATCAATTGATATCGATTAGACCTCCAACTGTTCAGATTATTGCGAACATATTCAGCAGAAAAATATATTATTGTCAACGTTTCGACATGAGGTGTCATTGCGTCATTCAAGCTTATGGTAAACCGATCTCCGAATGTTCTAACCTTCAAAAGTCTCAAAAATGATTTTATTTATGCAGCGTTTTTGAACGCCGAGTGTGCAAGGATGCAAAATTTGAGAATGCGATTCGGATTGTAAATATTTACATCCTCGCAGATTCCCTATTAAAAAAAACAGTGCAAAAATAGAATGAAATTTAAGATGCAATAACAGAAAAAAGAACATGAGTACTTATAAAATCAATTTGTTATTGTTAAAAGAATTATAATGGGTTGGGAGGTTATTACAATATTTTAAGCATAAAGCAATCCAGTCTATGATATTTATGTGCTTATACTATTGTAGGCTATGACGTTTTACTTATTGAAGAGGAATTAATCTCTTAATGTTTATATATAATACACGGTACATAAAATGTGTATATACATGATACACATTGTACATAAAATATTTATATATATATATATATATATATATATATATATATATATATATATATATATATATAATACACAATGCACAGAAAAAAAAAAATATATATATATATATATATATATAATACACTATGCACATAAGATATTTATATATATATAATACACTATGTAATAAAATGTGTATGTACATAGTACACAATATTTATATATATATAATACAATATGCACATAAAATATTTATATATATAATACACTATGCACATGAAAAAATTATATATATATATAATACACTATGCACATCCAATATATATATATATATATATATATATATATATATATATATATATATATATAGTACACCATGTACATAATATATATATATATATATATATATATATATATATATATATACACCATGTACATAATATATATATATATATATATATATATATATATATATAATACACTATGCACATAAAACATTTATATATATATAAAATAATACACTATGCACATAAAATATTTATTTATATATAGTACACTATACACATAAAATATTCATATATATATATATATATATATATATATATATATATATAAGGTGAGTCAATGAAAAATAGTTAGACCTGTAAATGGAAACAGATCGATATCTTCAGTTATTCAGAACAAGGAGCATTTAGTAAATAAAAATATTTATTTCTTCTCTTTCAATTGCATTCCTTAAGCACGGCTTTTCAAAGATTAAAATCTTATCATCAGAGGAAGTAGAGATTGATAAGTTGACAGATAAGAACAGTCAATATTCAAAATTTGGAAAAAGTTTTTTGTATTATGTATTATACACCTTTTTGTACATAGTGTATTATATATATAAATATTTTACGTGCACAGTGTATTATATATATATATATATATATATATATATATATATATTTTACGTGCATAGTGTATTATATATATATATATATATATATATATATATATATATATATATATATATATATATATATATATATATATATAATACACTATGCACGTAAAATATTTATATATATACTACACTATGTACAAAGAGGTGTATAATACATAATACACAAAGTACATAAAATATTTATATATGGATTACTACTTGACAAGCGAGAATTACGTGTTTTACTGCTATTAACAGTTATTGGTTATGTCTGACATCCGAAACCTCCAGTATAGTATGGTTAATAAATAACTGTATAATATTTAAAAAAACATATTGTATGTCTTTATATTTACTTAATTAATCATTTGTCTTTATTTATTTAGATCACATGTAAATGTACACTGATGAGCTGTGAAACAGCGAAACAGTCTGTATGTGGATGACTATATAAAGCTCCCTCCCGGGGTAGAGCTTAATTTGTAAGGATATCGCCAACTGCCATTAGCTTTAAGGCATAGCTCATTAGGTTAAACTAATTCGAGCCACGGCAATTGCAATGTTTACATTGAGATATATCTTACATTCTGTCAGTATCGCATGATAGTCGACGGTCGAGTTTCAATCACGGCTTGAAGCACTAACTGGTCTAGCCGCACTGATGAGCTGTGAAACAGCGAAACAGTCTGTATGTGGATGACTATATATATATATATATATAATTACATATTAATTTTCATACTTTCATGATATTCAACAAAAAAACAGAAGTGAGTCCATGTATGTCCTCTGAATCCCGGATTTTTCAAAGAAAATATTCTTCCCTTCAGAAGAATATAGGATGATCTTAGAAAATAATCATCTTAAAAAAAATTTTTGGAAAATAATATTAAAATAATAAGAGTTTATAAATGATTTTATCCTTTAAAGGGATAGTATAAAACTTTTGGAAATATTGATAAATAATGCATATAGTTCCAAACAATAATTGCAAAGAATAAAAACAAAATAGATATATTTCCTTTTGCATTAGGAAAAACATCAATGTGTGTAGTAAGGAAAAGGCCAGTAGATGGGTGTTTATCGACGTATGTAACAATGTAGATCAGAGTTCATAAAATTGTGTAGCAATGAAGAAGCAAGCAAGTAGACGAGTATATATATATATATACAGGGTGGGCCAAAATAAGGGTCCTATCTTTAAATTTGAATAACTTGAATTTGAATAACTTCCACAAAATAAAAGTTAAACTTACCAAACTTTATGTGTGTGTAGACTGACCCTTCCGAGATTTTTTGAAATAAACAAAACAAATTTTAGCCGAAAAACACTTCTTAAAACTTACAAAAACTAAAGTATTGTTTTTTACACTGTTTTGAGTT
>OY744539.1:4551277-4598777 GCA_963556195.1 Sepiola atlantica | reverse complement strand
AGCCACTGAGTAATAAAACAATCATTTAGTGATAGAGTAAAACATTTCTGTTTTATAGTAATTAAGCTATTGAGGAGCTTAACAGAAGATAACCTTTTGCTAAGATCAGCATCCAATCACACTGCTAAGTTTGTGTTTGCTGATCTTTTTCTCTAAATAAATACCTTGAACATTATTTCGTACGTTTGCTAGTATAAAATCAAAAGTTAGAGAGAAGAAGAAGAAGAAGAAGAAGAAGAAGAAGAAGAAGAAGAAGAAGAAGAAGAAGAAGAAGAAGAAGAAGAAGAAGAAGAAGAAGAAGAAGAAGAAGAAGAAGAAGAAGAAGGGGAGGAAAAGGGAGAAGAAGATGAGGAAAAAAAGAAAAAAAGAAGAAAAAGGAGAAGAAGAAAAAGAAGGAATAAGAATTAAAAGAGAAGAAGACAAAGAAGAAGTAGGAAAAGAAGAAAAAAGTATATGAAGAAGAAAAGAAAAAAAGACAACGGCAGAATAAGAAGACTACATAACCAATATGTTCACTAACGAATAGGGGGGGAGACGAGGGGGAGAGGGAAAAAAGGGAAGAAGAAGAAGAATGAGAAGAAAGAAGAAGAAGAAAAAGAAGAAGAAGAAGAAAGGGAAGAAGAAAGGAAAAGGTAAAGAAGAAAAAGTATCGTCCCGTATAACATTGCTCTAAACGACGCCATGTTTATTTGTTCAGCCAGTTGGTGTCAAACAATTATGTCCGTCTAGACCCAAGCGATATCGAATAGAGGCCTGGCAACTACACAGTTAGATAATTTGTCAATGAGCAGACAATTTCTGGAGTAGATTACTACAAACTATATTTATCTAGAGAATATGTTTTCCCACGACTTGTTAGAAACTACTTATAATTATCTAATTAGTAATTATATAATTTACATAGTATATATGTAAGTCCATATTGTAAGAAAACACGGAAGAACAATGTCGCTTATGTAAATTTATTCGCCTTAAAATTGTTTAGATCAAGCAGAGATAAATAGGTATACTTATCTATACATTATGGTGTCTCGAACTGGAGTTATCATAAAAGAAGATGATCTTAGATTGGAGAGTTCTGCGTAAAGGGAGATAATCTTAGACTGGAAAGCAGTTCGTCAAGTTAGATAATCTCCATAAAGGGAGGTAACTTATAGCATTGTAAAATCCATGGTATAATTTCAGGATAATGTTCTATATGTGTAAAAATGAAAACGCCTTTATTGTAATCATTTAACATCTACAATGTGTGTGATAGTGCACTGTTGTTTCTACATATGGGATAGATAAACACTATACCGGTGGCAGGATCACAAATAAGATAAATTCGGTGCTGATGTTGCCACATACACTAACAAAACCATAAAAAAATGACACCAAACAAATATAAAAGTCGTGGGGCTCAGACGAAAGATACGCTTGTTTTGAAAATAAATAACTATGCCGTAATCTATAATTAACTAAACAAATAAATATATTAATCTTTACTTGTTTAGTCAATTATAGATTAAAGCTTAGTTATTTATAATTAACTGAACAAGTGATCCAAACCCCTTTTAGCTATGTATGTATTTTTCTCGTCCCTCACACTATATGTTAATCTATCAACTCTATATTATTACTAAAAGTATATGTGAGCATTTATAGAAGGGGTTGCACTTTTTCCAGCGACGTTATCTAATTTACATACGTGTGTCTATACACACCACAAACACGTATGTGAATTAAATGGGAAAATTATGAGTCTCTTTACTTTATATGTGTGTGTGTGTGCCTGTGCCTGTGCGTGTGTCTCTGTGTGTGTCTATAAATTATATGTAAATCATAAAACATCAAGTATTTTGAAATCAATTAAAAACAATTTCTATAACTTTTTATATCTATTCTTCATTAGATGTTTAACTTTCATGCAAAGTCATAAAGTATTGATATTGTTGTACTTTGAAAAATGTTATGTGATTGAGAAAAGAAACAAATTTTACTGTTAATATTTTATTTGCAACTACAGATTTTGTACAATAAATTGTACTTATTTGTTGATTTTGAAAGAATATATTAATATACAATAATATAGATAACAGACTTCACAGTTTTATGCAAAAAATATTAAAAAATTGAGATTGAAAAAAAAAACAAAAGACAAATTAATACAAAGGAAAGTGTTGCATCATTCACTTCACTGATGCTCCTTGCTTTTCAATCACTTTTAAAAGTCTGTTAACCACAAGCTGGTGTTAGATTTGCTATTGTAGCACATTATAAGTTACTTACAGTAACTTTTACTGCTTTCCAGAGTTCATGCTTGCTATTAAACGGTCTACCATTGGAATAGATATCTCTCTTAGAGGTATTTCACCGGGTTTTCAATTGGATTTAAGTCACATCTATCGGGTGACCATTCCATGTACGAATCTCCAACAAATCTCTTTTCGTGTAACCATTTTTTAGTGAACTTTGAAACGTGACTTCATAAATATAAATATGAATGATTTATGTTTGTCTAAAGGTTGGTTATCTAGGAAACCAGCCCATATCATGACCCCATCCCGGCTTTGTTGCTGTTTAACAAATTGTCTTGAACCATATTGCTTACAGACCCAACCTCGCACCTATCGATCAGGCCTATAAACATGGACTCGTCTCTGAACAAGACTTTCATGAAATCAGTTTTCATATATTTCTTAGCTCACTTATCCCGATTTTATCTTATGTTTCTTTGTTAAAATGGGTTTCTTAATTCGATTCTTTACGTACGCAAACCCTTTTTATTCTTTGTATCTTGTTTCTCTTGAACCATAGGAGCTCTAGTAGCCGGAAATATGAATGAACTACTTGCATACGGAGTTCTAGTGATTTCTCTTCGGATGTGCGACAGATCGATTTCCATTTGTTAAACTCCTTTTTTCTCGATTGTTTAGTGATCCCTTGTTAGATCCTTTGAAATTTGACGCGAAACGTTTCTTTATGCAGTTCTTTTCATCACTTGTTAGTTCTTTTTTGCGAGCTATGAAGCTTAGTATTCAAATTTGCAAATAATCTTTAGACACTGAAAACTGCAATAATTATAAAAGTTCATTAGATTTAATATGACTTATTTCTTTACAGTTACAACAAAATGCACACTACAACCAGATTACATCATTAGATCTTATATATTAAACAGTATGATATTAAATAAATGCCAAAATAGTAATTCCATGTAATCTTTAAACGCACTTTATATATAATCTGAAAGTGTACGTATATAAAGACAGTTGTAGCAAAAGTGAAAATGTTGTAGTCGTGTAAGTTCTATTTCAGTCGTATGTATATTCTTATTCAGTTTTCATCATAGTAAATTGTTTTTGCTTGCTTTGAAATAGTTCCAGTACACGAAACCCTTTCTCTTATTATATCCGTCATGAAACTCTCCTGACATGTACATGAAACTATTAATAATAAAGACTTATATTCTGTTTGGTAAAGAACCATTGTAATGTAGTAGTCCCTATGTTTTTACGGGCACTACATACGAAAGTCTGCAATCTTACTTAAATGGTTGTACGTGACATTAATTCTTATGTTTTTGTGTCACGAAACTATTAACTTCAGTGAGGATGCCACGTTACATAAAACTGAAAATAAGCACTTGGTTTCTTCGGTTGGTGAATCACAAATGAAGACTCGAAACACAAAAAAAGATTTTACTTTGCTTATTTTTATTGCTGTTGTATGGCAACATCATTTAACGCCAACACTCATTTTTTTTATGTACCGTGGCTTCCCCGCCGGGTTCCACCAGTGACTCGGAGCTAAAATTTGCTCTCTCGCTTGCGATCGGCTTATTTTATTTATTACTAGCAGGACCCGTGTCCCGACGTTGCCCGGGGAAATATAACAGCCTGATTTTAATTTTTAAGTTAAATAAATAGATTCAGAAAATAAATCATTTCACTGGAAGTAATTTAAGTAATTAAAATAGGATTGATGTTTTACCTTCTGGTGCCAATATGTATAGACATTGTGGAGAGCCTACCCTTGAACATCCTACATAAAACTGCCCATGGCTAAAGCAAGGTGAAGTCAAGTTTAGACCAACCACTGCCAATGATTGTCCTTGGGACTTGTTAATTGTCATGGCAAAACACAATTTAACTGGGAACTGAAGCCTTTTAAATTCTATTGCAGAATCCGACGGAATAATGGGTATTCTGGGAAGGAATGTCAGTTTGCTCCTTGCCACACCAGTTAGTATTACAGCTTCTATCACATGAGGTTTCATGCGTTTAACACACAGTCTCGTTCCATTACATAGCCTTGGAACATCAAGATTCCGGAGTAACATAATTGGGCATCCAGCTTTCAGCTTTAATTTGTGTGTTGGCATACCAAGCAATTCTAATGAATTTAAAAATTCTGTAGGGTATTGTACAGCCTGGTCGTCATCGAGAGTAGAATCCACAGAAGTGAAAGTTTGTTTATCACCTGGAATTTCATCAAGCAGTTGTTGATTGATGACATGTACCATGTCATTTTCAGTAGCTAGAATTGCTCTCTCCGTTAGCCATTCAGGATGCACATAGTTTTCTGCTATATTTGGATAAACTTTGATACTAAGTTCTCTGAGTGATGAAACAATTGAGCCAGTACCTGGAGTAATAATAATCTTGCCATTGTTGGTTGTTGCAAGCTTGCCATCACCTATTTTTAGGAGTAGGGAGGCAAACTCACCAGCCATTGGGTCACTATTGAGATGTACACGCATGTTTGTAAATAACGTTACAGTCTTAATGTACTTCCACAAATACGACAATTTAATGCAAGTATTAAGCTCGTCAGCGGGACTTCCACGTGGAACAATAGGAAGCGTTTGTCGGAAGTCACCTGATAATAAAAGTGTTATGCCACCCATAACAACATCACGTACATTGAGATCACGCAATGTTTTATCTAGAGCATCGAACGCTTGTTTATGTGTCATTGTACATTCATCCCATACGATCAAGGAACAATTCTGTAAAACTTTAGCTGGATCTGATCCTCTTTCTATTTGACAAATTGGATCAGCATCTTTTGTTAAGGATAATGGCAACTTAAATGTGGAGTGAGCTGTTATACCACCAGGAAGAAGAGTGGTTGCAATGTCAGATAATGTGACTGCCACAGCTATTTTGCCTTCTGACCCAACTTTAGCAAGAATTAACTTGGTAACAAATGTCTTTCCTGTACCTCTGGGTGCATCAAGGAATATCAGGCCACCTTGCTGATCTTCTACAGTATTAACTATAGTACGAAAAATATGAATTTGCTCATTATTTAGTTCGATTTAGATCAATTAGGTGAGGTAAGACCCAATTTTGTCAGTGTTTTACCATTCATCCTATAAGTCATAGCTTCTATATGTACTAAAGCCATATTGAAGATGTCGTCTGAAAGTGTTATATCAACTTCAGGCTGTTGATTGCATTTCCTAAGAAGGAAATCTTCAGTAAAAGCTTCTTTAAGTAGTCCATGTGCACTACATGCATCCCTGAATGTAGTCATAACTTGACCATTGATCGTTTTTAGGTCATTAAAGCTCTGTGTACCTCTAACATTGTGTAGAAGCAGTCTCAAACAGAAGCAGTGAAATTGATTTGGATGCACGGTGCATACCCTGCCCAAAACTTCTGTTTTTTTAACGCACAGATAGCCTGGAACTGGCTTACCCTGTAATCGTTGCTTGAAGACCTTAGTTTTTGTGTCCCAGGTATAATAAAGTGGAACTTCTGAGTACAAAAGTGTACATGCAAAAAAATCTGTTTGACACAATTTGAAGAAAGCTGTTAGAGTGGTTGAAGTTGGATTTGCAACTCTATCTGCCGCAGTACTTTCAGTAAAGTATATCCGCTGTCCATTTTCTAGATGAACTGATAGGTGAATAACTGGGGGATGATATACATGTATGTGAAAGTTAAGTATTCTCCAAATGGTTTCATTGGTTGATATGTAACGTTCCGTTTCGTACTCTTAACTTCATCATGAGCATTACTTTCAATTGTGAAGGTATCTTGATCACTACCTTTATTTACATATTTACAAATGTATTTTATTGATTTCACGCTGTTGCAATATTCAACATTGGTATGTGCATCAAAAATCTTACAAAGCAGTTTATTATGTGGTTCAATGCATCGGTTGTCTACAGGAACTGTTATGTTGCCAGGTAGGGTAACTGTCGTCTCAAAACCTCCAGCTAAAGGAGATAGTTGTCGATATTGTGGGTAGCCATTTGTATCCGATTGAGTTTCACTCAAGAAGTGTCTGGGATATCTCTTACTGCAGTGTCCATCTTTGAGACAGAGTGAACATCTGTTTATGTTTCCACATGGTCCATGAATCATATGGTGCCTAATGATATCATGTAAAAGATGCCACTGGATCCGGAATTTCCACACTGATAACTGAATCTATGTCAGAGGATCTCAATTTTTGTTGCACCTCCATTATGCTCCATCGCCATCTGAAATTGTTAGCATGCTTTGCAATGCAAGAACAATATCTAATTTAGTGTTTGAGAAAGAGTTATATTTAATCGGCCCATACATTTGCTCGCCAGAAGGTGAATCGTAACATAAAACGGGCAGCACTTTTCACGGCCACCATCGTCCGCCACCAGGAATTTGGCTCATGTGACTCAATCGCAGTCATTTAAAAATAGAGAATAGTGTTTATTATTATAAATAATCATATAATAGGCAATTCCCCCCCTCCCAATACATGTTATTTTATTTCGGTTTAGTTTTATTTGTTTTACTTTTCGAAATAGTAGAAGTAACGTTGATGGATTTTCCGCACATTCCTGAGTCTTCTGTCGATTTAAATATATTGTACAATTCGGTGTTTTATGCCCCCCTCTCTCGAATACAATATTTTTCTTTTCGTTTATTTATATTTTGTTACTTTACAAAACAGATCCACCACATCAACCTATCAATCCCGCCACACCCCACTGCTAGGCATTTGACTCATGTCACTCAATCGCAGTCAATTAAAAAAATAGCGAATAGTCTTCCTTATTGAAAATAATCATATAATCGTCATTTTATTTCCCCCCCGACCATCCGAATACAATTTGTAATGCTCTGCAGGTTACATTAATTATGTGTGTGTTTCAGTGGTGCTCATTTTCCATTTGTCTTTTCAGCCAAAGAAAATGGAATTTCTATACAAAGATAATGTGGGGTGGGGTGATTTTAATGGGGCTCTGTAGGACTCTTTAATTAATCGCTGAGATTTCAATCCCCCCCTCCAACATTGGATAAAAAAACATGTATATATTCTGTTTGTGTATGTTTTGGTAATTTTCTCAAAGTATTTAACGTTGAGGGAACTTTTCACAAGGAAGCAATTGTTAGTGTAATTTATTTATTAATAATTTATAAAAATAATAATATTTATTTTTATTGTATGAAATAAACTGTATCAAAATAGTGAACAGTTATTTTGAAAATAAAAAGTTATCATTTAAATGAATAGCCATTAAAAGAATGGGAAAAATACGTGCGAAGGAAGAAGTAGGTAATGTCATTTGGCTAATCTATAACTTTTTTTTCGAACGTATTACGTTGGGTCAAATTCTGTAGAAGTAAAGTGTTTTGTTTTTCTTTTAGTAAGTAAAAACGTAATTGTTTTATATTATTTTTTATAGTTGAAATTTTTCATGTTTGTTATTATGTAATCGCAGTCATTTAAGTATAATAATGAGAAAAACGTAAAGGAAAAATGTATCTTTTCGGTTTGTTTATGTTTTGTTTATTTTATCAAAGTATTTAACGGTTAGGGAAGTTTTCCCAAAGAAGCAATTGTTATTGTATTTTAGTTAGTAATAATTTATAAAAATAATTTTTTATTTTTTTTATTGTACGAATTAAAAGTTTCTCAAAATAGTCAACAGTTATTTTTGGAAATGAACAGTTATCATTTAAATGAATAGACAGTAAAAGAATGGGAAGAATCCGTGCGAAGCAAGAATTAGGGAATGTAATTCGGCTATTCTCTAACCGTGGTTTTTTTCTTAACGTAATCCGTTGGGTTTTTTTTTCGTAAAGTATTACGGTAGGTCAACATCTGTAGAAGTAAATTTATTTGTTTTGATTTAGTAAGGAAAACGTAATTTTTGTATATTATTTTTTAGAGATGAAATGTAATATATTTGTTATTATGTAATTGGTGTCGTTTATGTAAACTAATGTGAAAAACGTAAAGAATAAATGTATGTAATCGGTTTGTTTATGTTTTGTTTATTTTCTCTAAGTGAGGGAAGTTATCCCAAAAAAGCAATTGTTATTGTATTTTATTTAATAATAATTTATAAAAGTAATAATTGTTTATTTATTGTAGGAATTACAAATTTCTCAGAATAGTGAACAGTTATTTTTTAAATGTTAAGGTATAATGTAAATGAATAGCCATTAAAAGAATGGGGAAAATCCGTGTGAAGTAAGAATTAGGGAATGTTAATCGGTTAATCTGTAACAGTTTGTTTATTTCTTAACGTATTCCGTTGGTTCAAATTGTGTAGAAGTTTTTTTTTTAAGTAAGTAAAACGTAATGTTGTTTATGGTAGATGTATAATGTAAATAGCAGAACAGGAACGGCGTATTACCTGAAGTAGTCGTAGGTCGGTAAAGGAAATCGGCATAACTGTTTAAGCGTAGTGAATGTGGCAGGCGTTTCGTGAACTGTATACGCTGTTCGAGGCTGAGAGTATGAGATTGCGTAATAGTATTTAACGGAAGTGACGTAGGCACATGTATTGAAGGGAGCGTCTGTTATATTTTCTGTGCAACGTATGCTACTGTGTTGTAATGTGAAGACGGACCTAACATAAATAATAAGGTGTAAAATGTGTAAAGTATCCGTTGTGTAGTTGTACCGGGTGTAGACTGGTAGCGTGGGAGGAGTAAAATGTTAGAGAGAAATGTTCTTGCTACTACCTGTATGGTGTCTGTTTTGGGGAGAGTGACTGATGGAGGAACGAAAGTAACAATTTGCCCGTGTAAGACTGTAGAGTTTGCTAAGAACACGCTCGAGCGAATAAGCTTGATGTTGTTGCGATTGTAGTAACGTATTGAGTTCGAGTTTATTTTCCTATTCGACGCGAAGGTACAGGGGAAAAAACGTCTTTACTTTATATATAAGAAAACTGTTTGTGCATATACATAGTTTTTCTTTAAACAACGAAACAAAAATATTGTTGTTTTTATAATTCAGCTCCTAACCTACACCCTGTCAAAAGCAAATTTGAATTCTGAAAGGGACTGAAAACTACATTCCAGTCTCAACCTATATTAGAATGACTCACTTTCATAACAAAGCCATCACTCCCATCATCATAATACCTATGATGAATTATTATTATTATTATTATTATTATTATTATTATTTATATTATTATTATTATTATTATTATTATTATTATTATTATTTTTATTATTTTTATTATTTTTGTTATAATTATTATTATAATTATTATTTTTATTTATATTATTATTATTATTGTTATTATTATTATTTATTTACTAAGAATTTTCACACATGTCACCATCAGTGATTGCTCACTGCCAATAACATGTGGTGTTCCATGATGTCTGAGTGACAACGAATTTTCTCCAAATTCCCAGCAATCCTAGCATCTTTCTATTGTTATCATCATCATCATCATTATTATTATTATTATTAGTAGTAGTAGTAGTAGTAGTTGAAGTAGTAGTAGTAGTAGCAGTAGTAGTAGTAGCAGTACTTTCTTTAGAGAAACACGGGTAATCTCGTTGCATAATGAGACGGACCATTATCTTATATAAATAAAGATTTTGTCTGTTTGTCAGTCACAATTTTTCCGTCAGTCACAATTTTTTTAAACGTAATAAATACAATGTTTTTTTAAACGTAATAAATACATTGCGGAATTTGTCTAGTTTCGAAATATCAGAAATCTTTAATACTTTTAGAAATTGAGAACATTGCATTAATAGTAAATAATACATTTCCAACAAATAAAACGGATGCCATGACTGGAAATCGAAACCGCAACCTTTAGATACCCAGTCTATCAACTGAGCTATGTTGACTTTTGTAAGGAGAGCTTAAAGCATTACCTTAGCAGAGTAATTATTGCTTTGGCGTGACGTCATAAATTTATGATTATCGACATGTTTCAAAACATGAATTGAAACATAAGTGATAATGAAAAATAAATGAATGAATGGGTAAACATTATCAATAGCATTGGAAATTATTTCAATAGACCAAAACAATTTATTTTGCATTAACTACGCAATGGCGTTAAAATGATGTACTCGAATTTGGGCCCGTAGAGCAAGTAATTCTAGTATATCCAAAAAAAAAAATCTTACACTGAAAAAATGATACAATTTGTTTACGTTTATGTTGGTACCGCCTGTCATGTTTGAAAACTAACAATCTTTTTTTGTTGTTTTTAGCTGTGTTCACCTCAAACAAGGCTAGTTGCCACTGTAGACATGACGTAAGAGGCTACTGAGAATTAGGGTGAAAGTTTAGGTGATCATCCTAAATTGGGAGCTGTGCAGCTAGATGTTTGTTGACATTAGTTCTAAATTTCTGCATGTCCGTACAGTCGGGGAAACAGAATAGTTTCGATTCCCACACATCAAACCCGACCTTGGTCGCCATCTTGGACTCCATTATCTATTAGATAGATTTTTCGAGAGGAAAAAATAAATTGATGATGTTCAATATTTAAAATATAGATTGATCATTCCAACTTCACAACAGTTACCGGTCAGGTTGAGGGTTGCTACATAAGTTCATGTGTTTTCCTTGCCATGTCCTTATTCAAGTAGTCAGGGTAAGTAACGTCCCCGCACGTCTATCTGCATTGTATAGCTTAGCAATAACGATAAGCTTTGTTTAGGTGATAATATGACAGATGTGTACACGAATTTACACCAATCGTCAAAAATTACGGAAAAAATCCTTTGCCAATGTTCGCACTAATATTTTTATAAATTAAGAACTGCATTGGTCAAGTTGTGAGAAAGAAAAAGTCTCAAACTGAAAAGTTTTAAAAGGGGAGAAAAACATATAAATCGGCATAGAAAGCAGAAAAAAATACTCATTATAGAAATAAATTGAAAGTGGGGATTGACTGACTTGCTATTGATTTCTAAATTCTCCTTAATACTTGAAATCTATTCGTCCAGCAGTTTGTTTTGTGACAAGACTGATATATACAAATACTTTATATCGCTCAGCTTTGTATACACAAGTGCAACATAAATTGTTCATCCCCCTTCGTTCCAAAGCCTTGTCTGATCATTCTATTTCATCTTTATAATAATTCATCAACACATTTCTAACCCACCTAATATATATCTAGCATCTCTCAAAACCATTAAAGGCTGCTAGAAACTTAAACAACAGCTTCAATTTTTATTTAATGTAAATAGACTGGTGTCTAACTTTAACACCACGGCTGCCACTTGACTTTACCTGGGAAGCCATAATTATTGTTAAATTTAAGCAAAATAAGATATAATCTCAAAATAAAGAGATACTACCAACAGTAGGTGTAAAAAACAAATTGATGGCGCTACACACAGATTAATATGTTGATCGCCCAGTAAACCCTCCAGCGATAGCGGGTTTATGAAGTTTCCTCTCATGATTTTGTCCGGATTAACAGATCTCGAACAATCAGTTGCCAGAAAATCGGTGTTGCCATTGTATTTACTAGGCGCGATAAACAGCATAAAATCTCAAAACAATCAGCTCTAGAAAACCTAAATATTTTCCAACTAATATCTGTCGAAAGGCCCCACCTTCCACGGCCGGAACTACCGGAAAGGATTAGCGTGGAAAGTAAATGCCAACAGAAGGACCGGCTTAAGCTTCATATACCATGGCATTTATGTGTTAACTTCGTTTTTCCGTCTCTTTGATCTTCACTCTGTGGCTTGCTGGAACGGCGAAGTCTACGATTTTATAAGATTTTTCCTTCTTGTCGATTATAATAACATCAGATCTCTTTGCTTGTATGAGTATTAGTTTGTATATCCATGTCCCAGAGGATTTTGTGTTTTTCGTTTTCCAGTACTGTTTCTGGTTTATGTTTGTACCATTTGTTTGCGTATTCGAAATTCAATTGTTTGCACAGTTCCCAGTGTACTGCTTTCCCCACACAGTCATGTCTGTTCTTGTAATCGTTTTGGGTTAGTTTGCTACATTCACTTATTATATGATTTACTATTTCGTCTCTTTGTACACGCAGTCTGCATTTACTGTTTTCCTGGGTTTTATCTATTTTAGATTTAATGTAGTTTGTCCTAATCGCATTGTTCTGGTCAGCCATCAGTAAAGATTCCGTTTCTCTGTTCAAGTGTCCTTTTTAGCCCTGTCCAGCTATTTTTGTTGGTTTCTTCTCTTATCAGTCTTATGAAGCGTCCATGTAGTATTTTTTTATTTCCACTTTTCTTTTCTTGTCGTTTCGTTTCTGGTTTCAGTGCATCTCGAATTGCTCGTTGGAATGTTATCTCTTGCCACGGTGATTAGCCTTTCCGTGTATTTCCCCAGCATTTTTTTTTAGTCTTCAACACACTCTTTTATACTTACCAATCCTCTTCCCCCTACATTTCTTTTCATGTAGAGTCTGTTCGTATCGTTTTTTGGGTGTAGAACATTGTGGATGGTCATTAATTTTCTAGTCTTCTGGTCAAGGTGCCTGAGTTCTTCTTTAGTCCAGCCTATCAATGGTCCAGAGTATCTTATTAGCGATACTGCCCAGATGCTTATTTCTTTTTACTAGATTCCTGCTACATAATTTCGTTTCTACGAGTGTTCTTGTTCTTTCGTAAATATTCTTTTCCAATCTTCTCTTTCATTTCTGTAGATTTGATGGTGTCTGCTTCTAGAACTTCCAAATATTTGTAGCTATCCTGCTCGCCTAGCACCCTCATCTCCTCTTGTTGGGGAGTTCCATGCCCTTAGTCGTCTCCAGTTTTCCTCTTTTCATTTATAGTAGTGCACACTTTTCGATTTCGAATTCCATTTGAATGTCCTGACTGAAGATTCTGGTTGTATTTATCAGTTTTTCCAGTTCCTGATAGCTTTTTGCAAATAGTTTCAGGTCGTCCATATACATGAGGTGAGTTATTCTTTCTTCTGTATTAGTAAACACATTTCATGAGTGTGTAGTTAAGAGGCATCATGGCTATTAGCTATTCATTATTATTATTATTATTATTATTATTATTATTATTATTATTATTATTATTGTCATCGTCATCGTCATCGTCATCGTCATCGTCATCATCATCATCATCATCATCATTATTATTATTATTATTATTATTATTATTATTATTATTATTATTATTATTATTATTATTATTATTATTATTATTAGCATATATCTGTTTACCTAAGGTAAAAACATCCACCATTGACTTTTTTATTATAGAGTAGAAAATTCATTTCAGCGAGTGGATAAGTCTGACGTGGTTGTCTGACTTACTATTTGCTTTCTCGCTTCTTTTCTCCACTTTCAATCCAATACCCGACGTAGGCGTTTGTTTTAGCTAGTTAATAAATAGGCGGAATAAAATATGCAGCAAAAGAGAAAGGACATTTATAGAATAAAATATAAATAAATGAAAATTAAATACAAAAACATCTTTCTGCATTGGTAGAGGGAAGCGGCGAATAAAAAGGGGTGATGGGTGATTATAAGGAAATGATGAAATGAAATGATAAAAAAAACGTCGAAAAATCGTTTTAAAAAGCTAGGAATGAAAATGGGGTTGAAGAAAGAAGATGGCGCGAGGGAAGAAAAAATAATTTAGATAACAACAAATAAATAAGATAATTTTTCTTTCTACTCTCTCTCTCTCTCTCTCTCTCTCTCTCTCTCTCTCTCTCTCTCTCTCTAACACACAGAGACTCTCTCCCCCTTCCACTCTCTCTCTCCCTCTATCTATCTATCTCTATCTCTAACTCTCTAATCACGAGAAAACGATAATAAAAAACCCAGCGAAAACAACAAAAAAAAAACATGGCGGCCGAACACGAAGTCGTTGCTTTCGGTCGTCAAGTTTTGGACCTGAGTTATTTCTATTGAATTTTGCTATTTATAATATATTTTTTTGTTTTCCTCTCTTTTATTTTTGCTCCGCGTATTTTTAGTTCTAGAGAAGATGGAGAATAAAAACAAAACAAGAACAAACAACAACTTCGTGTGCACGCATTTTCAAGCCTTGAATAAATTTGCATCCTTTTTTTCTCCATTTAATGTTATGTTTCGCGTTGCTATATTTAAGTTTTTTTTTTATCTGTTCAGAATTATTGGCTGCTCTTACTATCTCGTTATTATCATTACAATCATGAGCAAATATATGCGCCCTCCGGACGCACGAATTTTAATAGTGTGATGAAAGCATCTAAAAAGATTACAATTATGTGCTCACTTTTCTCATAAAATGTATACACAAAGTATCTCTGTTAACTATTATTATACTAAAGCTTAGTTAATGAATGTCTGCTCTCCTAAGGCTCCTATATATGTTAATCACAAAAAAAAAATACATGTTAAAATATTCATCTGTTTTGGGATTGAGTTATGTTCGGAATAAATTCCGTTCTACTTGTTCTAATAAGCCATTATTTGCAAATAACTTAAGTAACCTGATTTGAAGATAATAATGTTGTAGTCTGCAGGAGAGCAGTCCAATGAAAATGTCTTCTTCACAGGCGGGAAGCCTTTATAAAGAAACTCTGGTTTTGTTTATCTGATGTTTAAAATAGAATTTACTTTGAAAACGACATGAGCAAAACCCCGAAGTTTGGTATTTCAACAGAAATGGCATCCCAACAGAAATGGTATTCTAACAGAAATGGTATCCCAACAGAAATGGTATCCCAACAGAAATGGTATTTCAACAGAAATGGTATTTCAACAGAAGTGGTATTCCAACAGAAATGGTATCCCAACAGAAATGGTATTCTAACAGAAATGGTATCCCAACAGTAATGGTATTTCAACAGAAATGGTATTTCAACAGAAGTGGTATTCCAACAGAAATGGTATCCCAACAGAAATGGTATTCTAACAGAAATGGTATTTCAACAGAAATGGTATTTCAACAGAAGTGGTATTCCAACAGAAATGGTATCCCAACAGAAATGGTATTCTAACAGAAATGGTATTTCAACAGAAATGGTATTTCAACAGAAGTGGTATTCCAACAGAAATGGTATCCCAACAGAAATGGTATTCTAACAGAAATGGTATCCCAACAGAAATGGTATTTCAACAGAAATGGTATTTCAACAGAAGTGGTATTCCAACAGAAATGCTTGGTGATCTGTTGTTATCAAGCATGCTGTTAAGCAAATTAACAAGTATGCAGTGAGGATATTCACGTCGAGGTTTAATTATTCTCTGAAGAGAATTTGATTTCTTTACTTTATTTTTTACTCTTTTGACACGAAACGAACAGCAATAATCAGAAAATGAGTTATTAGATTATTTTTTTAGGAGATGCGAAATACTTCGCCTTTCTGATGTTCTTAATCTTCGTTAAATTGCGAACGGCTTTCATCTGACGATCGCAACCTTGGTTTTCCTGCTCGCTCAAACATCAAAAGACTTGCGCTTAGGATCGTCATTACCCCCCCCCCACACACACACACACCTATACCAGATCCGCCCCTTTTTCCTCATGCCGCTGCTGCTGATTTGCTGTTGTTGTTTAACAAATCGGATTTCTGCATCGAGCTCACGAAGATCGTGCCTCAGGATTGTCAGGTCTGCATGAAGTCCTCCTCGTTGGTCGCAGCTATTCGTTAGTCTGCATGGTTTGCAAGTTTTCAGATGCGACACCGAGAGTAGATGTCCAGACGGCATAACTCTGACACTAGCACGTTGCCACCACCCCTACCACAGTGAGGAGGGGTTGGATTTTAAGGAGGTACTGCTGATGATTTGTTTGTTGCTTAACGAGTCAGACTTCTACACAGAGCCCATGTGCCTCAGTATTGTCTGATCTGCACGAAGTTCTCCTCGTTTGTCGCAGCTGTTCATTAGACCTACAAGATTTCAGGTTCACCCCCCCCCACACACACACACACACAGAGTACAGCAAGGCTCAGCGGTTGCATACGAAGTCGAGGAAGGTTTGGCCCAGAACACACAAATGAAGTGCGGTTGCACATACGCAGTCGCAACGTTGTTATCTTAACTTCATTGATTTTCATTTCAGCATCTTACACGCTTTTCCTTGTCGCAGACGCGCAGACGACCAGAGGACAACGGATCCTGATGTCAATTCCTCTCGGATTTTCACTGCAGCAAGGTTGCGGCCCTAATACCGTTTGGTCATAAACCTGTCCGCCATGGGTATCCCTGTAAGGAACTAGAGTTCCAGAAGGTATAGCTCTTACATTACCACGTTGCCGCCGTCCTACCACAATGGGGAAGCGTTGGAATTTAGGGGGAAGACACTGCTGCTGACCTGTTGTTTTTGTTTAGTGAATATCGGACGTCTGCATAAAGCCAACAAAGACCACGCCTCAAGATTATCTGATCTCCATGAAGCCCTCCTCGGTGGTCGCAGTTATCCCTTAGGCCTGCAAGACTGAAAGTTCACCGCGACACCAAAAACAGTCCGACTCGGTTGTTGCATACGTAGTAGGGTAAAGTTTGACCTAAAACACACACAAGAATAGCGGTTTCGCAAGTGTAGAAGCAACCCTGTTAGACTCACATCATGGATTTGCGGTTTCGAACGCGACACGCCTTTGCTTGCCACAGACGCAGAAGAAGAGACGACCAGAGAAAGACGGATCCTGATATTAATTCCTTGTAGATTTTCGCCAGACACCTGTTAGCTGGATTGCGACCCTAATACGGCTGGGTGGATGATTAGTCTGCCATTAGTGGCGCTGCCAAGAACCTGAGTTTCAAACGGCATAGTTGTTACACTACCACGTCGCCAGCGTCCCTACTACGACAAGGAAGAGTTGGAATTTAAGGGGGATGATATTGCTGATTCTTGTTTTTGAATGCAGTGTTAATGTTGAAGATGTTGTTATCATCTACTTTTGACCGAGGTTCTTCTTGTTCCTGAAGAATTTCAGGTTATCCCCAACACCAAGGTCAACAGGGAACAGCAGTTGCTTCAATCCAAGTCATCTAGGAAGGTCGTCTTCTGTAGGCATCGATTGGCTGTTCTAAATGCGCCAATTAAACGCTGTTGTCGTCACTCTTCGTTGCGATAGATGACGGAACGTCCTTGCTTGTCGTGGAATGTTCAAAGATGCATTGGAAAAAAACAACCAGTGACCGCTGGATCCCGATGTAGACAAGTTTGGATTTCACCAAAACCCCTTTAGTCGGGCTTCGGCCGTAATACCACTGGAGTTCAGACAAATTTGCCTTGGGTGGTCCTTCTAAAAACAGAAGTTGTCAACGGCATAGCTCTGACACTACGTTGCTGCGTTGAGGAGGCTTGGGCTTTACTACCGTGCTGTTGCTGATGATGATGACTGGGACTTCTGTGTTAGATATGTAAGAAAAAATGCTACAATCTAACACCCCACTCTATCTTATCACATAATCTTGTCAAAAGCTGAAGAAAAAAAACTGTAAATAAAAGCCTGAGATTGGCGCAATTGTTCTTGTAAGATGATTCTTCAATTGTCTTCCTTTTCTTGTTGTCTTGGGTCATCCATCAATTGATGTTGAAACATTCACGAAGTTCGTACGCCATGATGCTCGCTCACTCATTGAGGCCAGAAGCACCAATCCTGAGAGGCCAGTCTCCATCTCCAAGAGAGTCTTGATTGTAATATGAGTCCTTCCGGCCCGTTACTTGACTTCTGGTAACTACATGGCGACAGTGGATTTGTTGCTGTTGGGCTGAGGTATGGTTCTGTTCAGTTCTAAAGATCCACACTCCCAGGCTTTACCTTCTCTCTAAAGATGGGCAAGTGTATTGATAATCGCATGAGGTGGCCCTAGCGGGGAATGTCGACGGGGCTACTCAGGCATTATTTGTAGGTCAGTGCACATCACCTAGTGCACTAGCTTTTGAAAACCGCACCTGACCTGCAGAAGAGGTAAATAAACATACATGTCCAGTCAGCGCTAAAAGTTGGCGTGAACAACTGCAGATATCCGTGGATGGCAACCATACAGCATTCTGTTAGGTACATGGTTTCTCCGCTCTATGTTGTAGACGATAGACATCGTGAATTGGACAACACAGCGTGATACTTCTTCGTTATTAATCTAAAATCCAGCAATATAAAGTGAACTCTATTATAAATAGTTTGATATATGCTTCCCTTTAAGACAGAGAATACCAGTCAAATTTCAATGGAGCTTGCTTACGTATTAAAGTATAAAAAATAGAACATCTGGGGCACAAATTCGGACTAAAACTGATCGCGTTTGGGATAAGTTACGTCAACGTATTTTTAAATAGTAGCTTCTTCTTCTTCTTCTTCTTCTCATTTTCTTATTATTATTCTACTTTCCCTCTCCTCCACATCTTTCTTCTCCTCATCCTCCTCCATTTTCTACTTCTTCTTACCCACCTCCTTTCCCCCTCATCCTCCTCCACATTTGCCTCTCTTTCTACTTTTTTTCTTCTCTTCCTCTTTTCTATTTTTACTATTCATCTTCTTTTCATCATCCTCTTCCCTCTTTCTCATCCTTCTTTGTCTTCTTGTCCTTTTTCCCTCTCTCCTCCCCCCCCTCCCCCTCCTCCTCTCCTTTCTAACTTTTAATTTTTATACTAGAGAAAGTACTCGTATATTCTGGGTACGAAATGACGTTAAAGGTTTTTATTTAGAGGAAAAAAATCAACAAATACCAACTTAGGAGTGCTCCTATTTATTTGCCTCTCCACGAGGGCAGAGTTAGCCACAGGTTTGGTTTGTAATGTGAGAAAATTCAGCTCCTCAAAAAGGGTCAATTTGGAATTGTGACAAAAATTAGAATTGCGTCAGTCTCAAATGATTTCTCCTCCACTGACCGAGGACAGAAACGGTGAAGTGTAGTATCATAAGAGATACTATACTTAACATCTACTACACAAAAGGCAATAGTGAGCTTAGCTAAAAAGTTATTCCTCCGTTAGACTTTTCAACAATACCTTAACACATCACTACATGTTCTGATACCAACTAATAAACAATAACCTTTAGACAAAATTCGACTTTATTCTTCAGCATTTGAGGCACTAATTAGGGCGAGAAATTTATCACGTTTCGACTTGGTCACGTCAGCGTATTTTTTATACTAATGAGTCACTCGACCGTAAGTGTCAAGGAGAGTAGAAAGTGGACCTTGGGTTTACTTTCGGCAGTCCTCACATTCCATAAGCGATGTTTCTGACCAAGGTAGAAAATTGTTGTTTCCTGGGTCGGAATCTATCCATCTACACTTATCGCTGACTAGTTCTTGACCTTGAAGTAGTATTTTTAGCTCCTTACATCACGTGACTCCATGCCTTGTCCGGAGCGATTTCAATAAAAAGTGTTAATGAGAGTGTCAATTGGATTGATGAGGATTGAAAACGATGAATGGAATGAACAAATGTGATTATTTATAAAAGGTCGGCTTCACAAGTATTTTCCGACGTTGGACTTGAAGACGACCATGTTGTAGTCTGCAGGGACACAGTCCCGTGGTAATGTGTTCCAAAGATGAGAACTTTTTGAAAATAAACTCTGTTCATGGAAATTCCATTTTGTTTTTATGTATATATTAATGATGTTTTCTTCTCGATTCCGATACAATTACCGATTCTGTTCTAAATTCTCGATTCCGATACAATTACCGATTCCGATTCTTGTAAAATCTCTATATATTTAGATCTAGACATTGTTTGTTTTTAATTTTCGGATTACTGTAAAAACTATCGGATTGCCATATAATATGTGCATATATTTTCGCAAACATAAAAATACACTTGTAGTTGGTGATCTATAGATTTTAGTTTAGCTGGTAGTTTAAAATCAATAAATATTTATCATTTCATCATTAGTACCAGCAATGGAAAATTAAGTGTTAAACAAAAACAAAAAAACAACAAAAAAAATTAAAAGAATCGTTTTTGTTGTTTTTTTTGCATCGGAAAAGAGGAACAAATTTTTCCGATTCCGATACCGATATTTCTGTTTCCGGATCCCGATTAATCGTCCCAACGCTAATTCTTACTGTGAACGTTTTACAGGGATAGAGCAGAGATTTAAGTGCAGTGGAGCACCTTCTATGGAAATAACGATAAAGTAGAGAAAGACTAATAACGTCTCTTCCGCGAGAAAGAGGCTTTAAGAAGAGAAGAGATCATCCCCACTAGATTTCGAAGTCGATTCTGTTCTCTGCCAAGGCTAAAAGGTGTTTTGAGCAGCACCTCCATAGATGTGGCAGCAGTGCACAAGCTTAGGGCGTATCTAACGCTTATACAGGTAGAGGATTGCCACGGCTACTTTCTTAGAGCAGTAGAATGATCCAACCATCTTTCCAGTGACATTAACAAAACATTAGATGTCTATCTTCCATTTCAAGTCTGAAGTGAAGGTAAATCCTAGAAACTTATCAAAGCAAGAAGTGTTCTCAAGGTTTGAACCATTCGTTCAACTGAGGTAAAAAGGATCTTATCGCTGGAGGTGTAAATAGAGAAGCTTGGGATTATTTCCACAATTTTAGTAAGAACCCACTTTTTGATCCTTTAATTTTAAATAAGAAATTAACCAATATTTGGGCTGTGTCACGTCTACGTATTGCACAATTTAAGTTAAGACCAACAATTTTATTTTTACACCTTATGAAATTATGTTATTACTGTTAAATTAAAGTAGAAACTAACTTTTTTATCCTGGAATTTTGTATAAAAATTATCATTTTCCTATTTAGCCTTATGAAATTATGTTAGTACTGAATTTCAAGTTTATACCCACAGACATTAGCGAACCATATTTAGGCTGTCTCAGATTTATTTATTGCTAAATTACAGTATAAACTAATTTTTTATCCTGGAATTTCGTATAAAAATTATCATTTTCCTATTTAGCCTTATGAAATTATGTTAGTACTGAATTTCAAGATTATACCCACAGACATTAGCGAACCATATTTAGGCTGTCTCAGATTTATTTATTGCTAAATTAAAGTACAAACTAATTTTTTATCCTGGAATTTTGTATAAAAATTATCATTTTCCTATTTAGCCTTATGAAATTATGTTAGTACTGAATTTCAAGATTATACCCACAGACATTAGCGAACCATATTTAGGCTGTCTCAGATTTATTTATGGCTAAATTAAAGTACAAACGTACATTTTTATCATGGAATTTCGTATAAAAATTATCATTTTCCTATTTAGCCTCATGAAATTATGTTAGTACTGAATTTCAAGATTATACCCACAGACATTAGCGATCCATATTTAGGCTTGCTAATATTTATTTATTGCTAAATTAAAGTACAAACTAACATTTTTATCATGGAATTTTGTATAAAAATTATCATTTACCTATTTAGCCTTATGAAATTATGTTAGTACTGAATTTCAAGATTATACCCACAGACATTAGCGATCCATATTAAGGCTTGCTCAGATTTATTTATTGCTAAATTAAAGTACAAACTAACTTTTTTATCATGGAATTTTGTATAAAAATTATCATTTTCCTATTTAGCCTTATGAAATTATGTTAGTACTGAATTTCAAGATTATACCCACAGACATTAGCGATCCATATTTAGGCTTGCTCAGATTTATTTATTGCTAAATTAAAGTACAAACTAATTTTTTATCCTGGAATTTTGTATAAAAATTATCATTTTCCTATTTAGCCTTATGAAATTATGTTAGTACTGAATTTCAAGATTATACCCACAGACATTAGCGATCCATATTTAGGCTTGCTAATATTTATTTATTGCTAAATTAAAGTACAAACTAACATTTTTATCATGGAATTTTGTATAAAAATTATCATTTACCTATTTAGCCTTATGAAATTATGTTAGTACTGAATTTCAAGATTATACCCACAGACATTAGCGATCCATATTTAGGCTTGCTCAGATTTATTTATTGCTAAATTAAAGTACAAACTAATTTTTTATCCTGGAATTTTGTATAAAAATTATCATTTTCCTATTTAGCCTTATGAAATTATGTTAGTACTGAATTTCAAGATTATACCCACAGACATTAGCGATCCATATTTAAACTTGCTCAGATTTATTTATTGCTAAATTAAAGTACAAACTAACATTTTTATCCTGGAATTTTGTATAAAAATTATCATTTTCCTATTTAGCCTTATGAAATTATGTTAGTACTGAATTTCAAGATTATACCCACAGACATTAGCGAACCATATTTAGGCTTGCTCAGATTTATTTATTGCTAAATTAAAGTACAAACTAACATTTTTATCCTGGAATTTTGTATAAAAATTATCATTTACCTATTTAGCCTTATGAAATTATGTTAGTACTGAATTTCAAGATTATACCCACAGACATTAGCGATCCATATTTAGGCTTGCTCAGATTTATTTATTGCTAAATTAAAGTACAAACTAATTTTTTATCCTGGAATTTTGTATAAAAATTATCATTTTCCTATTTAGCCTTATGAAATTATGTTAGTACTGAATTTCAAGATTATACCCACAGACATTAGCGATCCATATTTAGGCTTGCTCAGATTTATTTATTGCTAAATTAAAGTACAAACTAATTTTTTATCTTGGAATTTTGTATAAAAATTATCATTTTCCTATTTAGCCTCATGAAATTATGTTAGTACTGAATTTCAAGATTATACCCACAGACATTAGCGATCCATATTTAGGCTTGCTCAGATTTATTTATTGCTAAATTAAAGTACAAACTAACATTTTTATCCTGGAATTTTGTATAAAAATTATCATTTTCCTATTTAGCCTCATGAAATTATGTTAGTACTGAATTTCAAGATTATACCCACAGACATTAGCGAACCATATTTAGGCTTGCTCAGATTTATTTATTGCTAAATTGAAGTACAAACTAACATTTTTATCCTGGAATTTTGTATAAAAATTATCATTTACCTATTTAGCCTTATGAAATTATGTTAGTACTGAATTTCAAGATTATACCCACAGACATTAGCGAACCATATTTAGGCTTGCTCAGATTTATTTATTGCTAAATTAAAGTACAAACTAACATTTTTATCATGGAATTTTGTATAAAAATTATCATTTTCCTATTTAGCCTTATGAAATTATGTTAGTACTGAATTTCAAGATTATACCCACAGACATTAGCGAACCATATTTAGGCTTGCTCAGATTTATTTATTGCTAAATTACAGTATAAACTAATTTTTTATCCTGGAATTTTGTATAAAAATTATCATTTTCCTATTTAGCTTTATGAAGTTATGTTAGTACTGAATTTCAAGATTATACCCACAGACATTAGCGAACCATATTTAGGCTTGCTAATATTTATTAATTGCTAAATTAAAGTACAAACTAACATTTTTATCCTGGAATTTTGTATAAAAATTATCATTTTCCTATTTAGCCTTATGAAATTATGTTAGTACTGAATTTCAAGATTATACCCACAGACATTAGCGATCCATATTAAGGCTTGCTCAGATTTATTTATTGCTAAATTACAGTATAAACTAATTTTTTATCCTGGAATTTTGTATAAAAATTATCATTTTCCTATTTAGCCTTATGAAATTATGTTAGTACTGAATTTCAAGTTTATACCCACAGACATTAGCGATCAATATTTAGGCTTGCTAATATTTATTTATTGCTAAATTAAAGTACAAACTAACATTTTTATCCTGGAATTTTGTATAAAAATTATCATTTTCCTATTTAGCCTTATGAAATTATGTTAGTACTGAATTTCAAGATTATACCCACAGACATTAGCGAACAATATTTAGGCTTGCTCAGATTTATTTATTGCTAAATTAAAGTACAAACTAACATTTTTATCATGGAATTTTGTATAAAAATTATCATTTTCCTATTTAGCCTCATGAAATTATGTTAGTACTGAATTTCAAGTTTATACCCACAGACATTAGCGATCCATATTTAGGCTTGCTCAGATTTATTTATTGCTAAATTACAGTACAAACTAACATTTTTATCATGGAAATTTGAATAAAAATCATCATTTTCCTATTTAGCCTCATAAAATTATGTTAGTACTGAATTTCAAGTTTATACCCACAGACATTAGCGATCCATATTTAGGCTTGCTAATATTTATTTATTGCTAAATTAAAGTACAAACTAACATTTTTATCCTGGAATTTCGTATAAAAATTAACATTTTCCTATTTAGCCTTATGAAATTATGTTAGTACTGAATTTCAAGATTATACCCACAGACATTAGCGAACCATATTTAGGCTTGCTCAGATTTATTTATTGCTAAATTAAAGTACAAACGTACATTTTAATCCCGGAATTTTGTATAGAAATTATCATTTTCCTATTTAGCCTTATGAAATTATGTTAGTACTGAATTTCAAGATTATACCCACAGACATTAGCGAACCATATTTAGGCTGTCTCAGATTTATTTATTGCGAAATTAAAGTACAAACTAACATTTTTATCATGGAATTTTGTATAAAAATTATCATTTTCCTATTTAGCCTCATGAAATTATGTTAGTACTGAATTTCAAGATTATACCCACAGACATTAGCGATCACTATTTAGGCTTGCTAATATTTATTTATTGCTAAATTAAAGTACAAACTAACATTTTTATCATGGAATTTTGTATAAAAATTATCATTTACCTATTTAGCCTTATGAAATCATGTTAGTACTGAATTTCAAGATTATACCCACAGACATTAGCGATCCATATTTAGGCTTGCTCAGATTTATTTATTGCTAAATTAAAGTACAAACTAATTTTTTATCCTGGAATTTTGTATAAAAATTATCATTTTCCTATTTAGCCTTATGAAATTATGTTAGTACTGAATTTCAAGATTATACCCACAGACATTAGCGATCCATATTTAGGCTTGCTCAGATTTATTTATTGCTAAATTAAAGTACAAACTAACTTTTTTATCCTGGCATTTTGTATAAAAATTATCATTTTCCTATTTAGCCTTATGAAATTATGTTAGTACTGAATTTCAAGATTATACCCACAGACATTAGCGAACCATATTTAGGCTTGCTCAGATTTATTTATTGCTAAATTACAGTATAAACTAATTTTTTATCCTGGAATTTTGTATAAAAATTATCATTTTCCTATTTAGCCTTATGAAATTATGTTAGTACTGAATTTCAAGATTATACCCACAGACATTAGCGAACCATATTTAGGCTGTCTCAGATTTATTTATTGCTAAATTAAAGTACAAACTAACATTTTTATCATGGAATTTTGTATAAAAATTATCATTTTCCTATTTAGCCTCATGAAATTATGTTAGTACTGAATTTCAAGATTATACCAACAGACATTAGCGATCCATATTTAGGCTTGCATATATTTATTTATTGCTAAATTAAAGTACAAACTAACATTTTTATCCTGGAATTTTGTATAAAAATTATCATTTACTTATTAAGCCTTATGAAATTATGTTAGTACTGAATTTCAAGATTATACCCACAGACATTAGCGATCCATATTTAGGCTTGCTAATATTTATTTATTGCTAAATTAAAGTACAAACTAACATTTTTATCATGGAATTTCGTATAAAAATTATCATTTTCCTATTTTGCTTTATGAAATTATGTTAGTACTGAATTTCAAGTTTATACCCACAGACATTAGCGATCTATATTTAGGCTTGCTAATATTTATTTATTGCTAAATTAAAGTACAAACTAACATTTTTATCCTGGAATTTTGTATAAAAATTATCATTTACGTATTAAGCCTTATTAAATTATGTTAGTACTGAATTTCAAGATTATACCCACAGACATTAGCGATCCATATTTAGGCTTGCTAATATTTATTTATTGCTAAATTAAAGTACAAACTAACATTTTTATCATGGAATTTCGTATAAAAATTATCATTTTCCTATTTAGCCTCATGAAATTATGTTAGTACTGAATTTCAAGTTTATACCCACAGACATTAGCGATCCATATTTAGGCTTGCTAATATTTATTTATAACTAAATTAAAGTACAAACCAACATTTTTATCCTGGAATTTTGTATAAAAATTATCATTTTCCTATTTAGCCTTATGAAATTATGTTAGTACTGAATTTCAAGATTATACCCACAGACATTAGCGAACCATATTTAGGCTTGCTCAGATTTATTTATTGCTAAATTAAAGTACAAACTAACATTTTTATCCTGGCATTTTGTATAAAAATTATCATTTTCCTATTTAGCCTTATGAAATTATGTTAGTACTGAATTTCAAGATTATACCCACAGACATTAGCGAACCATATTTAGGCTTGCTCAGATTTATTTATTGCTAAATTACAGTATAAACTAATTTTTTATCCTGGAATTTTGTATAAAAATTATCATTTTCCTATTTAGCCTTATGAAATTATGTTAGTACTGAATTTCAAGATTATACCCACAGACATTAGCGAACCATATTTAGGCTGTCTCAGATTTATTTATTGCTAAATTAAAGTACAAACTAACATTTTTATCATGGAATTTTGTATAAAAATTATCATTTTCCTATTTAGCCTCATGAAATTATGTTAGTACTGAATTTCAAGATTATACCAACAGACATTAGCGATCCATATTTAGGCTTGCATATATTTATTTATTGCTAAATTAAAGTACAAACTAACATTTTTATCCTGGAATTTTGTATAAAAATTATCATTTACTTATTAAGTCTTATGAAATTATGTTAGTACTGAATTTCAAGATTATACCCACAGACATTAGCGATCCATATTTAGGCTTGCTAATATTTATTTATTGCTAAATTAAAGTACAAACTAACATTTTTATCATGGAATTTCGTATAAAAATTATCATTTTCCTATTTTGCTTTATGAAATTATGTTAGTACTGAATTTCAAGTTTATACCCACAGACATTAGCGATCTATATTTAGGCTTGCTAATATTTATTTATTGCTAAATTAAAGTACAAACTAACATTTTTATCCTGGAATTTTGTATAAAAATTATCATTTACCTATTAAGCCTTATTAAATTATGTTAGTACTGAATTTCAAGATTATACCCACAGACATTAGCGATCCATATTTAGGCTTGCTAATATTTATTTATTGCTAAATTAAAGTACAAACTAACATTTTTATCATGGAATTTCGTATAAAAATTATCATTTTCCTATTTAGCCTTATGAAATTATGTTAGTACTGAATTTCAAGTTTATACCCACAGACATTAGCGATCCATATTTAGGCTTGCTAATATTTATTTATTGCTAAATTAAAGTACAAACTAACATTTTTATCATGGAATTTCGTATAAAAATTATCATTTTCCTATTTAGCCTCATGAAATTATGTTAGTACTGAATTTCAAGTTTATACCCACAGACATTAGCGATCCATATTTAGGCTTGCTAATATTTATTTATAACTAAATTAAAGTACAAACCAACATTTTTATCCTGGAATTTTGTATAAAAATTATCATTTTCCTATTTAGCCTTATGAAATTATGTTAGTACTGAATTTCAAGATTATACCCACAGACATTAGCGAACCATATTTAGGCTTGCTCAGATTTATTTATTGCTAAATTAAAGTACAAACTAACATTTTTATCATGGAATTTTGTATAAAAATTATCCTTTTCCTATTTAGCCTCATGAAATTATGTTAGTAGTGAATTTCAAGTTTATACCCACAGACATTAGCGATCCATATTTAGGCTTGCTAATATTTATTTATTGCTAAATTAAAGTACAAACTAACATTTTTATCATGGAAATTTGAATAAAAATTATCATTTTCCTATTTAGCCTCATAAAATTATGTTAGTACTGAATTTCAAGTTTATACCCACAAACATTAGCGATCCATATTTAGGCTTGCTAATATTTATTTATTGCTAAATTGAAGTACAAACTAACATTTTTATCCTGGAATTTCGTATAAAAATTATCATTTTCCTATTTAGCCTCATGAAATTATGTTAGTACTGAATTTCAAGATTATACCCACAGACATTAGCGATCCATATTTAGGCTTGCTAAGATTTATTTATTGCTAAATTAAAGTACAAACTAACATTTTTATCATGGAAATTTGAATAAAAATTATCATTTTCCTATTTAGCCTCATGAAATTATGTTAGTACTGAATTTCAAGATTATACCCACAGACATTAGCGATCCATATTTAGGCTTGCTAAGATTTATTTATTGCTTAATTAAAGTACAAACTAAAATTTTTATCATGGAAATTTGTATAAAAATTATCATGTTCCTATTTAGCCTCATGAAATTATGTTAGTACTGAATTTCTAGATTATACCCACAGACATTAGCGATCCATATTTAGGCTTGCTCAGATTTATTTATTGCTAAATTAAAGTACAAACTAACTGTTTTATCATGGAATTTTGTATAAAAATTATCATTTTCCTATTTAGCCTTATGAAATTATGTTAGTACTGAATTTCAAGATTATACCCACAGACATTAGCGATCCATATTTAGGCTTGCTAATATTTATTTATTGCTAAATTGAAGTACAAACTAACATTTTTATCCTGGAATTTCGTATAAAAATTATCATTTTCCTATTTAGCCTTATGAAATTATGTTAGTACTGAATTTCAAGATTATACCCACAGACATTAGCGATCCATATTTAGGCTTGCTAATATTTATTTATTGCTAAATTAAAGTACAAACTAACATTTTTATCATGGAAATTTGAATAAAAATTATCATTTTCCTATTTAGCCTCAAGAAATTATGTTAGTACTTAATTTCAAGATTATACCCACAGACATTAGCGATCCATATTTAGGCTGTCTCAGATTTATTTATTGCTAAATTAAAGTACAAACTAACATTTTTATCATGGAATTTTGTATAAAAATTATCATTTTCCTTTTTAGCCTTATGAAATTATGTTAGTACTGAATTTCAGGATTATACCCACAGACATTAGCGAACCATATTTAGGCTGTCTCAGATTTATTTATTGCTAAATTAAAGTACAAACTAACATTTTTATCCTGGAATTTTGTATAAAAATTATCATTTTCCTATTTAGCCTTATGAAATTATGTTAGTACTGAATTTCAAGATTATACCCACAGACATTAGCGATCCATATTTAGGCTTGCTAATATTTATTTATTGCTAAATTAAAGTACAAACTAACATTTTTATCATGGAAATTTGAATAAAAATTATCATTTTCCTATTTAGCCTCAAGAAATTATGTTAGTACTGAATTTCAAGATTATACCCACAGACATTAGCGAACCATATTTAGGCTGTCTCAGATTTATTTATTGCTAAATTAAAGTACAAACTAACATTTTTATCATGGAATTTTGTATAAAAATTATCATTTTCCTTTTTAGCCTTATGAAATTATGTTAGTACTGAATTTCAGGATTATACCCACAGACATTAGCGAACCATATTTAGGCTGTCTCAGATTTATTTATTGCTTAATTAAAGTACAAACTAACATTTTTATCCTGGAATTTTGTATAAAAATTATCATTTACCTATTTAGCCTTATGAAATTATGTTAGTACTGAATTTCAAGATTATACCCACAGACATTAGCGATCCATATTTAGGCTTGCTAATATTTATTTATTGCTAAATTAAAGTACAAACTAACATTTTTATCATGGAAATTTGAATAAAAATTATAATTTTCCTATTTAGCCTTATGAAATTATGTTAGTACTGAATTTCAAGATTATACCCACAGACATTAGCGATCCATATTTAGGCTTGCTAATATTTATTTATTGCTAAATTAAAGTACAAACTAACATTTTTATCCTGGAATTTTGTATAAAAATTATCATTTTCCTATTTAGCCTTATGAAATTATGTTAGTACTGAATTTCAAGATTATACCCACAGACATTAGCGAACCATATTTAGGCTGTCTCAGATTTATTTATTGCTTAATTAAAGTACAAACTAACATTTTTATCCTGGAATTTTGTATAAAAATTATCATTTACCTATTTAGCCTTATGAAATTATGTTAGTACTGAATTTCAAGATTATACCCACAGACATTAGCGATCCATATTTAGGCTTGCTAATATTTATTTATTGCTAAATTAAAGTACAAACTAACATTTTTATCATGGAAATTTGAATAAAAATTATCATTTTCCTATTTAGCCTTATGAAATTATGTTAGTACTGAATTTCAAGATTATACCCACAGACATTAGCGATCCATATTTAGGCTTGCTAATATTTATTTATTGCTAAATTAAAGTACAAACTAACATTTTTATCCTGGAATTTTGTATAAAAATTATCATTTTCCTATTTAGCCTTATGAAATTATGTTAGTACTGAATTTCAAGATTATACCCACAGACATTAGCGATCCCTATTGAGGCTTGCTAATATTTGTTCATTGCTAAATTAAAGTACAAACTAACATTTTTATCCTGGAATTTTGTATAAAAATTATCATTTTCCTATTTAGCCTCATGAAATTATGTTTGTACTGAATTTCAAGTTTATACCCACAGACATTAGCGATCCATATTTAGGCTTGCTAATATTTGTTTATTGCTAAATTTAAGTACAAACTAACATTTTTATCCTGGAAATTTGAATCAAAATTATCATTTTCCTCGTTAGCCTTATGAAATTATGTTAGTACTGAATTTCAAGTTTATACCCACAGACATTAGCGATCCATATTTAGGCTTGCTAATATTTATTTATTGCTAAATTAAAGTACAAACTAACATTTTTATTATAGAAATTATAATAAAAATTATCATTTTCCTATTTAGCCTTATGAAATTATGTTAGTACTGAATTTCAAGTTCATATCCACAGACATTAGCGATCCATATTTAGGCTTGCTAATATTTATTTATTGCTAAATTAAAGTACAAACTAACATTTTTATCCTGGAATTTTGTATAAAAATTATCATTTTCCTATTTAGCCTCTTGAAATTATGTTAGTACTGAATTTCAAGATTATACCCACAGACATTAGCGATCCATATTTAGGCTTGCTAATATTTATTTATTGCTAAATTAAAGTACAAACTAACATTTTTATCCTGGAATTTTGTATAAAAATTATCATTTTCCTATTTAGCCTTATGAAATTATGTTAGTACTGAATTTCAAGATTATACCCACAGACATTAGCAATCCCTATTGAGGCTTGCTAATATTTGTTTATTGCTAAATTAAAGTACAAACTAACATTTTTATCCTGGAATTTTGTATAAAAATTATCATTTTCCTATTTAGCCTCATGAAATTATGTTAGTACTGAATTTCAAGTTTATACCCACAGACATTAGCGATCCATATTTAGGCTTGCTAATATTTGTTTATTGCTAAATTTAAGTACAAACTAACATTTTTATCCTGGAAATTTGAATCAAAATTATCATTTTCCTCGTTAGCCTTATGAAATTATGTTAGTACTGAATTTCAAGTTTATACCCACAGACATTAGCGATCCATATTTAGGCTTGCTAATATTTATTTATTGCTAAATTAAAGTACAAACTAACATTTTTATTATAGAAATAATAATAAAAATTATCATTTTCCTATTTAGCCTTATGAAATTATGTTAGTACTGAATTTCAAGTTCATATCCACAGACATTAGCGATCCATATTTAGGCTTGCTAATATTTATTTATTGCTAAATTAAAGTACAAACTAACATTTTTATCCTGGAATTTTGTATAAAAATTATCATTTTCCTATTTAGCCTCTTGAAATTATGTTAGTACTGAATTTCAAGATTATACCCACAGACATTAGCGAACCATATTTAGGCTTGCTCAGATTGATTTATTGCTTAATTAAAGTACAAACTAACATTTCTATCCTGGAATTTTGTATAAAAATATCATTTTCCTATTTAGCCTTATGAAATTATGTTAGTACTGAATTTCAAGTTTATACACTCAAAACAAAATGAGCCATATTTGGGTTTGGTCAAGTCTACGTCTTGGCCAATTTTAATATGAATCAACTTTTTTATTCATAATTTATTTAATAAATATGATCATTTTTGTCAGTCTGATATAATTATGTGAATACTAAATTTTAAGATCATGCTTCCAAAAACTAAATAAATGTATATTTTGCTTGGTCACATCTGTTTCCCAATTTTAGTAAAAATTAACCTTTTTAACTTGAGATTTTATATAAAATGATGATTTTCTTATTCAGTTTAATGAAATCAAATTTTTTATTTATTGTCACTTTTATCGACCCAAAACAAGACACACCGTCACAGACACGTAAGGGGCTACTATAAATTAGGGGCCATACGTACTGAGACATCATAATTGTGGAGTTGTGCACCGAGATATTTGTTCACATTACATTTAAATTTATGCATGTTAGTACAGTCAGGGAAACATGGAGCAGGGAGGGAATTCCAAAGGCTAGCAGTTTGAGGAAAGAAGCTATTATATAATCGAACGCCTTCCGACATCTGGGGACCTCAACAGTAAAAGAGTGGGATGTTTCTTCTGGTCAGGTTAGTCGGGGCTATTAACTTTGAGGGGGTTCAGTGTCACAAGTTTGTCGATACACATTCCATTGAAGTACTTGTAAAACAAACAAAGGGGTTTAACATATCAGCGATGGGACAGGGATTGGAGCTTTGTTGACAGTGTGGGACCTGTTAGATTAGTAACTTTTTTTTTTGGGTGGGGGCTGTCTAATAGAGAGAGACTAGTCGTTGATCCTCCAGCCCAGATGTGGCAACAGTATTCCATGCATTGGTAAATGGTGGCTTGATAGAGATATAGAATACTGGCTAGGTTGAGAAGTTTTCTAACACGATAGAAAGAGCTCACCTTCTTTGTAGCAGCCCTGCAATGTCTTCTATGTATTTCTTCCAATCCATATTGCCTGTAAATGTTAAGCCGAGAAGTTTGAATGATGAACTCTCAGGTCGGGTGCTATTAACCATGGCAATCGGTGGTTGAATGGGTTTCTTATAATTGTTAAGGGAATGGAGCTTTGTCTTAGTAGCGTTAAATGTTATTATCCATTTACGTCCCCATTCAACTACAGACTGGATGTCATTTTCTAAGGATTCAAATATTGCCTTGTATATGTGTGCGTTTTTTTCTGCCCAAGTCGTATTAATTCTTGAAGATCGAACTAGTTTCGTCATCGGTTATCTCCCCTTCACCTGATGAAGTAAAATCGATAAGTTGACAATGTATAATAATCATTAGTCGGAAACGGTCATTTTAGCAATGGACTGATTGGTCCGTTTCTCCGGTGCAAGTGTCGCTATTAGACTCGCTCGTGCATAAAAATCACCAATAAACGGCAATCAGTTATTTATGAAAATACTAGTTGTACCTATTCGGCGTTGCCCGGGAGGCAGTGAAATCTTTATAGTTTTTTTTTTAATTATTTCCTTGAACTTTTTTTTTTAAACTTATACAGAAAAAGAAATATGTTAGTCATAAGGGAGACAAATCTTATATTCTCCAAAGAAAAATATGAGTGATTCCCCGTGATGAATTTTATTTTTCGGCGATAGTTAAAAATGTTTCATATTATCAGATTATCTGGGCCGAACTAAGTAATTAAAAAAAGATAAAATTGTAGTCAAGTACGTTATTATATTTGCCAATAACGCGGTACCAAAATAAATGAAAATTGGCTAGTCGGAAACAAAGTTTGATTTGTAAACTTCAATGCTATTTAGGTCTGTCTTTGAAAATCCGACAAGGTAACTTTATATGTTAGATTACGATAAATAAATACAAAATAAAAGAATAAAATAAAAATAAATAAAAGATCGAAAAATAAATTGAAATGAAAACTAATTTCGTTGCCAACATCTACAAAACTACAGACGAACCTACTTTTGATAAAAGCAGTTATTCATCAAGATCAGACGATTTCAGTTACGGGAGACCCTAATCCATCATTCGACTAAATGTGAATCAATCAACGTTTCTTTCTCTAAGGCGTTTTTTCTATATACTTTAATAACACAAAATACATGCTAAAATATATTGAGTTATGTTTGAATAGATTTGTTTTAGTTGTTCTAATAATCCGTAATTTATAATAAACTGATCAAGTCACTCACTCATCCCCTCTCTCTATATCTCTATCTCTCTACCTTTCTGTCTCTTAGCTATCTATGTATTTCTCTCGTCCGGTCACAGTTTCTGTCGCTTCAACCACTCTTTAATATTTGTTAATATCTTTCTGCGAAATCAAAGAAAGATTGATTCTCTTTTTTCAGTGTTGTCATATAATTTACACCATACGCGTGTTCTTACACACCAGAAACACGTATGTAAATTAGATGGCAAAATAAGTCTCATTGCTTCTATATAAGAATAATAAAGAAGAAAAATACTTCTATATAATAATAATAATAATAATAATAATAATAATAATAATAATAATAATAATAATAATAATAATAATAATAATAATAATAAAGGGGTTTATTATTTTTAGTTATGCAAAAAGAATGTCCAAACAGCTATGTCGCGATGTATGAATTTTAGAATTAAATTAAATTAGAAGAAATCGTGGTAGTGCTTGTGACTCAACGGGTCAGGGATACACCTAGTAACCTACAGTTGTGCACGTTTATCCAGCTCTTCTCAATAATAACCAACTAAAATAATATCTCAACTATCAATAATAAGTGCAAATCCGTATACTCTCAATGGTCTACCGTAGTCTTTGACACTCGTTCCTTACGCATTGTTTTTCTATTTGTTTCTTCATCTGCAGCTGGCTTCTTCACGACACTCACTGTTTTTATTGTTTTTTTTTTGTAAAGTCAGTAATGCTAACTCTATTTTCACAAATCGTCATAGCCATGTATTATGAGAAGAACGCTCAGAGCCGATGGCCTTGTGCGCAAAATAACATATCTAAAACAATATGAGACTAACCTTTAAAGCAGGGCACTTATATGCAACGCGCTGTGTACACGAGCGAAATAACGAATGGATTTAAACATAATATTATCACAGTCGAAGGCATGTGCAGGAAATAAAGAGGAAAACAAAAAGACGGATTTTTTTCTTGGACCACCAGACAGATCAGACAATGAATCCGCGATCTCCGACGTTGCTCGTGGTAAGATTAACTACACAGAGAGCTGATATTCGCTACACCGACTGATTAGTCTGTTTATCCTATGCAGTCATCGATATTTAACCAACAGTTTCAACTACAATGCATAAAATCGTTAATGCCCAACAAATATCTATCTATCTATCTATCTATCTATCTATCTATCTATCTATCTATCTATCTCTCTCTCTCTCTCTCTCTCTCTCTCTCTCTATATATATATATATATATATATATATATATATGTGTGTGTGTATGTGTGTCTGTTTTGACGATTTAAATCATTTCTAAACAATGTTCTAAATAAAGAGTGCACACAAATGTATTAGAGGTGTTTACAGCTGTTTCAAGGCCATGTTTATTTTAAGTCATACAATGAAACAATTTGTTTTCAAAACATCGGATCATCTTTAGAACAGATTTTTTGTAAGTATCCACAAAATTATATATATGTGTGTTTGTGTGTATTATATTGTATAGATTATTATATTAAAGCTGACTCAATCAACGTTTGTTTGCATAAGGTATAATTTCTATATATTTTCATCACACACAATGCATGCTAAACTATTTCTGAGTTTTTGGATTAAGTTATGTTTGAAAAAACTTGCATGTTAATTGTGCTAATTATCCGCAATTTGCAATTAACTCACCAAGCGACCCATCTCTTATGAATTTTCTATTTATCACTTTCTTAATCTACGTTGTTTGACCGCTACGCTTTTATTTTATACGCTTTCTCTGTATCTGTCTGTCTGTCTGTCTGTCTGTCTGTCTGTATGTATGTATGTATGTATGTCTGCCTGTCTGTCTGTCTGTTTCGTTGTCTTCCTCCCTCCCTTCCTTCTCTCTCTCTCTCTCTCTGTTAATTAACAATCAAAACAAACAAAGAATGGAAATAATAAAAAGATTGTAATAGTCCATTATAAACAATAGGGAATATCACTATAAGTAGTAATATTATTTAACCCATAGCTATAGAAGGAAAGAGAGAAAGAGGTGAGTTAAATAGAGCGAGCAGAAATTCATTAAGTTTGTATGTTTTTTTTTTACTTATTTTATTATTTAATTGTCTTTACAAACTCACTTTTCATAATTCAAACAATTTAACTAGAGCTTAATAGGTGGTCCAACAGGTCACATTTTGTTATAATCTGTTATTTAAACTGCAGTTGTCTGTCCGTCTGTCTGTGATTATGTTCAGCTAAAACTAAAAAAATACAAAATAAACACCCACAAAGTTGGTATTTTCTTATCCAGCGTTGATCCAGATAAATGATATCTAAAATTTAGAAAAAAATGATCCATTCTTTGACTCTAAACTGGTGCTGATTTCGTCGAGGGGGAGGGCGGTTTTCCAATCATTTCATGTACTAACTACAGAGAAGTAACTCTGATTTTTTATCAATCAGTTGATTTCCTTATGTCGACTCATCACTCGAGCAATCTAGATAAAGGAGAGTTTTCTGTGTGTATGTATGTGTGTCCAGCTAGATCAATGGGCTGGGCGGAAGACAAAAAAGGGATGGGGAGAGGGAGGGAGAAAGAGAGACGGATAAAGAGAGATATAAGTTTTTGCCCCGGGAAACGCTGGGTAGTCATGCTAGTTTATTTGTACAAATATGCTCCCCCCGACAGGTAATGCCTGGAAAGGGTGGTCTCATGACAACAGAAAAGATACTACACCCACAGATAAAAGAAAAACCAGGAGGTAATGCTAGGGAAGATGGTATCATAAAAACAGATCAGATACTACACTATCGCCCAACCCCCCTAAAAATAGAATTTAGTTAATGAGAGGATGGTATCACGACCAGGGAACAGATACTACACTAACACCACAAGAACATATGCTACACTAACACACAAGAACATATACTACACTAACACCCTAAGAACATATACTACACTAATCCACCAAGAACATATACTACACTAACACCCCAAGAACATATACTACACTAACACACCAAGAACATATACTACACTAACACCCCAAGAACATATACTACACTAACACCCCAAGAACATATACTACACTAACACCCCAAGAACATATACTACACTAACACCCCAAGAACATATACTACACTAACACACCAAGAACATACACTACACTAACACCCCAAGAACATATACTACACTAACACCCCAAGAACATATACTACACTAACACCCCAAGAACATACACTACACTAACACCCCAAGAACATATACTACACTAACACACCAAGAAATGAGAAAGTAATACCTGAGAGGATAGTATCATTACAAACGAACATATATTACACTATGCGTTCCCCTAAGAGAGGATGTAACGGAATATGGGTCTCATTACAACAGGACAGATATTACACTACCCCCTAAGGTAGAGGTAATGCCTGGGAGATTAGCCTCATATCGACATAACATATACTACATTACCCCCACATTGAAATGAGCATTAAAAGATAGTACATTAGTCTGAAATAGTATAGTAAAACTGAATTGGGCATTAAAAGATAGTACATTAGTGTATTTAATTGAAGCAATAGTATAGTTTATGTTTCAGACAGACAGATACCAAATCTCCATTAGTAATAAATTGATTCTACGATGTGTTGATGTTATTTTAAAGATCTTGTTAGCTGCATGGCAGTCTGTTTTGAGAGGTTGTCAATAGCGATTCCATTTCTCTGTTAAATTAGCCTTTTCGTAGCCATGTCCATGTATTTTAAGCGCCTCTTTGATCACTCTTATAAATCGTCCATCATATTATTATTATTATTATTATTATTATTATTATTATTATTATTATTATTATTATTGCGATATTACGTAAATATAATGTGTTCTTTTTGTTTGCTCGCTAAGTCTGTAACAGCGATGATTAGTTGTAAGTCCTATATTTATTGCAACATTCTGAACTTGATAAAATCTATGCCACAAAGAAACTTCAATGCATTCAATTACGCGTTTGCTTTTCTGCTTTAGCTTCGGGGATTTTCTTGCAGATTACTTTTCTTCTTTTTTGTCATGATCACAAAACGACACGTTCAGCTTAGCAATGTCGATCACGCACGCACAATCAACAAACGCATCGACGACAATGAAAGTAATTCTAAAATAAACTACTTTGACGACAGCAACAGTGAATTTACAAATAAAAAGTCGTGACTAATAATGTTGATATTAGATTTGAAAACTTCCGGTATCTTTTTTTATGTATAACATCTCAATTTCTATTAAATCATGACATGATGGCGTTTTCTGATAACTACTTTATATCTCTTTACGGTACTTTCTGGCTCAAAGATGGCTATATCTTAAACTTTATAATAAATACTAATGAATCTATCTATCTCTTTCTCTTTCTCTCTCTCTCTCTCTCTCTCTCTCTCTCTCTCTCTATATATATATATATATATATATATATATATATATATATATATATATATATATATATATATATATATATATATATATATAATCCTCTCTTAAACAAACAATAACAACAGACAGCCGATTATCAATTACGGAATTTATTTTATGGGAGGAGAATGCAAAAAAAAAAACACTGCCTAGTTTAAGCCAGTGATTTTTCCCTGAGTCTTCTCCGACTGAAGGGTGCTGAAGAGTCGATCTGCTCTAACCAGCCGGGTTCTGCCCCAGATCTAGCATGGCCATGCTGATGAAACCGTTGCACACTCAACAGACACTGTAATGTATCGTTTTTAAATAACATAATTTATATTAGCTCTTGTATAAAACTTATAGTCGAGCACTTTATTGATTATTTTTCAACTAACTTATGATACATGCTATAACCCGTCGGTAGGTAGACCAGTTGATTGAATCTTTACCGATGAGTCTTCAAAAGACGAAACAAGCTTGTCTACAGATAAAAAAATATTTATTTTTTAATTATATATATATATATATATATATATATATATATATATATATATATATATATATATAGTCTCGGAAGTTTCTCAACCATTAAAACTATATTAAAAAAAACAAAAAAAACTTATAGTCCCAAGTCTTTCAGTGGAAAATCACTCATGTAAGTCAATTTATTTTTTACAGTTATTATATTAGTTTGTTTCTAACACTATTTTAAGGGATCATCAGGTGTTTACCATGAAAAACTGTTTCGGGAATTTATATATATATATATATATATATATATATATATATATATATATATATATATATATATATATATATATATATATATATTCCTATCTGAAGATCCCTAATTGGATACATATGCTTCGACTACTGTACTCATAATTTTCATCAAGGACCAAAATAGACGGGAGATATAATCTGCATTTTTCTACGTATTGAAAGCTTAGTTAAGCCCGACTCATAATGGATGAATTCGAGAATACTTTGCTGGATCTCGCTAAGAGGATACAATTCAAGATGCAACACAAAATGCCAAACTTTACAACAAGAAAAAATGATAACTTTCAAGACATTATAGTCCCGGCTGATAAAACAAAAATATTTATGAAATGAATTAAATTACCTATAAAAAAATAATATATATAAAGAGCTTGATAAGTCATACAAAACTACCTCGATCTCTACCTTAAATAGCATAAATAATGATACTAAATCCCTCCATACTTCCATGAAAATACATAAATACGCGGAAATAGTAACCCCAGACACCTGCATATATTCCTTTAAAGACCATGAAGTTAATTTTCAAGATAACCCCTTTATCCATCAAAATCTGACGTTGGTGATATAAATAAACGAATTCTTAATAAAATTATTCCTAAAATAAAAGTTAAAATACATTTTGCCGTTTGGCACTCTACGGACCAATTTATACAATCGTTCTGCAATCTACTTAAGAAGTCTAACTTAAAGTTCATTACTACTACCAATCTATTTCCCCTATTTTGCTAAATAAAGCTTTAATCCTTCCCCCCCCCAAAAAAAAATTAAACCCATCCCATTGGCTAAAAGTTCCCCCGTCTTTCGATAAAAAGCTTTTGGATGATTATGATATTCTGATGGGTGCCTCGGACTCAGTCCAAGTAACTGAGCTTGTGGGCCTCTTCTTAGCGAATTGCATCATAATTTCCAAAATCTCCGAGGCGGAGTTTATAAAGATGATCTATTCTTCGCTATAAATGCTCGCCCTAGAATATATGATAAATCTATAGTAGGCATTTACGCTTTTTTGTTAAGTATGGAATTTTAATCACAGTAGATCTTGAAAAGAAAACTTATAAGTTCCTGGAGACTACATTGAACCTTAATACAGAATCTATGGCCCCTAGCATAAACACAACCCTCACTATATTCTATGTCTATAAAAAAAATCTGTCAATCCTCACTTAATAACTAGATTAATAGTTCCCACAGTATCAGATAGGATATCAAGGCTATATACTGATACATTTAAATTTTACAAGAGCTATTTATTTTACGAAAATGCTTGACCAAATTCAGAATACTCGGCAGAAATATCATATAAACCGAAAAACATAAACATTGCCTATATTACAAATATTATAACCAACAATATGATATTAAGAACACATGGACCTAAAAAATAAAAATATAATAATAATAATTGAAAATCATTTAAGCACTGACACACAAATATTGAATAAAAATAAGATAAAAATCTCTTACTCCACAATGCCTAACCAAACAGAAATAATTATCATTTCTAACAATAAAAAATAAGCAGGCTAAGCTACCACCACCTGTATCAATTCGCCAGGACATCTGTAACTGCAGAGACAAACAACGCTGTCCGTTATAAAATTAGTGTGTATATGATGACGTCGTGTATGCATGTACTGTTAAAGAGTAAATTCCTCCCCGATCACGAACACCCCTACTTTACTAAATACACCCAGTTCCTCCAATTCTTCACATGTATGCCTATCCACCCCCACCAATTACTCATAATACTCTACCCCTATAATTACCCCTGATCTATATACATCCGAACCTACTACAAGTCTACTTAATCAATAGCATCAACTTACACAGGAGGCAAACCTTACTACATTCGATAATACACATCTACCCTATCAGAACCAATTACTCACACCCAAACTATCACCTCTGTTAACAATTATCGATTATAACATTTCTAACAATACGTGATAGTATCTTCCACAGATGGGGGGTTCTTGGAACGAAGCTCATGGGAAGGCTTTTGCTTTTATATACAATAATAAGAAAGATAATTTATTTCCGGTGCTAGACGAGTTCTTGCTGGGAATGTCTTACAGGGGTAACCGGAAATTAGAGCTCAGTCATGAATGTTCCATGGTAATAATGATAGAGTAGAGAAAGACTAACAAAGTCTCTTCTTGTAGGTTGTAGGAAAGAGAAGAGATCATGCCCAACTAGTTTGTGAAGTCAGTTTTGTATTTTGTCTAATCAAGTCGGGGTGCTCTGTGCGACACCTCCCCAGATGTGGCAACAGTACTCCATCTGAAGACGTATCTGACTCTTATGCATGTATAGGATTGTATCAGGAGTCAGATACTTTCTGTAACGGTGAATAATCCAACTATTTTTTCAGTTACCTTAGCAACAGATTTGATGTAAGCCTTCCATTTCAGGTCTAAAGTGAACAGATCCATGAGAGTTTCGATTTTATGACCACGTCCCTGGAAAAGTACTCCCACTAGTCAATAGAAAACTTCTGTCTCCGCGGGTGACTTCTAAAACTGTCGCCACTCTTACTTCTAAACAGTCTGCTGGATCAAATTTCACCCTGGCTCTGACATATGCGCGCGAAACGTACACATGTGCTTGACTGTGGGCCAGATAATAGACTCAAGATGATATTGATTAAAATAATAAAAACAGAAAAACAGAGAAAGTGAAATAATGAAAATGCGAGTTAAAATAATCATATTTGACTGTCCAAGCTGTTGTTCCAAGTCGGGGGAAGGAACGGCTCCCCGTCGGGGAGGAGGTCAATGGAAAGAAAGTGAGTACTTTACATACAGACGTTTGATACAGTCCCCCAAACACGCACACAAACAAACATACATATTGAGCTCCGAAGAAACCTTTCGCAACCAAACCTATATATATATACATACCTATATATACATATATATATACATACACATATATACATATATATACATATATATATACATATATATACACATATATATACATACATATATATACATATATATACACATATATATATACATATATATATACATATATATAGATATATACATATATATATGCATATATACATATATATATATATATGGATACATATATACATATATACATATATACATATTATATACCTATATATATATTTACATACATATACATATATATATACATACATATATATATACATATATATATATAAATATATATATATATATATATATATACATATATATATATATATATATATATATATATATATATATATATATATATATATATATATATATATATATATATATATACTGGGCTGAGCGCTTTCATAAATAACGACAAAGGCCGTTAAATCTAAGCTATAACTGCAATCCCTTTCTTTTGAACACTGTTATGACAGTTGACTATAGTAGTCTGCATACTTGACATATATATAGGATTTATATCTCATCTCATCCGCAGCCGTTGAAAGTAGCCTCATTGGTTAGGGAGCTCGGAATTGAGTTTAAGTGACTCTTGTTCCAGGGTACGAATCATGCGACTGGTTTGAATGGTTATCTCTACACTGGTTAAGGATGAAACGTATACGTATGGAATTAAAGACTTATATATATATATATATATATATATATATATATATATATATATATATATATATATATATATGACAAATTAGAAAGAGACAAAAGTATTACATGTTCATCATTGAACATACAGGTATCCAAATCTTCAACATATACAAAATTGTTGTGTACGATCGTTTCTGTGATATTGTTTTTAATTATTTAGTCCTTTCATCAGCACAAATTAGAAGGAAAGTGATTAAACATTTCGCCAATAGTCGAGTTAGATAGCAGAGTCCCCAATAGTGCATTCATGCGCTAAAGACAGAGTCTACAACAATATTAAAACAAAATTAATCAATATTTTCCATTATTTTTTAACATGGCTAGCTGAAAAGAGGGGATGTCAATTTTTATATAGTTTTTTGCTATGAAAATATATTTTCCAGTTATATTGATCTTAGAACAATGTTCAAATTATATTGATCTAAACTGACATTATATATACTAGCAAATATATGCTCCGTCCGGTCACATATTTTTGCTAGGCTGCCGCATCAGAAATGAACGCTCAGCTGTAAACCGATGGAGCCCCAGTCATATTTCTTGGGTGGGTAGACATTGATTTTCTAATTTTCTAACCAAGAATATTTTTAGTTAAAAAAGAAAAAAAACATTTTTACCCCCCCCCCCCAATTTTTTTACCCTCCCCCATTAATACTAATATTTTCAGTTAAAAAAAAAATTACCCCCCCCCAAAATTTTTTTTTACACTCCTCCATGAATACTAATATTTTCAGTTAAAAAAGAAAAATAAAAGAAATTTTACCCCCCCCCCTAAATTTTTTGTTACCCTTCCCCATGAATATTAATATTTTCAGTTAGAGAAAAAAAAATTATTTTTACCCCCCCCCCCCACCAAAAAAAATCTTTTTTACCCTTTCCTCATGAATAGTAATATTTTCAGTTTAAAATAAAAAAAAAATTTTTAACCCCCCAATTTTTTTTACCCCATGAATACTAATATTTTCAGTTAAAAAAAGAAAAAAAATTTTTTTTACCCCCCCCCCCAATTTTTTTTTTTACCCTTCCCCATGAATAGTTATATTTTCAGTCAGGAAAAGTAAAATAAAATCAAAAAAACTTATCCCCCACTAAAATCATTTTGTTATCCTCCCCCATTCATAGTTAAAAAAAATTTTTTTAATTAGGAGGCGCCTCGGTCATATCGAAGAACTCATGTTTAAATATGCTATATCAAAGAACCAGTTTTGTTATTCTTCCAAAATGGTTACCCATTTAGAAATGGCCGAAATATTTGTTGATTAACTCCAATTTAAAATAAAACACCTGGTCTTATCAACGTAATGAATATGAAGAATGAAAAATCCTCTCACGATGACGTCACTTCCGGAAAGAACCGGAAAAATGAGTCAGCAATTTAGTTTTCCAAAATGGTCACCCATTTACTAATGGCTGGGATATGCCTTGATAAACTTAAATTTAAAGCAAAACACATTGTCTTATCAACGTAATGAAATTTTTTCATTACGGCATAATCTACACGGGTCGTCTAAATTTCTACATGTACTGGCCTGTCGTATTATTTTCCATTCTATTATTGGTGAGCGTCCATTTTCTTTGAGCCCACAATAGTGGTTTGCTAGTGCTGTTTTAATTCGACGTTCTCTGTTTTTAAATGTGCTTTGGTGGTAATAATAACTGGTTTTAAAATTCAGGGAGGTCATACCCACGCAGTACTTCTTGTTATTCGGTCTTTCCTTGGCAAATATGGTGGCTTGGTATACAATACTTTTGGGTAGGTATTTATTTTGTAGTGGACAAAGTGTACAATTTATGCAGTTACATCTTTTCTTTTCATTGCAAACTTTTTCATTTCTATTCGGGTGATTACTATTAGGGTTTTGTTTGTTTCTATTTGTATTGTTTATATTTGTGTTCTTCTTAGTGTTATTTTTTGCTATATTTTCTACTTTTTTATGAAATTCGTTATTTTTTCCTCTCTATATCTCCTTATAAAATTTTATGTGGATACATGAAATACTAACATATATATATATATATATATATATATATATATATATATATATATATATATATATATATATATATATATATATATATATATATATATATATATATATATACATATATACCTGCGTATTTATCAAAATATAATGATGTTATAGAAGCTCAAGTCAAAAAATCATGATACCGTCGGTTTTAAGACTTCTCAACCATAACTAAAGATAGCCGGCGAAATTTGAACACTCGCTTACTTGAAACCGACAATATTAATTTGTTTTGACTTCATCTTCTGTAACACTATTATATATATATCTGACGTTGCTGTTCAGAATATATACATAGTAATATAAATATAAGCCGTCAGATCGAAGATATATTGAAAATTGTTTCGTGTTTAACACTTGAAAGACAGCCGAATAATGCTATCTGCCTCTTTGGCATATAAATATATTTTATTTCTCATCTTGTCTGTAGTCATTCATGGACGCCTCATTGGTTTAATAGCTTGGAATTTAAGTTCACTGGTACTCTTATTCGAAGATTTTTATCGTGTGACTTGTTTAAATGGTTAGTTCTATATATATATATATATATATATATATATATATATATATATATATATATATATATATATATAGTTAATTTAAATGACAACAACTAATGACATATTCAACGCCTACAATATTTCTGGACCTAATATAAATAAAATGTAATTATTTTGTTTATTTCCATTTACTATTTAATAGCCCTCTTTAACCTAAGGGTTCAAACATTAAAATTAGTTGATAAGTGCAGTATTTCTGAGTATATGTCACTTTGAGCTTGACATAACTACCTTTATTTCTTAAAGTGGGATAAAAGCTTGCTTTTTCCGATCCTGCCGAAGTCTTTCCATTTGAAAGATATATATATATATATATATATATATATATATATATATATATATATATATATATATATACAGGGTGGGCCAAAATAAGGGTCCTATCTTTAAATTTGAATAACTTGAATTTGAATAACTTCCACAAAATAAAAGTTAAACTCACCAAACTTTATGTGTGTGTAGACTGACCCTTCCGAGATTTTTTGAAATAAACAAAACAAATTTTAGCCGAAAAACACTTCTTAAAACTTACAAAAACTAAAGTATTGTTTTTTACACTGTTTTGAGTTTTTTAAGCAAAAATAATGTTTTCTAAATGAGGGTACGTTCCTTAGGGCTAATACGGCTCATGCTTGCTTCGGAAGGGGTCCTTTACTTATTCTAAAAAAAAAAAAAAAATCAATAAATAAAAAAGTTATGAATTTTTAAAAATAAGACCCTTATTTTTGCCCACCCTGTATATATATATATTAAAAATAAAATAAAATAAAGTAACACGGAATGACATAATCACCGGTGCGATAATCTATTTCGACCCTCCGGCCTTCTCAAGCACCCAAACGAGGTCATTAGGGTCGAAATAAATTATTGCATCGATTATTATGGGATTCAGTGTTACTTTATTCTTGCTCTGTTTAGTACATTGAGCTCTCATACTCGGATTTCCTTCTGGAATTTATTTCACTCTAACACCCACTATATATATATTTATATATATATATTTTAAATCTTAATTTACCCAATAATATGTCTACAATAATATGATGTAACTGAAAGTTCTGACAATTTGCGGTGACAGCTGGTAAGCCGGACATCGAAGTGTGTGTGTGGAGGGGTCATCAATTACATTCCCATTTTGCTCTCTTTTTCAATGCAGACGCGGATTGTAGCAGATTTGTTCAAATTCTATTGTTAACGGGAAAGGTGACGTGTTTTTATTGGGGGGGGGGCAGTATTGTCCTGACAATCACTCATGCACACAAATGGCGCGTATTAGGAATCAGGTGGTGTTTTCATGCTGTACGCTGTGTTAGTCTACGGGTATAGTATCAACATTTGGACCACGTGATCAAGGGTGAAAAGGGGTGTGAGGTCAGTAAATGGTCACAAAATAGGTATAAAGTGCGGCTCGATATCATTAATATAAACAAATTTCGGACGTGGAGAAAGATCATAAAGGTATCATTTATATCAAATATAAAATAGCTACAAATCCGGAACATGTTTCAATAGGAGCTTTAATAAATGTCCTTTTACTATGTTTTCATATTTAAAACCCAATATGTAAATACAGAGAACATTTTTTCGGCCAGACTGGGTCGTTGCTTATTAAAGCTACGACTGAACCATGTCCCTGATGTGTAGCTATACTATGTTTCTATAAATAAAACTGTTATTATTAATAAATAGCTTTATTTATTATTAAGCACTGTTATATAAAAACAGTAGAGATTCTCCGAATTTTTAACTCTGTGGATATAAACTTCACTTGGATTACTAT
>OY744539.1:4536277-4546277 GCA_963556195.1 Sepiola atlantica | reverse complement strand
TAATAGTTGAATCACACCCCTTCAACGTAGAGGTCCACGGACGCTGAAACTTTTCCTATTCTAATAGCTTCTTTCCTTGGACTGCTTGCCGTGTGAATTGTTGTCTTGCCCCGTATCAACCTGCAGAAATTTAAATCTAATGTGAACGAACATGTTGCTGCTCAACTCCTCATTCAAATTGCTCCCTATAAAGATGGCCCCTATCAAAATAGCTCAATACATTTCAGTGGCATTTAAAAAATATAAACTTCCTTGACCAGTTAAAGTGATCAGAATTTTGGCGATAGCTATTCAAGTTGTAAGGGGGGGGGGGATAAGTAGCAAGTCAGACAACCCTCACTTCCTGAAATGAATTTGGATAGGAATACTGCAACTAAAAACTCAACTGTAGATGTGTGTATTTTTTCAGTCGTCAGAAATAATAATTCATACATAAAAATTAAATTGCTTACACATTTATTTTATATGAATATTAGTGCGAACACTAGCGGAGCATAATTGTTTCTGTCATTTTGGAAAAAAGAATGTATGCACACACACACATATATATATATATATAGAGAGAGACATAATTATTGAAGAATACTATTTTTAAGTTAACCCATATATAAATGTGTGTCATCAGTATGAGAGGAGACATATGGTTCGAACCCCAATACGAAAGTCATTCTTGACTCAGCGCGTACCGATGTGTCCACCACGCATTGCCGTAGAAAAGGGAAGAGCAAATTAATGTCTAAATTGCAAATTCAACGGCCATATCAGCAAACCGTCAAGAGAACTCAATAAGCGGACCCAGAGTATTGCATTACACTATAAATAACGGTTTTTTTGTTAACTCATTTAAAGTGTTCAATCTAGCGCGAGCTTTGAATAATTGTTTATAAATAATATTTTCAAATTCTAACCTTGCAATCATCAGTATGGGAGGAGACAAGATTTAAAATAATTAAATTTGTCTCGATTCGTGAAAGCCATTTGCCGTTTTACAGCTGTCCGTAAGTAAGTAGATTTTAAAGAAAACACCACTGCCCTAACAGTTTTTTTATTGCTTGACCTATATTGCAAGTATTATTTTTAAACTTTTCTTTGTAAACATGACTGTATCTTCATACGCGCAACGCCGGGTGAATACCACTAGTATATATATATATATATATATATATATATATATATATATATATATATATATATATATATATATATATATATATATATATATATTATAGATAGATAGATGAGCTGGAATTAACCTAAAGGAGATATATTTTATTTGTCTAATGTAATAAACTATAATGAGATGATTTAACAGGATTAAATCATTTTATAACAAACAAAAGAAGTTTTAAAAAATCTAATATAAAAATTATTTATTCGGGGCTGGGAGAAGGGGTACTCAGGAGTCCTCGTCCATTCCCAACTAATTCCGAGGATGCTTACTATTAACAGCTAGAAATGTGTTTTTCATTTGAATAGGAATACAAACAGTAAAGAGAACTACCAAGGTCAAACAGACGTGGATGAAAAACGAAGATCAACGAATGAAAAGAGTCTGGAGTGTCACAATCGCACAACTGTTCGAATGTCCAGAATCCCTCATTCAAGGTTGATGGTAATTTGTACCTAAACAACTAAGCCGAATCGACAGGCGAAAATGTCGTGTCCACTGCGAGTGGACATTGGACAATAGAGGGACCAAGAAGGGGCGTTCGTGTTCCTAATGGCATGATGCTGTCACTTGGTCAAGAAAGTGATTTCTGCGATAAGCAAAGTGTTCCGCAAGGATGCAGACGTCACGACGTTTCAAAGGAAACCTTTTGCCAAACGACAGAGCGAAAGGGTTGTTCGACCGCAAATAGATTTTCTAAATAAAATAAAAAAGCGGAACAACTGAATCGCTTTTTTTTGGAGGGGGGGGTCGTTTTTTGTGGGCGTTGATAATATATTTGTGATGAATGGAGGGGGTTCCGGGTAGAAGTTTGGTTCGTTTGTTCAACCATCTTAACTCTCTCTCTCTCTCTCTCTCTCTCTCTCTCTCTCTCTCTCTCTCTCTCTCTCTCTCTCTCTCTCTCTCTCTCTCTATTATATATATATATGTATATATGTATATATATATATATATATATATATATATATATAAATTGAAAAAAGAAAAACAAAAATTATTCTTTATGCATTCATCAATGTTTCGTCTTTATTTCAAGACTTCCTCAGGATGGTTGTCTGAAGAAAACAACACACAAGTACCAAATGTTTGAAGTAGAGGTGGTGACGGGCGTAAGTTTAAAAGGGGCCTCTTATGTAAAAATGAATTATGAGATACAAATAGATAGTTGCAGTGGAAAATTGAGTTGACAATAGAGTGTGGGGTGGCAGTTTGAGTTATAAGATTTTTAGGTATGGGAATGAGCTAGTTTTATGTAAGCTAAGAGGGGTTGTTTATGGTAATATCAGTTATGGACTCATCGAGATGGTGGAAGACATTACAATAACTGTGGAATGAGTGGGACAAACGTTGGTAGCGGTCAGAATTAATTTAAATTGTGAAGGAGGAGGAGCGGGAGAGGACATGAGACATGTTTATTGAATCTTTTTAAAATTAGCCTTGAGGTGAGAGAGCGGAAGGGTTAAAAATCAGGGTCGCATAATAGGGAGATGTAGATGAAGGGAAGAGGGCGAGAACAAGATGTGATGTAGGGAAGGTGTTCATATTTAATACCTACATACATACATATATATATATATATATATATATATATATATATATATATATATATATAAGCACACATAAATATACACAATTAAACATATACATATATATCCATATATACATACACAACACGCACGTAAAATCACGCTCTATGTGTGGAAACTAAAAATAAAAAGGGGAATAATATTATTTATGTCATGATGTGCTCGGCTGATTGAATTGAAGCAACAAGGTGTAAACATATTAAAAAGTGTGGTTTTGTCCATTATTTTAAAATAAATCATAACTGTAGGTTGATTAAATGAGTAAAATCTTGCAGAAAAAGAGACGGATTTATTTATTTATTTATTTATTACTTATTTATTTATTTATTTAACCCATGATTTATTTATACTTATAAGCTTGCTATTATATAATATTTATGTAATGGTTCCTGTATGAGATCATGTGCGGTCATTGTATTTTAATCATTTTATATTCATGTGTCTATAAGAGGGCCTGTGTGTATCAGTTGGATTAAAATTTTGTTCATATATATCTTTCTATTTTGTTTAAGAGTACTCAATAAATATATTTCTAGGTATTTAACTGGTAAGATTTTTTAATATATTTAAATACTTAAATATATAGTTGAATAGGGTAAAGTGCACATTAATTTATGTTATTTATAGTTGGTGACGATTATGGGGATGTGAATGTAGGTAATATTTGTGTTGGTAGGAAATATGTGGGGGTAATATGTAGCTGGGGGGAGGAAGGAGGATTGCTATCTTATATATGAATTTTGATAATGTAGGTGATAGTTCTTGTATTTTCGAGACGATGGGGTGTATGTTAGGCTTATATACAAATAGGAGATGAGTTTTTTAGTTATGTGTTTTCGTTATTAGTCTATTCGACTAACAGAAATTTTCTTCTGTAGGAGCATAGTTTGAAGACCTTAGTTTTGATGTTTATAGAGTTTATGGAACGGTTATAAATCGCTTATAGAATCTTAAATTTGTTGTTCTATTTTGGAATATATATATATATATATATATATATATATATATATATATATATATATATATATATATATATATATATGCAAGCGTTATTAAAGACCACGGAGTTCTCTGTCTTCACGATCTTTCTTGTCAATTTCTCGACGCGGCGAGCGATTCTTCGATTTTTTGGTGTTAACCGGTGGAGTATGACATCTAGCGTTGTGTCGTGGGCCATTCCTCTAGCGCTTCCGGTCTCTCGGTCGTCTTCAGGAGGCTGTGTCCTTGTTACTAAAAGCCGTATTTATAGTTTTATTATTAGTCATATATCGATTAATTTACATATGTATACACACACATATAATATATAAAATATTATATAAATAAAAAAGATATATATATATATGTATATATATATATATTTATATATATATATACATATATATATATATATCTTTTTTATTTATTTTATATTTTTTTATTTATTTTTGTTTATTATTATTATTATTATTATTATTATTATTATTATTATTATTATTATTATTGTGTATTAATTGTTGAAGACTGATAGGGCGTTAGTACCGGTGGTGAATGCTATTTTATTAATTGTGGGTTGTAATTTTTTATGTGTAGGTCTTCGAAGATTTTTAGTCTGTTGGTGCAGTTGTTTTTATTATGATCTTAGTATTAGTTGTTAATATTTGTCTTAGTTCGGTTGATTTTATGCTTTTTTATGTGTGGTAATGTGTCGCTGGATGGCGCTAGTATAATTTAAGTGATGCGTAAGGCGTCGGGAGAGGGTTGTAGTTGTATGGCCAATATAAGTACTGTGTTTGTCTGTTTGGGTCTTGGGGAAACATTCCTCGAATGGACATTGAAACAGATAAAGTAGGTTTGTTTGGTTTAGGGGGAAGTTAGTAGTGTAATTATATTTGATTATTAAGTTAGAGGTTTTGAATTTAGTGTAGTAAATTATTAGTTTTATTTTTTGTTGTTGGTCGGTGGGTTTAGTGTGTCGCTTTATTATGTTTATCATAGCTTTTTCGTCGAGTTTGTAGTTAGAATGCATTTGGTTTTTATAGTACAAGGAAAGAGTGACATTTTTATTGTGCTTTTTTGTCTGATTCTTTTGGTGTGGGGAGGTTAAATACAGTTTTATTTGTTGGTCAACAATTCTGTTGGGGAAATTGTTATTTACTAGGGTTTGTTTGATGTTGGTTAGTTCTTTGTAGAATATTTTTTGGATGAAGATATCGTGTGTGCGCCATGAACGAGGTTTTTTATTAAGGCAGTTTTATATTTTGGGGGGCATTCGCTATGGTGGTTGAGCAAATTAGGGTTATTGTTTATGGATATTTTATATGTGGATGTTGTGTATTGGACAGGGTTGTTAGAGTTGTTAATTACATCGAGGTATGCGATTTTGTTGTTAGTATTTAGTTCATGTGTGAAGGTGAGTACTGAGTGGGTTTCTACGGTATGTTTGAGTCTGTCTATATTGTCTAGGGATTCGGTAGCGATGAAGATGTCGTCAAAGTATTTGGTGTATATAAGGAGGTTTGTTTATGAAGTTAGAGAAGATTTTGTTTTCGATGTGTACCATGTAGTATTCGGCGAACGTGGGACACAGGGGTGATCCCATCGAAAACAGAAGCATCGCTCGCCGCGTCGAGAAATTTACAAGAGAGAACTCCGTGGTCTTTAATGACGTTTGCATGAAAAATGACTTGCTGCCGAACTATACATATATATATTCCAAAATTAAACAAAATCATTCTTTCAACATCATAGACGCACGATGTATTTTCAAAGTTTGACTTCTATATGGTTCTTCTAATCAGTCATCTTGAGAAAATCTTGGAATGAAGACGAAATGTCGATGAACACATACACAATTTTCGATTTTCTTTTTTTATCTTTTATATGCGTGTGTGTGTGATGATTTAATAATTAAATATTATTTGTCTATAGACAAGCTTGTTTCGTCTTTTAAAGACTTATCAGTATAGATTCAAACGACTAGCCTACCTAACAACGGATATATATATATATATATATATATATATATATATATATATATATATATATATATATATATATATATATATATATATCCTTGTATGTGCTGCCACTATTGCTCACAGAAACTATTATTTTAATTGTTTTCAGCAGAATACATCATCTGACACCAGAGTTTCCTTCAAATCTGCCCGAAACCACTGCAAAATTGTTATAGAAAACGCTAAAGACTTCTATGTCCAATCTGTTAAATATAAAGTTGCCGATCAAAGGCTCCCATAAGGTTTTGAGAATAACAAATATAACACCTCTATCCCAAACAACATTAACGGACCAGAGGTGATCTCCTCAGCAATTTTCGCAAAAAAGAGCACTGACAACCAATCTCCCTCCCTCTCTCTCTCTCTCTCTCTCTCTCTCTCTCTCTCTCTCTCTCTCTCTCTCTCTCTCTCTCTCTCTCTCTCTCTCGCATACACACACACACGCACACATATTTTCGATTTTGATCACGTGGTGAAATGGTGGAAAAGTTGCTTGTTACTTTTAACGCCTCCAAAACGAAGCTTCTCTCTTTTCACCACCAACGTTCGGATCCTTATTTCTCTCCAGTAAAAATGAATGGCTCTCTCCTTAAGGAAGTCTTCTTCTTTGATAAGCGTCTAGGACTGACTTTTACTCCATACCTAAAATGGAAGACTTACATAGAAATCTGTATCTAAAGTCGCTGGAAAAATGGTTGGATCATTCTATCGCTCCAGAAAATACCTCACTCCTGACACAATCCTCTACCTGTATAAGGGTCAGAACCGTCCTAAGATGAAGTACTGCTGTCATATCTGGGGAGTTTCCGCTCGGAGAACTCTTTCTTGTCTTGACAGGATACAAAACCGACTTCGCAATCTAGTGGGGGATGATCTATTCACTTCTTTGCAGCCCCTTTCACCAAGAAGAGATGTTGCTAGCCTCTTTCCACAGTACTGAATCATGTAGTAGGGGTGTACAGAAGAGAAAAATGTTTTAATTGACTATATTCTAATTATGTACTTTTTACTTTTTATGAACTAAAAAAGTGAAGTTATTTTTAATTGCAAGCTTCATTAAAAAAATTTATAATAACTTCATTTGTAAAATCTAAATTTTAAATGATTGGGGTATAGTCATATGTACTTTGTCTTTAATGGCAGTACTAAATCATGTAGCAGGGCTGTCGAGAAAAGGCAAATATCTGCAAATATATGTTCCCTTCAGTCGCATACTTTTGCTAGGCTGGGAGGATGAACTCATGATAGATAAACTACATACACTGAACACAAAAGGAGGAGATATTAACGAACATATACTACACTAATCCTCAAAGGAAGATGGTATCATGACAACAGTACGGGCCTACAATACCTCTTCCAAAATAGAGGAGATAATACCTGGGAGAATCTCCCCATAAAAACAGAAGGTAATACTTGTGAATATAGTATCATGGCAATAGAAAAAAATACTACACTACCACCTGCCCCCCCCCCAAAAAAAAAGAAGAAAAGGAAGATGGTCTCCTGACAAAAGAACAGATACTACATTAACCCTCCTCTACAAGAGGATGTAAGACCTGGGATGATTAAAAAGGGAGGAGGTAATTCCTGGAAGGAGAGTCCTATGACAACGGAACCGATATTACACTAACCTATCCCCATTAAAAGATAATACAATAATGGAGTAAATCAGGTTTGGGTGGAGGTATTCATTTATAAATGCCGAGTTATAAACACATATTTTTATAGTTTCTTGGTCTTTTCCCTAAGATCCCACTATCCATTAAAATTCAATAAATTTCTGTAAATAACAGCAATTCAACAATTTGAAGATATTTTAAGTAGAATGCCCCCCAAGAGTAAATGTGGTATTGTGGTGACTGAGATGATTCTAGTTAAGAGTAAGATTTTTATAACTGTTGACCAATGATGATCAATACTTTTCCCACACTTTTGATCGCCTAGTGCTTAATTTGTTCGTAATTTATATTTGTATATTTTGTGCAAATAAATAATTCAAAGTGTAGTATCTGTTCTCAGCATCTCATTTACTCTTTTTATTATCGATGAAACTATTGCTTCAAACAATAAAAAAAAACAATAACATAATAATACGGCGTCATTAACAGGAAGGAGAGAAAAGGAGAGAGAGAAAGAGAGAGAGAGAGAAAGAGATAGCCAGAGAGAGAGAGAGACAGAGAGAGAGAGAGAGAGATATAAAGAGATTAGATTAGTTTAGTTTCTTAAGTAAAACTTATCTCGTGTTTTTTTGTAACTTTACTCGGGTATTTCTTTTTTAGTCAGATGTAACTCGCGTATTTGTTTATTTTTGTTGTTGCTGCTGTTGTTGTTATTGTTATTGTTTCGATTAGTTGTTTTCGGTTCGTACAGTAAGATTTACATCGCGTGTGACAACAGTAAGAAACCAATTTTTATTGATAAAGATCCATTACTATTCCCCAGGGCAATACCGGGTAACCCTACTAGTTAAAAATAATGAACTTTTCAAACACGAAAAATTAACATTTTGGTAATTGCGAAACTTTTATTTACCTTTTAAATGTGACCTAAAGAAAAGAAAAGAGAGAAGAAAAAAAATTGTCTTTTCACTGGCAATTTACAAAAATTTTCTTGAGAGCGACCGATGTTCGAAACATTTGAACTACGTTAGAAAACGTTTGAACACAAATGCTACATTTTTGCCCAGAAAATAAAACAATATTGCGAAACAGAACATTTGTTATATTAAAATTAAAAAAATCATTGACTTAAAAAACAATACCAAATAATAGTTGATTAATAAAATTAACTTTTACAAAACCAATTTACAAATTAGTTAAACTTGAGAATATATATAAACGGTATATAAGAAAGATGGTGAGTCTATTAAATAAGTTGAGTTAATTGGAAATAGACCGTTTTGACTTTACTATTCGTGTAAGAAATGAGCCTAACTTTCGCCTTTATTCATTTAGATGATTTGTTGTGACCTTGTCTCTATGGGCAGTACTGAATCATATAGTAAGGCTGTACAAAAAAAGGTAAGTGTTTTAAATAATTATACTAAATATCCTAATTTTGTTCTAAATTATGATAATGAAGTTAGTTAGAATTTCGTATTATTGATTTTATGCAGATAACGAAGGAAAGTTTGAATAAATTAATTCTTTTTCAACGGATAAGAAGTAATAAATACAAGACTAGTTCACTACTGAATTAGATGCTTTCATTATTGCGATATCATAATGATTATTGGTTCAACTCAATTAGCAATTGTTACTAATATTTCCACCAACTCAAAGTCTAGGTGACTCAAGGTGAACCTGGTCACTGATGCTTTAGGGGTCTTGTTATTTGTTCCTTTTTTAAATTGTACTAAAAAATACATTGTACATTCTCAAACTGCAATGCCTTGAAAAAAAGGGGCTAGACTGAAAAATGCGGACGCATGTGTATTAATATTCTTAAATATAAACCTGGAAAAGTACAGGAGAAGTGGAATTAACTTTTAAAATATTGAAGCTGGAATAGAGATTTGAAGAATTAAATATAGACGAAAATTAGCCATGTAAAGAGAATAATAAACAATAATGAATTAGGTGATTCATTATATAAAGTATAATTTACTTAAAGCATCATTCAAAATGGGAAGAATCCATGAGCGATTGCTTTTTGCCACATTAAACTCGAGTGGAGTGGATTCTGTGGCCGACTCCTCTCACCTATGGAATCTGCCTGTATTTAACAATCTATTCATACTGCACATGTCGGGAAACTTTTTTTTTCTTTTTTTGTGTTACGTGCAAAGCAAATTTAAAAAAAATACATTGCATATTCTCACACTGCAATGCCTTAAAAAACTTGAACTAGATTGAAAAATGCGGACGCATGTGTATTAATATTCTTAAATATAAACCTGGAAAAGTACAGGACAAGTGGAATTAACTCTTAAAATATTGAAGCTGGAATTGAGATTTGAATCATTAAATGTAGAGTAAAATTAGTAATATAAAGAGAATAATAAACAATAATGAATTAGGTGATTCATTAAATAAAGTTTAATTTGCTTAAAACATCATTCAAAATGGAAAGAATCCATGAGCGATTGCTCTTCACCACATTATCTTCTCAGCTATGGCATCTGCCTGCATTTAATAATGTATCCATACTGCACAAGTCAGGAAATTTGTATGTTTTTGTGTTATATGCAAAGCACAAGTGTTTTATTTTATTTTAATAAAATAATTAAACCAAACTTTGACATA
>OY744539.1:4511277-4533777 GCA_963556195.1 Sepiola atlantica | reverse complement strand
TATATATATATATATATATATATATATATACATACATCTATACCTAAGTGTCCGTCTATCTCTAATTACCTATTCATCACTCTCTCCATTTCAATCCCACCCGCTTTTGCTATTCTTTCACCAGACCCTACGGGACACAATTACCCCCAATCATTCCCACCAATGTACAAATGAATTCACGTCCTCAACCTCAAGCTTTAATAACCATCGCTATTTCCCCCTTCTTACTTATCTCATATGTAGCAGCAGTGGGGTGGAGGGTAGTTTATCGTGGGCGTGTATGGATGCTGATCCGTTTATTGGCGTCCCCTTACGTGTATACTCATATATGCGTAGTCTACTGTCTTTTAAGCCGACCGCAGACTTCGATGCAGGCATTTCCTTATAAATTAATATAATCTGCTTCAATGTTACGTGATATCGAATGTCGATATATGAACAAGTATCATTGCACCATCTAAGAGTATCGGAAGTTTATAATAATTTATCCTCATATATATATATTTTATATATATATATATATATATATATATATATATATATTTTATATATATATATATATTTTATATGTATATATATATATATATATATATATATATATATATATATATATATATATGTTAAATTCCAGTAACCATGTCTTTATTTATTTTTAAAAACACCAGATCTTGACGGACCGTTTCATCGTACACTTAGACAACCAAAATACAGAGTTATATATTTTGGAAATTCTATAAGTGCGTCTCGTCAGGAGGAAAGTCTAAAAATCGTTCAAAAATCATTAGAATATAAAAAACAAAAATGATAAAACTCATATTATTGAAGCATTTAGGAACATCATATATATATATATATATATATATATAATTTTCGCTCTTCTGGCTAGATGTGATGGGATTCAGTCTTATTTTGCTCAATTCGGATTTAACGGGTTTTCTAATTAAACAACGAATTTGGATTTGACTCGGGTTGCACATGTCGGGATTTCGGAACTTTATTGGACTTTTTGTATTATTTTGATTGATTTATTTATCATTAACATTGAATATGGACACATTTCGCGACTGGATAACTTTGCCGGCCCATTTTTCAATTTCACGTATTTGGACTGCTGTTTGTATCTTGGAGTAATGTCCTTCCTGATTATGCTTCTCAACTTGTATGACCTGGATGGACTGTATGGATTCAACAAAAGTATGATATGTTTGATGTTATGTATTTTTATGTATTTGTGTATATAATTTTATATATTTTCAAAGCGTAATTTTATTGCCTGTAGTAGTATAACTGCGGTAATGGTCCTCTGAAGAGAAGAATTATCTTTGAAAACTCATGAGCTAAGGACTTAAGGATGCTTTGCATGAACTTTGAATTCTAATAAAATTTGATTGACACCTTATTTTATTACTTCATTTTATATTATAATATTAATGCTCTATCCAGTATATTGAGCTTCAGTTTTTTATCCGGATGTTTCACTAATTATAAGATATTAGTTGACGCTTATATCTTTTGTTGGATTGCTTCATATATATATATATATATATATATATATATATATATATATTCAATATTATTTATGTCATTTTATACCATTTCAATGTAATAAAGCATAGATTCACGGTATTTCATAAAACTTATTTTTATTCAGCATACAATTGTTTCGGCAAACACCAATATATTGGTAAAATGCTCCTGTCCATTTATTTTTGGTGTCGCTATCTTCAGTGCTAATTTGACAAAACAAAGCAAACACGCGAAAATGCTCTTATAATTACTTTATGTTATAAAATGTATATTTGAATAGAAAAAATTCTGAAGATAAATTTAAAAAATACACACACACACGCATATATACAGGGTGTTTCAAAAGTCTTGGGAACATTACAAATGCGTATATCTCATGAACTATTCCAGGTAGAAAAATGAAACTGGTGCCATTTTAAAGCTTGCTTAATCAAGTTTTTGGTCATACTAATGATTTTCGTGTTATCTTTCCAGGTGCAGTAATGGCGTTCTCTAAGCAAGACAAGGCATTTTGCGTCCTCCAATTTGCAAAGACTGAATCGTGGACATGTGTTCAGCGTGCATTTCGCAGGAAATTTAAAAAAGAAGCCCCTGAAAGGAAATCCATTGTCAGATGGCATGCTAAATTTGTGAAAGATGGGTGTTTGTGCCCAAGTAAGCGAACAGGTCGCCCTTCAACTTCAGAAGATGCAGTTGAGCAAGTTCGGACAGCCTTTCAGCGGAGCCCCCGTAAATCAGTGAGAAGAGCCAGCAGGGAACTTCAGCTTGCTCCAGCAACTGTCTGGCGTGTCTTAAGGAAACGACTGCAAATGGTACCTTACAAGCTCAAGTTGGTCCAAAAGTTGAAGGACACTGATAAGCCACTTCGCCGTGACTTTTGCATTGCAATGCAAGAGAAGTTGGAAGATAACGGCTTTGATGACCGGCTTGTTTTTAGCGATGAGGCGACCTTCCATCTGAATGGCAAAGTTAACAAGCATAACACTCGCATATGGGGTACTGAGAATCCTCATGAACTTCTTGAGCACGAGCGAGATTCACCAAAAGTGAACGTGTTTTGTGCAATTTCCAAGAAAGGTGTCTATGGACCGTTCTTCTTTGAAGAGGCAACTATCACTAGTGAATCCTATCTCAACATGCTGGAAGACTGGTTAATGGCTCAGTTGGAACAAGCAGAATCTGATGACTTCATTTTTCAACAAGATGGTGCACCACCACACTGGAGTCTTAGAGTAAGGCAGTTTCTTAACACAAGGCTGCCTGGTAGATGGATTGGGAGATCTGGGCGAGGTGATGACGTTCTCATGCCCTGGCCTCCAAGGTCTCCAGATCTTACCCCGTGTGACTTTTTCCTTTGGGGCTTTGTCAAGCAACAAGTCTATGTGCCGCCCCTTCCAAGAGATATTGAGGAACTAAAGGCTCGAGTAACGGCAGTTGTGGGAACCATTGACGTCAAGATGCTGGAACGCGTTTGGCAGGAAATGGACTATCGACTAGATGTCTGCCGTGTGACGAATGGTGCTCATATTGAGCAACGTTGAAGATTCCCCACAAAACTTGAAACTTTAACCATTCCAACGGTACCAATTTCATTTTTCAACTCCTAATAGTTTTTGAGTTATTAAAAATCGTTATGTTCCCAAAACTTTTGAAACACCCTGTATATATATATATATATATATATATATATATATATATATATATATATATATTACAAATATTTTTTATTAAATATTAAAGTGTTTTTTACCTACAGACGATGTTGTTTTCGGCTTTTTGCCCTCATCAATGCAGGCGTGGTGGTTGCAGGGAATCGCATGGGATTAAACGCAGTTCGTAAATTCAGGCTAGATTTACGAGACAAATGCTCGGGACAACACGGCTATTGACAATCAGCACAGAGTGTAATTGAAATTAAGATACATTTATTCGAGGAGGCAAGAGAAGCATTGTTATTGTCTAGAGTGTTCAACGCTCGTGCGAGACTCGTATAATGTATAATGTTGTTGCTTTGTCAAGGAGAGATGGCCAGACTGCTAAATCAGGTATGTAAGAGAATCATATTACTATACGTTAATTCCATCGGTCAACGACGCCTGCAGTTCCACGGAACGACTAGGGTTAAAGAATACAAATACTATAAATATTTTCTCGATATATTTTAGACTTTATTCACTCCATATACGAGCAACGCAGCTTATACTGTCCCTTTTCCTCCTCGTGTCTCTGTTTTTTTCTTCTGTTTCTTGTGTCTCCTGTCTATTATCTTTTCTTATCTATTTCTGATGCGACCTTCGATATGAAAACATCTGTTGTCACTTGACTTCATCATATCCGAAGAAGATATATAATATTACAAAACATCAGATGGAATAAATAATTTAAAAAAACTTTTCACATAAAAGGATTTCATAGACATCTTTACTCCAAATTGTAATATATATTTTCTACTTGTTCACACACACACACACACAAACACACACACGCACACGCACACACATATATATATATATATATATATATATATATATATATATATATATATTTAAAGAAGTGAGGGTACCAACATTTGTAAAACAACTTTTTTCAACCATTGTTTGTTATTTTATTATTTTTTGGAACTGCATTGATGCTGCATCGCCCCTCTACTCTCTCTCTCTCTCTCTCTCTCTCTCTCTATATATATATATATATATATATATATATATATATATATATTTGTGTTATAGTGGAATAATTCCAGGAGGAAATCCGGGTATGAGAGCTCAATGTAGTAAACAGAGCAATAATAAAATATAATAACACGAAATCACATAATTGTCGATGCAATAATTTATTTCAACCGTTCGGTTTTTTCAAGCATCACTCAGACAATTACATTTTTGAGACTGATAGAAAATTGAATTTCCTACCACAGTTCCAATACAATCATAGATGGTAGTAGTAGCAACCAATTTGATACATCTTTTATAGAGAGGGGGAAAATTTAAAACTTATATTTAACTATGGCGGGCGAAGGGGAGGGATCTTTAAGTTAATCAACTAAAAACTGCCATGTCAAAATTATGACACATACGGACTTGGCGATATCAACCATATAGGCAATTTTACTCACGCGCATACACAAAACTAAATACGCACACATCATATGCGCACTCACATACATAATCTCACTCGCACATTATCATAACTAAGCATAATCACATACGCAACTTTTATTCATCTCCAGCCAGAATGCGTCCGGCGAAACTCGTGTTCTCAAATTCGGTTAGAGAAAAGAAAGAAAGAAACAATTAACAGGCACAGAGAATATATAGACAGACCGCGTGTCATAAATTCTCAGTCCGTCTGGGTTGAAATAAGATTACACGCACATACATATATGTATACATACAAATCCATACGCACATACACACACATATATACACATACACACCCACACATATACATATCTATACACATATACATATACACACATATATACATATATATATATATATATATATACATACATATACATACATGAATACACCTATATATATCTCTGAATCTATTTGAAATATTGACCAAATGCATACGCATGTAGTTGTTCACACATGTAAACATACATACACATACATACACACACACATATATACATATACGCACATATACACACATATACGTACGCACACATACATATATATCCACACACCTACACACAATATTTACATAACACTCTATATTCTTACTGATGTAATATGAGTTCTAAAAATTAGTCTTACCTTATTTATATTTTAGATTAATTTGATAATCTATTATTATAAATATCATGCGGGGGGGGGGGGGGTTATCGTACCTAATGTTATTCAATTTGGTATCTTCACCGTTGTAATTCTAGAGCCCATCGGATTACTAATTCAAGTCTAATAATGTCTATTGGTAATATTTGACATTTATACTTATATTAATTCAAAAACTAGTGTATTACCTGCAGAAAAAATTTTCATACCACTATCTTATTTTAAGTAAATAATAAATATCCGCGTATCCACAAATACCATATATCACCAAGTCAGTAAATCTGTGTCTATCACAGATATTATTATAAATATTATGGGGGGGGGGGTTTACCGTAAGTAATGTTATTCAATTTGGTATCTTCACCGTTATAAGTCTAGAGGTCCATCGGATTACCAATTCAAGTCTAATAATGTCTAGTGGTAATATTTGGCATTTATACTTATATTAATTCAATAACCGCAGAATTTTTTTAAAAACACTATCTTATTTTAAGTAAATAATCTGAATAAATAAATATTTCAAAATACCATTATATACGCATACACACAAATACTATATATCACCAAGTCGGCAATTCTGTGTCTATAGCAGATATTATTATAACTATTATGTTGGTGGTGGGGGGGGGTTACCTTAAATAATGTTATTTAATTTGGTATCTTCACCGTTATAAGTCTAGAGGTCCATCGGATTACTAGTCGTTGATTATTTTAAATTTATATTTATGTCTGCACTTAGCCATAAGTTCATCTCGTTTATTCAAGAGGTTATTTCGATCATATTTTAGGATTCTTATTTTTTCTTCTAGACATAAGTTGCATCTTTGTCTAAATCCATCTGGAATATTCGAAAAACATAAGATTGACCACGAAATCACCGGGGACCTGTTCTCATTTTTCAGATGCCACCATTGTTTAGCTAACTCCGTTTTGCTCTTGAGTTCTGGGTTATTGAAAGAGTGTTTGTGGTCATAAAAACGTTGTTTCCAGTTTCCCGCGGAGATGCCGATGTAAACCTTTTTATCCCTGTTGTTATCTTCCGGATGAATAGTGGCCTTATAAACCACACACTCAACTTTACAGTTACCGTCCAGTGGGCAGTTATTTTTCACTTGACAATTACATTTATTTACTGTGACCTTATTCTTACTAGGATTGTTAAGTAATTTACGATTATGGGTGCTGATAATTCTGTCCATGTTCTTGGTGCAAGAGTAGCTGATTTTAATGGTTTTTCTATTAATTACTTAAAATAAGATAGTGGTATGAAAATTTTTTCTGCAGGTAATACACTAGTTTTTGAATTAATATAAGTATAAATGTCAAATATTACCAATAGACATTATTAGACTTGAATTAGTAATCCGATGGGCCTCTAGAATTACAACGGTGAAGATACCAAATTGAATAACATTAGGTACGATAACCCCCCCCCCCCGCATGATATTTATAATAATAGATTATCAAATTAATCTAAAATATAAATAAGGTAAGACTAATTTTTAGAACTCATATTACATCAGTAAGAATATAGAGTGTTATGTAAATATTGTGTGTAGGTGTGTGGATATATATGTATGTGTGCGTACGTATATGTGTGTATATGTGCGTATATGTATATATGTGTGTGTGTATGTATGTGTATGTATGTTTACATGTGTGAACAACTACATGCGTATGCATTTGGTCAATATTTCAAATAGATTCAGAGATATATATAGGTGTATTCATGTATGTATATGTATGTATATATATATATATATATATATGTATATATGTGTGTATATGTATATGTGTATAGATATGTATATGTGTGGGTGTGTATGTGTATATATGTGTGTGTATGTGCGTATGGATTTGTATGTATACATATATGTATGTGCGTGTAATCTTATTTCAACCCAGACGGACTGAGAATTTATGACACGCGGTCTGTCTATATATTCTCTGTGCCTGTTAATTGTTTCTTTCTTTCTTTTCTCTAACCGAATTTGAGAACACGAGTTTCGCCGGACGCATTCTGGCTGGAGATGAATAAAAGTTGCGTATGTGATTATGCTTAGTTATGATAATGTGCGAGTGAGATTATGTATGTGAGTGCGCATATGATGTGTGCGTATTTAGTTTTGTGTATGCGCGTGAGTAAAATTGCCTATATGGTTGATATCGCCAAGTCGTATGTGTCATAATTTTGACATGGCAGTTTTTAGTTGATTAACTTAAAGATCCCTCCCCTTCGCCCGCCATAGTTAAATATAAGTTTTAAATTTTCCCCCTCTCTATAAAAGATGTATCAAATTGGTTGCTACTACTACCATCTATGATTGTATTGGAACTGTGGTAGGGAAATTCAATTTTCTATCAGTCTCAAAAATGTAATTGTCTGAGTGATGCTTGAAAAAACCGAACGGTTGAAATAAATTATTGCATCGACAATTATGTGATTTCGTGTTATTATATTTTATTATTGCTCTGTTTACTACATTGAGCTCTCATACCCGGATTTCCTCCTGGAATTATTCCACTATAACACAAATAATTGGCTCCACTCCGTGTTGAGCTCTCTCAGGATTTCTAGTATCGGAATTACTTCAATTTTGAACTGAGGATGGAAAAATTCACACCATTGTATTCGCTGAAAAATATACCTTATCCCAGCTTGCATAGCTTCACTTTGGATCTTATGGACAGAATAACGGACTTTACCAACAGACTGAGATGGAAAGCGTATTTTTATTTGAAGGACGAGGAATCTGATCACAAAGAAACCTTTAACTTCAGATCACAGAATACCTGCAAACCCATTGAGGCGTTAAGGCCGTTCGAGAATGATTTGTTTGACCTAGTCAAAAGAATTAAGTTCCGAAGGTATTCAAACAAATTTCAGTCCACTCTGAAGAATGACATCGCAGAGATAAAGAAGTCGAACAAAGTTTGGGTGAAGGCTGATAAGTCAGCGAATATTTACAAGATGTGCCCATCCGAATATAGGAAAACTATTCTGGAAAAAATCTGTAATAATTACAGAAAGGATACCCACGACACTGAAAAAATAATCAATGAGGATACCAAGGAATTTGCATCCAAACTGAATATCGAGGATAGAGTGGGAAAAATTGATAAGAGAAACGCATACATACTCATCAAGGACCATAAGAAAAATTTCCACATTAAGAAACAAGCGAGAATAATCAACTCTACGAAATCGGAACTCGGCCATGTATCTAGGGAGATTCTACGAAATATTATTAATGTAACTCTAGAAGCTACCAAATTTAATCTTTGGAAGGACTCGGCGGATACTATCGAATGGTTTAAATCAATTGAAAATAAGAGGAATGCCTGCTTTATACAATTCGATATTATGGATTTTTACCCCTCGATTTCCAAGGAATTACTTACGAACAGCATTAACTATGCTGGGAATTTCGTGGATATATCCGATGAGCAGGTAAGATTAATTATGGCCTGTCGCAAATCCATCCTTATAAACAATCGAGAAACATGGATTAAATTGAACAACAACAAATTTGATGTCCCGATGGGTGCTTTTGACTCAGCCCAGATTGCCGATCTGGTGGGCATTTTTATAATGTACACTATTAGCAGAATTGTAGAGCCTAATTTAGTGGGGTTATATAGGGATGATGGACTAATTGTTATCCCCAATAGTGACGGCCCCCTGGTATCCAAAATACATAAAAAATTAATAAGAGCATTCAAATACCTTGGATTTAAAATAGATATAACCCCAAATTGTAAAGAAGTAAACTATCTAGATATTACCTTAGACTTAGGAAAGGGGACATACAAACCCTTCAATAAAGATAATCACACACCATCTTATATCAACACTAGATCTAACCACCCGAACTGCATAATTAAACAAATACCTAAAACAATTAATACTAGAATAAATAAGCTTTCGGCTAACAGAGACATTTTTGAAGCAAATAAGCATTTATACAATGGAGCGCTAGAGAAAAGCGGATATAATGAAAAACTCAAATATACCAAGAAAGAAAATAAAAATAAATCCAGGAATAGAGGCCGAAAAATAATATGGTTCAATCCTCCCTACTGCCAACTATCTAACATCAACATCGGGAGAGTATTCTTGAACCTGGTAGATAAACATTTTAGCATAAATAATCCACTTAGGAAGATATTTAATAGAAAAACCATTAAAATCAGCTACTCTTGCACCAAGAACATGGACAGAATTATCAGCACCCATAATCGTAAATTACTTAACAATCCTAGTAAGAATAAGGTCACAGTAAATAAATGTAATTGTCAAGTGAAAAATAACTGCCCACTGGACGGTAACTGTAAAGTTGAGTGTGTGGTTTATAAGGCCACTATTCATCCGGAAGATAACAACAGGGATAAAAAGGTTTACATCGGCATCTCCGCGGGAAACTGGAAACAACGTTTTTATGACCACAAACACTCTTTCAATAACCCAGAACTCAAGAGCAAAACGGAGTTAGCTAAACAATGGTGGCATCTGAAAAATGAGAACAGGTCCCCGGTGATTTCGTGGTCAATCTTATGTTTTTCGAATATTCCAGATGGATTTAGACAAAGATGCAACTTATGTCTAGAAGAAAAAATAAGAATCCTAAAATATGATCGAAATAACCTCTTGAATAAACGAGATGAACTTATGGCTAAGTGCAGACATAAATATAAATTTAAAATAATCAACGACTAGTAATCCGATGGACCTCTAGACTTATAACGGTGAAGATACCAAATTAAATAACATTATTTAAGGTAACCCCCCCCCCCCACCACCAACATAATAGTTATAATAATATCTGCTATAGACACAGAATTGCCGACTTGGTGATATATAGTATTTGTGTGTATGCGTATATAATGGTATTTTGAAATATTTATTTATTCAGATTATTTACTTAAAATAAGATAGTGTTTTTAAAAAAATTCTGCGGTTATTGAATTAATATAAGTATAAATGCCAAATATTACCACTAGACATTATTAGACTTGAATTGGTAATCCGATGGACCTCTAGACTTATAACGGTGAAGATACCAAATTGAATAACATTACTTACGGTAAACCCCCCCCCCATAATATTTATAATAATATCTGTGATAGACACAGATTTACTGACTTGGTGATATATGGTATTTGTGGATACGCGGATATTTATTATTTACTTAAAATAAGATAGTGGTATGAAAATTTTTTCTGCAGGTAATACACTAGTTTTTGAATTAATATAAGTATAAATGTCAAATATTACCAATAGACATTATTAGACTTGAATTAGTAATCCGATGGGCCTCTAGAATTACAACGGTGAAGATACCAAATTGAATAACATTAGGTACGATAACCCCCCCCCCCCGCATGATATTTATAATAATAGATTATCAAATTAATCTAAAATATAAATAAGGTAAGACTAATTTTTAGAACTCATATTACATCAGTAAGAATATAGAGTGTTATGTAAATATTGTGTGTAGGTGTGTGGATATATATGTATGTGTGCGTACGTATATGTGTGTATATGTGCGTATATGTATATATGTGTGTGTGTATGTATGTGTATGTATGTTTACATGTGTGAACAACTACATGCGTATGCATTTGGTCAATATTTCAAATAGATTCAGAGATATATATAGGTGTATTCATGTATGTATATGTATGTATATATATATATATATATATGTATATATGTGTGTATATGTATATGTGTATAGATATGTATATGTGTGGGTGTGTATGTGTATATATGTGTGTGTATGTGCGTATGGATTTGTATGTATACATATATGTATGTGCGTGTAATCTTATTTCAACCCAGACGGACTGAGAATTTATGACACGCGGTCTGTCTATATATTCTCTGTGCCTGTTAATTGTTTCTTTCTTTCTTTTCTCTAACCGAATTTGAGAACACGAGTTTCGCCGGACGCATTCTGGCTGGAGATGAATAAAAGTTGCGTATGTGATTATGCTTAGTTATGATAATGTGCGAGTGAGATTATGTATGTGAGTGCGCATATGATGTGTGCGTATTTAGTTTTGTGTATGCGCGTGAGTAAAATTGCCTATATGGTTGATATCGCCAAGTCGTATGTGTCATAATTTTGACATGGCAGTTTTTAGTTGATTAACTTAAAGATCCCTCCCCTTCGCCCGCCATAGTTAAATATAAGTTTTAAATTTTCCCCCTCTCTATAAAAGATGTATCAAATTGGTTGCTACTACTACCATCTATGATTGTATTGGAACTGTGGTAGGGAAATTCAATTTTCTATCAGTCTCAAAAATGTAATTGTCTGAGTGATGCTTGAAAAAACCGAACGGTTGAAATAAATTATTGCATCGACAATTATGTGATTTCGTGTTATTATATTTTATATATATATATATATATATATATATATATATATATATAATTAAAGAAAGAAAGATGAAGATAAAGAATTGTACATAAATTAATACAAATTTTATTACATCGAAAGTTCAGATGCAAGGAGTTACATTAATCCTTAAACCATGGTTTTTCAAAGATAAAACTCTTCTCGTCAGAGGATAAATCTGGTAATATGGTATTTATATCAATTAAATATTATCTAGTTCAATTTCACTTTGAAAAAATTGAAGAATAAAAACCAAAAGGGATTGGGGATAAAGAAGTTAAAAAATAAAATAAAATAAAATAAATTTTTTTAACTTCTTTATCCCCAATCCCTTTTGGTTTTTATTCTTCAATTTTTTTTAAAGTGAAATGGAACTAGGTAATATTTAATTGATATAAATACCATATTACCAGATTTATCCTCTGACGAGAAGAGTTTTATCTTTGAAAAACCATGGTTTAAGGATTAATGTAACTCCTTGCATCTGAACTTTCGATGTAATAAAATTTGTATTAATTTATGTACAATTCTTTATCTTCATCTTTCTTTCTTTAATATTGATTGCTCTACTCAACGTATTGAGCTTTATTTTATCGAGATAGATCACTACGATATTTCGCTTATCGTTAATTCTATTATCATTAGTATATATATATATATATATATATATATATATATATATATATATATATATATATATATATATATATATATATATATATATGGATTGTCTTTCCCATACTGATGATTGCAGGTCTGGCATGAAACACATGTGGTTGATTTGAAAATATCGACGGCTTGCTAAATGACCGACGAATTTGCCATTTAGACGTAACCTCACTCTCCCATTTCCAGACAGTGGGCACATGAGTACGCGCTCTGACTACTGAGTCAAATATGACTTTCGTATAGGGGTTCACACCGAGTGATCGGTAGGGATTGTCTGTTCCCATATTGAGGATTGCAGGTTTGGCATGAAACACATGGTTAGTTTGAAAATATTATTTTATAAATAATTATTCAAAGCTTTCGCTTGATTGATATTCTTGGCCACGCATATTGATTTCCGTCGACGGCTTGCTAGATGGCCGTGAAATTTGCGATTTTTACGTAACCTCACTCCCGTGTGATCGGCAGGGATTGTCTCCTCACATGCTGATGGTTGCAGGTTTAGCATGCAACACATATGTATATGGGTTGATTTTAAAATATTATATGTATATATATATATATATATATATATATATATATATATATATATATATATATATATATATATATATATATAATTATGGTTTAAGTTTAAGGCGTCTTTAGAAGAAATTAAAATGCAATGCATCTTGCTTTATTAGTGTCTAACGACTATAGATCAAATTATATCTAAGTCTGATATATTTAAATTTTCAAATGAAAGGTTTTTCCCACATAATGCCCCTCCCATCATTTAAAAGACTCCACGGAGATTGAAATTTAGACAATATTCATTAATTGATGTTTTATACCTATTTTTACAATTTCACAAAAATCGAAGGTACCTGAATTTTCACAAAGGTCTTTCACACCCACCATATAAAATCTCCAATGTTCAGGAAAGCAAATAGTACCAGTAGTACAATTATTGCCAAAAAACAATAACAACAATAATAACGATATATATATATATATATATATATATATATATATATATATATATATATATATAAAATATACTGTCAAATATGTTCCGAAAATAATTCTTACACGATCTCAACCCACTCTCTCTCTCATCATGTCTCTCTCTCTCTAAAAAAAATAATTTAATATTATTTACTTAAAATTAATGTATATATATATATATATATATATATATATATATATATATATATATATATATATATATATATATCATACATTGATAAAAACAGTGTAGATAAAAACAAATATTTATAATTAATTAATTATATATATATATATATATATATATATATATATATATATATATATATATACATATATATATGCATGTATATAGTGAGAGATAGATTTTTTATGTTAATCCAATTAAAATACGGTGTTTATAAGGTACTGTTCAATAACAAGTAACGCTGTATTTAAGTATAAATTGATATTCATACAAACATTTCTAGCTACATATGTGCATACGTTTTTCAGCTACAACTTTATTTAAAAAAATAGGTTTAATTTATCCATCGTCTCAGAATCTTCTCTTTGGCCTGAGAAAGATAGAATTTGAATAAAGGTTTAGCTGAAACATGTATGCACATATGTAGCAAAAAAGTTCGTATAAATAAAAATTTATACTATATATAAGCCTGATGCTATGGATGGCTATTCGGCAAACTAAGAGTTTAATTATATTTAATAAATAAACTAATTTATTGAGATAGACATGAAAAGCTATAAAATATATCTGTCAAGAATTCAGTTCAAAATGGAACTAGGCTTTAGCAAAGTAAAGAATTCCCCTACTTTCCCAACGTAAGATTTCTTTTAAAACACAAGCATTTTACCATTAAACACACTTCCACTATATAACGCATACCAATCTTTAACACCCCTAAAATAACATCAAAAAACGAAAATCTGAATTTGGCAGGGGACTGACCCTTAAATCCAATACCCGGGTTTTTTTCTAAATTGTTGTTCCAGTAAATATGGTATCTTTATGTAGGATTATAATTATGTTTTGTTCCGGTGTTATCTGAACAAAAGTTCATCCCAAGTTTTAGACCATGCTTTACTGTGTCACTAAACACTTAGTTTTTATTTTTCCAAGGTTTCAGCCGCTGTAACCTCCGACCTTCTTCAGATGACTATTTTTAAACTTAGGAATCTGGAGGTTGATAGTTCAATCCTCACTACAGGCGATAATAACCAAAAATAAAATAATAATTAACACTTTTACTTTGTCATGGTCAACGGAACGAGAACAATCTACCCCCGTTGATTACATCAAGTATTCAGTTCTACATTCTGTATAGGTTCCCAAATTCGATATAAATATTCCCAGGTCTGAAAAGATGCACCTAAAGAAGGTCGGATGTTACATCGGCCGAAACGTTGTGAGGAGAACAACTAAGATGAGAACAGTAGTCCGAATAATCCAAGTAATACAAATTATCAATCTCCATTTCAAAAAAAAATTGAGACGTAAGAAGAAAACAAAAAAAAATTTGTGACGTAAGAAGAAAAGAAAAAAAATTTGAGACGTAAGAAGAAAAGAAAAAAAATTGTGACGTAAGAAGAAAAGAAAAAAAATTGTGACGTAAGAAGAAAACATACAAAAAAATTGTAGTCGTAAGAAGAAAACAAAAATAAATTGTAGACGTAAGAAGAAAACAAAAATAAATTGTAGACGTAAGAAGAAAAGAAAAAAAATTGTGACGTAAGAAGAAAAGAAAAAAAATTGTAGACGTAAGAAGAAAACAAAAAATAAATTTGAGACGTAAGAAGAAAACAAAATAAAATTTGAGACGTAAGAAGAAAACAAAAATTAAATTTGAAACGTAAGAAGAAAACAAAAAAAGCAATTTGAGACGTGAGAAGAAAACAAAAAAACAATTTGAGACGTAAGAAGAAAAAAACACTCGGCGGACACACGAGTGGTACAATGGACTAGGCTGGATACAGATCAGGTTGGATTTCTTGCATCCACTTACACTGTCCTACGCTTTGGGAATGGTATGAACATCTCTCACCATATCAGAATAAAATAGCAATTTGTGTTTAAGGACTCCCTTCCGATAGATATTTTTTCGACATAACAAAAAAATGTTGATATACCTTAAAACAGAAAATAAATAAATAAATCGTATCTAATGGGTATTGTTTCGGCATTAAATATAGAACGGGTTTATATGTTCTTGTAATGATGGAGATTCACATTTACCAGAGCCAAAGTACCCGTGATGTCTTGCGTGTCGAGCAGCTATTTGAAAGATGTCAAAAGCGCATGCTCGGTGTTAGTAAATGTTAGTAATTTTATGCGTGGACACTCTTCCGTTTTAAAAGAGGGGATACGACGACAGTGAGGTAGAAGAGGGGTAAAATGTGAACAAAAATAAGATTCGTATAGTTAGGGCACAATTTTGGTAGGTTGTTTCCGGTGTTGTCTGAATAATCGTTCCTCCCGAGTTTTAAACCGTGCCACAAAAGCCTTTTCAGTTTGTTACATTTCTAATACACGCCAAACCAAAAAGAAAAGAATCGTTTCGAATATGTATTGCATTCCGGCATCAAATAATCTAAAACGGGTTGGTATGCCAGAACACAATCCAACTAAACCAGTTATTTGCTTTGTTACTCTCATTTCCTTTCGTCTTTTTTGTTTATTTACTTAAAGTAAATACAGAAAGATTTTTAAGTTTGATTAAAGCATTGTGCGTAGTGTGTAAAAAGTTGAGGTTTGAAGGCGGTTACATTACAATTTGGTTTAAAACACCGTTGGGTACGAAACAGGGTCAAATGACAATATTGAAGAATTCTTCAAATATTTGAAAATTATTGAATCTTTCAATATTGTCATTTGATCTGTGTATCTTGTTTCGTATCCAACGGTGTTTTTCTACCAAACTGCATTGTCACAAGGTTTCTAAATTTGACTCCCTAAAGTAAATTCGTAGAAACCAGCATGGTACCACTTTTCTTGCTTGTAGAGCGGCCGTTTGCCAAAGGTCACAAGCACATGCTAAGTGCTATGGGTTTTTTTTGTTTTTTTACAAGCGTTAGTAATTAGCATATTTGGACACCGACAAGAAAGAATCTCAAACCAATAACCTTTCTTAGGATTCGCCAACTTAAAAGTTTGTATCATTTAGTAGTAGTAGTAGTAGTAGTAGTAGTAGTAGTAGTAGTAGTAGTAGTTGTAGTATACGTTCATAGTTTTATTAGTTTTGTTCAGGTATTTTCTGAACAAGAGTTCCTCCCGAGTTTTAGACTGTGCCACAAAAGACTCTTCCGGGGCAACCCGAAGGCTCTCTTTCCATTAGCTCCTCCACTGAAGTGTAGGGGAGGCGCCACTCTTTTCCGGTGATTGCATCAAGTACCATTTTGTTTAGTCTTTGGTATGACTCAGTCGAGGATTGACCCCCAGTTTCTCACACCATTAGCGGACATTCTAACCATTATGCCAAATACCAGTTTAATATTAGTATAAAAATATACTTATGTCGAGTAAGCTAAATACAAACGTTTGCGTTTCATGCCTAAAGAAAAGCATATTAAATGCATGGATTTACATTATAGGGTCGTTCATATAGTTAAGCAGTGCCTACTCCAACTTACAACCAGTCAGAGTCCTTGATTTTATTCCTCCCTCCCTCCCTCACTCCCTATTATTTTCCTTCGACCAAGGAATGTTCCTCTCTTTGTTTTAAAAAAAGTTTTTTGTGTTCTTCGCTTCTAAGTGGATCAAACAAACAAAGTGTGTTAACCCACTTAGAAGCGCTGTTGACCATTTCGGAATACCAGGCGCTGTATTGTGGCGAACAGCGATTATTGCAAAAAAGCCCACTAAACTTGTCATCTCCCTGAACAGACTAAACGCATGGATTTACATTCTATTGTCGTTATGATAGTTAAGCCGTACACACTATAACTTTCAACTAATCAATGTCTTTGATTTTATTACCTCGTTCACTACCTATTCGTTTCCTTCAGTCAATGAATTTTCCGTCTTTTGTAAAAAAAAAAGGTTTTAGCACTCTTCGCTTTTAAGTGGATCACACAAACAAAGAGTATTACAATAATGCCCTCATTGAGAGCGGTTATAACGAAAAAATATCCTACATACCCAACCAATCCACCAGTCAACACAGACGCAATAGACAAAGACATATTATCTGGTTCTCCCCCCCCCTTATTCCCTCAGCGTCAAATATAGCGTAGGTAAGCAATTTCTCAAATTAATAGACAAGCACTTCCCGCCATCAAATAATCTCCATAAACTTTTTAACAGAAATACAGTAAAAACTAGCTATTCATGTTTTCAGTCCGTGGGATCCATTCTGACCTCCAAACCACCAACTAATTCACCCAACCCCCGTTGCTCTTGCAAAATAGGTGACACCTGTCCCTTGAGCGGAGGATGCACAGTTAGCTCCGTTGTTTACGAAGCCAAGGTTATATCCGGGGTGGATACCAAAAGGAAGGATATATACATCGGAATGACCCAAGGATCTTTTTAAAAAGACTCTACGCCTACAACAACACTTTCAAATACCCCAAAAAAGACCACATAACCACACTGGCAACCCACGTATGGGATCTTAAAAAGTCCAACACTCCCTACAAAATAGAATGGAGAATTACCGACAAGCCTAAATCCTACAGCCCTCACCCCCAGGACCTGCCCTTTGTGCACTACTGAGAAATTCAGAATTATACAAGCTATCAACAACCCTTCCATAAACTGCATGAACATAAAAACCGAGGTCTTCAGAAAATGCCCCCACAGAAGAAAATTCCTGCTAGCCCAATGGTCTGATAACAATATTACATAACTCACCAATTATCCCTTTTAACCAAATACCTCTCTAAAAAGATAGTAAAGTATTTCTTAAAAACATACAAAATACCAATCTCCCCAAGACCTCCCTAAACCCATAACAAAATTCCTATCTTTCTATTTACGTACAAAATATCCCCCCAAGATATATGTTAAACACACCACGGACGCGACTACATAAACCCCACCTACCCTGATACAACCTAGTCCTAACCACAGATAAAACATTCATCAATAAACACCCAACCCTTTCACCACAGATAATCACATCATCCATACTAAAACTAACCCCATCCACAGTGTCTTATACATTTATCAGCAGATACCCCATCTCCACGTGACCCTCCTATCACGGTAAATACATGAAACCCCTTTAAACTCCCAGGAATACAGATACACCACAGAACGAAAGAATTGTTGACCCCTAAGACCCCCCTCCGCTTCATACAATCCATATATTAGATTCTCAAATCACCCGCCCACCCCTGTATAAATGAAGATGAGTGTACATGCGTGTGTATACGTCCGTGTGTATGTACAAGCACGGGTGTGCGGGTGCGCGTGTGTATGTATAGTAGCATAGTATTAATAATTAGAAAATATAAAATAATATTAATAAAATAAATAAAACATTAAATTAATAAAAATAAAAAATAAAAAATAAGAAATATAAAATTAATAACCCCCCGTACATGTGAGTGAAGATGTGTATACGTGCGTGCATGCTGTATATAGACATGCTTGTGGTTCCATGCACGTGTGTGTATATAAGTTTATTTGCCGGTGCGCATGGACGGAAGTACGCGTACGAGTGGAATAAAATAAAATAATAAGATAAAGAATTTAATAAATTTTCTGAAATACACTAAATATTTATATTATTAACACACCATCAATAAAATAGAAGTTAACAACCCCCACCCAGAGACTAAACTTATACCCCTCAAACGGAAATAACAGATAGCATCCATCATTTCGTTTATAACCAATTTTTGTTTTCAACACTATCGGTTATAAACGGGACATATCAACGAAACACCGCTTTCCTCCCATTAAGATCAAGAAAATACGAAAACACCAATTCAATAGACAAAAATAAACGCACGTTAAGTCTATAAAAACATTATTGCATCATTTTCTTCAGCACTATATCAAACAATTAATCCGATACATAAATTTATTCCTAAAAACGACAACAAAAAAGTACCCTAATTTCACAAACCCAAACTTCATAGCCGCCCCTTTCGTATTTTTTCAGACTAGGTAAAACAATAACATTACAAATCCAAAAAAGAATAGATATATAAATAAATAAATAAAACTTGCTAACAGATAAATAAATAAATTAATAAAACTTGCTAGGGAATAAAATGAAGGCCTTTCATACACGAATTAACATCGATCTCCCTTAAGTCTTAGTTAATCACTATCCCACACCGGACTTTTTCGGAGACCCCCACAGAGATACACCGTTTTCTGTCAATGTTGACTGTTGACGCCATTCCCTATCGGCACGTGACTACAATCATTTAAGCTTGCCGATAATTCCACTGGGCACGGAGATTTACTAAAGATGTCTAAATCTCCCCTTTTGGATGAAACCGCGGTACATTGCTGAAATATGTAATATACAGTATCTTTATTATACAGTGGAGGATTATCAGTGCCGCTCGGACAATTGGTAACATGGAAACTTTTTTTTTTTAATTGTGCAAAAATACAAAAATAACAAAAGTTAAATGACTTCACTGAATCCCGAACAACGCCGGGTAGGTGCAGCTAGTTAAATAAGAAAATAATGTTACTAACAAATATTTGCACTTGCGCATCAGCAAATGCATCAGCTAATACCTATTTTGAATGTTGTAACATCTATTTATTAGGAGAGAGGAAACAATCTCAAACAAATAACTTTTCTTAGGATTGAACAATTTAAAACGTTGTATCATTTTGCATGTTGTTGCTGCTGTTGTTATTGTTGTTCTATAGGGAGGAGGAGGAGGAGGAGGGGAACTTCTGCACAGAGCTCCCGAAAATTGTGCCTCAGAATTGTCTGGTCTGCAGTAAGTCTTCCTCGCTAGTCGCAGCTATTCCAGACGACTTAGCTATGACATTACCACGTTGCCACAACGATGAAGAAGGTTTGGACTTTAGAGAGCTATTTTGTTGCTGGTCGAGTTTGACCTGAATTCAGCGTCGAATATGAAGATGTCGATATCGTCTGCTTTTATCGAGATTTTTCTCGTAGATGTGGAACACTTCATGGTCCTGAAGGATTACTCCCTGGTGCAGAGGTCAACAAGGACCACCGATTGCTCCAAGTTGTCGAGGAATAGCGTCATCTGGAAGCATTGAGTGACGATTTCACATGCGCCAACGCAACATTCACTCAAGACAGATTTATGTGACGCTTAGCGTTAATAGGATCGCAGCCTGACTAAAGGGGATTTTGTGATCTCCACAAGCAAGCAAGTAATCTACTGTAGATTGTCCGCAGACGCATTGGCAAAAACGACCATAGACCGCCAAATCCTGATGCAGACGCCCGCGGCACTAAAAACGCTGGGTGTTAGACCAATTTGTCTTGGGTGATCCCGACCAGGAACCGAAGTTACTGACGGCATAGCTCTGACGCTACCCGTGATGTCTCCTATAGGCACATGTAGTATCATTTCACTATTTTTTTCTAAAAATCATATTGTAAAAAAGTAATACTGTGCTAAAAACAAAAGAAAACATAGTTTTAAAAAAAATGCAAAAAAGACTACCGGGCAACGTCGGGTAAGTAGAGCTCGTACCTTAAAAAAATCTACTCGTTTTGATTTTATTTTTTTTTATCGGAAAAGATTTCGTTCTGCGCGTTAAGTAAAGTTCTCCCTGTTCTTCAATTCTCACAGTTATTACAGCTGGTCGAATTTCTGTAGTAAATGTGGTAATGTGGCAGCCGAATTTTTCATCTTCTGTTCTCTCTGTCGCTATATTTTTCTTCTTCTTAATAAACGATTTTATAAGCGTTATTAATAAAGAAACATCGACAAATGCAATTGGGTTTTCAAAGTTTTGTGATTTTATTATTTCTTTATAGCATACATGTATACGCATAAGACAAAACAAACAACCCCTTCCTCATAGGGGAGGAGCAGAAGCTACCCCAAAACATTGTTCTCACTTGCTCACTTACTCTCTCTCCACATCTCTCTCTCTCTCTCTCTCTCTCTCTCTCTCTCTCTCTCTCTCTCTTCCTCTGCCGGTTCAGTCGAAAGAAGAAAGTTCCTATCTAGCCATTCACCACGTAATTTTAGCGGCTCCCTGTCCTTATGACGTCACTGCCGGAACACGTAGCCCTTACGACTTCTATTTGGAAAACTCCACTCTACCTCATTTCTAATCTTAGGTGGAAATTTACCACGCTAACTCTTTAAACCCCCGCATCTAAATATTATGCACTTGAAACTGGGGAACGATTTTAAAACCATAGAAACACAGTTTTAATCTGACTTTAAGAAGCTTTTGTTGATACTGCTTTTCGTTTCCGCCATGTTTTTTCTTTTCTTTTTTGTTTCATTTTCTGGTAATGGGAAATGGGAAATTCGAAATTGATTTCTACGGCACCAAAGAAAGATAATTATCAACCTCAGAAGTAATACTGGTGGGGGGGGGGGGGTAAGCGGCGACGGTGGCGGAAGCTGTCTGTTCCGCTCAAGTCAGTATTGACCACGTCTCGTGTTCTATTCGATTCATGCGGCGGCCATTATGTCCGTATCCGTTTACTGGAGCTAACAAGATCGCTGTATGTCTTGTTTGTAACGTTGCCCTCTCCCCCTTCCCTCTTTCACCGCCCCCACCCCCATCGGACGTTCCTACTTTAGTTGAACCAATCAGAATGTGTCAGTTTACCTTGCTTGCATGCTGACGCCTCTGGACAATCGATAACATTACTCTTGCCGACCGCTCGCCCCAGTGTAACGTTCACTTTAATTACACGGACGTAGTTTGTTTCCCTTAGTGTCCACCAACCAAATCATCCTCGTCGTCGCCAGCCAGACAGCAATCCACAGACTTGCCGCTTACGATTGGCAGATGACTAATTATGGAATCACAGAAAGAATAAAAAGTAAAACAAAAATGAAAAATTCTAAGTTTTGAAAATAATTTTATTTTTTTCTCTTTCGTGTATTTTTTTTATGTTCTTTTGGTATTTTTTTTTTAGTTCTTTTCCATTTATCGATGTTTATTTTCGTCTTTTCTTTTCACGAGTCGCCTTGGGTGAATATCCATT
>OY744539.1:4491277-4506277 GCA_963556195.1 Sepiola atlantica | reverse complement strand
AGTAAATAAAGTTTTACTTTTAAACATTATTAGTGATTATTTTCTTTTTAAAGAAAACATTTCTCTGGGAGAGGAGAGACAGCCATTAATCGTCGTATTGTTGTTTAATATTTGTTTGTTTTACGAACGTAACTTGTTATTCATCTACCTCCCACAGCGGTAAGATGTGACACAAGGTCGGAAAGTAGGATTTGAAAAGCCAGCGCCCGAGAATTTGAGCACTCTGGCCTACAAAAAATGCCTAGGCAGCCCCGTCGGCATTCCCCGGTAGTGGCGCCTCAGGCGATTAGCAATAAACTAACCCCTTCTTAAAGGGTGAGAAGGCAAAGCCTGGGAGGGTGGACCTCCTAGAACTGTACAAGACAGACCCATAGACCGGCGTAAAACCAAGCCCCGAAGGCCAAGACAATACCGATCTATAGGGTGCAGTATCCATCGGAACATATACTACACTTTGATCCCGGCCAAAAGGCCGAGAAAAACTAAACCAAAATTCTCATTTACTTTTTAAAGTGTTGGGAATCTAACTTTAATTCCAGGTTTTAATCGCTGGCGGCCATGTTAGTTTTTATGTTTTTTTAATTGGACTAAATATATTTTTTCCTTGGACTAAATATATATTTTACTGCTTTAACATTTTATTACACACAAAAAAAAACAAACGTTGAACATTCTATTTACAAAAGAAAGTTTTAACGGAATTTAACGAATTTAAAAGCAAACATAAAAAGGTTTAAATATACTAGTCGTGAATTTAAGAATAACAAAAAATGTTGCCGAGAAGACGACGGGTAAAAATGTGGCATAAAAGTTCAATTTGATATATGCTAAAAAATAAATTAGAATTTTCTTTCAAGACAAAATGTACCATTTAACCCCCAAAATCGATTTTATCGAACATTTGGGTGAATACCGAGCGAAATAGGCGAGAAATTCCAACGGCCACTTTAGTGTAATTGAACCAAAAATTATTTATTTAAAAACACGAATTAAACATCCTTGTCATAAATACAAAAAAATTCTAATCTATAAGAAAATAACTTCAAAGAATATATAGACTCATTGGCGCGTTTGAAGGCATTTGTTGCCAAATTGTCTCCTGCCTTAAGAAAACTGCCCCATCAAAAATTTAACATGTCGATGCAAAAATCTGATCACTTCACGTGCTCTGTTTTCGTTCTCTCTCCCTTCCTCTTCCTCCCCTCTCCCTCCCCCCTCTCTCTCTCTCTCTCATATACATTTACCAGAGATATAATTTTTTTAAATAACTCAGAGTAAACACTGAGACTTTCTTTTCTTTTCCTTTTTATTACGAAATAAAAAAAACTAATGTTTAAAAGAAAAAAATCTAATAATTTTGGAGCGAGAAGCGCGGAACGATAAAACCACCGCTCTTTAGTCCCAAATGGATTTGCTCCCGCTCCCCTCCCGCTGAATATAAAATGAGCCCTCCACTCGTTCGCTCCACACACACACACACACACACACACACACACACACACACACACACACACACATGTACAGAATAGTTATACATGTACGTAAAAATGAATTAATCAATTTATATATATATAGCCCTAGTGCAATACTCCGACTCTGTCGTCGGGTTCTATAGAATGTCTTAATGTTTACACTAGCCGCTTTCAGTTTTAAATATAACTTAATTTCTCCGTTACAACGTGAGAATCTCCCGTCGCTTATAGATTCAGGGTGTCTCTGTGAACCGGGTTCGCGCCCTGTGAATGTCTGAGATTATTATTTCGCTGCGCTGATGAGAGCTGTAAGCTCCAAACGACGTCGTGCGCAGGTAAAATATTAAAAATATAATTTAATATTATATATATACGTGTGTGTGTGTGTGTGTGTGTGTGTGTGTAATGCAATGCCACAGATATGTATGTGTAATGCATTAATATGTATTAAATTTGTATACATATGTATAATAAACGCATATATATATATATATATATATATATATATATATATATATATATATATATATATATATATATATATATATATATATATATATATACCATTATCATGGAGGACATTTTTAACATACTTGGCTTTATTTATGTGAGACGAGTGCTGGATATACGTTTCGTACGAGACATAAATTCAGAATTGTTTCCTAACAACTGAGTTGTCAACAGTTTGAACAGTTTTATGGCGTTGGGTTCTAACATCAATAAATCTCATGTCCGGCGTGGCATTGTGGCAACTGCCTCATTCACAGTCAATGTCCGCCATTTTCAATTCAAATGCCGCCACAAAGCCTTGAGTTGATTCCTTCAAAAGTAACAGTATCTATCACCCATCGTCGCTAGAAAACCATTATGAGTAACAACCGGAATACATAATTACGACACTCTATCCTTAGGTATGGTTTAATTAATTTCTGAAGAGTTTCAGTGTATACGTATGTACATATACACATGATATAAATTCATATATATATATATATATATATATATATATATATATATATATATATACATATACATATATATATATACATATACATACATATATATATATATATATATATATATATATATATATATATATATATATATATATATTTATATATATATATATATATATATATATATTAGTGGTTGTATTGTTGTTGTTTCCTGTATGTAAAACCAATTAAACTCCAGTGTTTATACAATAATGCTCAATAACAAATTAAGCTGTTTCGGCTGCGATCACTTTCGAAATCCATCCTCATCGGGCCATCTTAAAAAAAAAGTTCAGTTTAATTTGAAGATGGCTCGATGAGGTTAGATAGCAGCCGAAACATATATTACACATGTAGCCAATAATGTTTGTATAAATAAAGGAATTTATGTATATATATATATATATATATATATATATATATATATATATATATATATATATATATATTCAACCCCTTCACTGTAGAGGTCTCCAGATGCCAGAAAGCTTTCTATTCTAATAGCTTTTTCATCGATCTCCTTGCCTTTGTAATTCCCTCCCTGCTCCTCGTTTCCCCGACTGCGCCAACATGCAGGAATTTAAATGTAATGTGAACAGACATCTTGCTGCAAATTCCTTACTTAGGCTGCACCTATAAACCTGACCCCTAATTCACAGTAGCTCAGTTACGTCTCACAATGTGGTTTGTTTGGGGTGAATATAAGTAAAAGAGAGGGAGAGAGAGAGAGAAAGAGAGAGAGGAGGAGGAGGAGATAATTGTAACGGGATCTTAATTTAGATCCATTTACAAAACATTAAAATCCATCGATTTTAATTTGGTTGTAATTCTATACATTGCAGTGATTGATGTTGTCTGACCAATGATACTTACGTAAAGCCGCTATCTAAAAGACGATAATGAAGATAGCTGAAATCATTCAGGAAACGAGAGTCAGATGGGAATAATGGCAAAAAATTATTGGTTTGTGCGAAACCAAAAAAAGAATTACAGAACTGGGAATCGCCCGATGGCAAAGAAAAAGCGGTCACCACAATCCGAGGATTTGTTTAGAAACAAACAACTCCGAATACAGACCTCTTAAACCAACGATCGTGTTCGGCGCAGTCCGGCCATGCGACACAAGTCACTAAACGGTTTCGTGAGGTTAAACGACGTTCGGAATTGTCGATGGCCAACGGGTAATTTTATTTACGCGAAGTTGCGTTTAACCAATCGAATAAGACAATGAAGAAATAAAAAAAAATTTTAAGCGCATACACGCGCTTACGCGCCTTCAGGCGCGTACGTACGTATGTATACATGTATTTACTCACACGCACATCAGAGAGAATGTGGCAGAAACAGAGAGATAGAGAGGCGTAAGGGGGAGAAAGTGGGGGAGATAAGGGCGAAAAATAAACTCGGCTACAATTCATTTTCGGAAAACGCACTTGCAGATAAGTTTATTAAGTTCTTTCTTGTTTCGCCAATAATTCCAGAAGAAAATGCCGCTTTGAGCATCTTTTATTGTAGTAAATATTCCCATTTCAAATTTGAATGAAAGCATATATATATATATATATATATATATATATATATATATATATATATATATATATATATATATATATATATATATATATATATATATATATATATATAAAATTAGTATTAAATTATTTATACTTACAGACGCTAGCGTTTTCAAGCTCATCAGTTTAGGGAAGTACCAATTTCAAACGGTCGGGAGGCGAAAACCCGGTTCATAGAGTCAGCCTAGAATCTGACAGCAGTCGCCATATCCACTCGGCCACCGGATACTGTCACGTAATTAAGGGAAATTAAGATCTATATGTACCTAGAAGCGGGCACAGAAAGAAGACTAGTCGGGAGAGTGTTCGACGAACGTATTTGGAACTTTGCATTAGAGCTTTTTGCAGAGTCTATTTCTAATATTCCCGAGAGTGCTCGACTTTGATTTCTTAAAGCGGCTGATAATAATATTTATATACTGCCTTGTCTTGAGTCATCCATCAATTTATGATGAAATGTGTTTTATCTGATGACTGATTGTATTTAGCACACCAAATCTTCATATAGTACATGGTACTCTACCAGCTTGAGCAGTTATTCCTTGCCATTGTCAAATATGATTGTATGCGAACCCATGCAGAACCAGATCACCAAGTTGCCGATGAATGCAACTAAAACTCCTGCTACCCGTAGAAAAAGGAGGATTTGTGATCAAGATTTACTCCTCTGGATCCACCCAGTTGTGTCCAGGCCCAGATACATTAACAGGGTAACCGCGAGAAGGATGTGGCTTTTCACCACGCTCAGACGGTCATTAATTATTAGAAGCTATATTTTGCGCATCGCATCATGTTGAGATGCATGAAGACCAGTCAAGGACACACACACACGCACATACACACACACATACACACACACGCACATACACACACATATATACACACGCACGTACATACATACACACACACATATACACACACACGCACATACACAAACACAAACACATATATGTATATATAGTATATATATTTTTATTTATAAAAACATTTTGGCTACAAATCTGCATACATGTTTCAGCTGCTAGTTTATTCAAAGTTCAGCTTTCTCAGGGTACAGTAAATATACTAAATAGCTCGCAGTTGAAACATGTATGCACATATGCAGCCAAAAATGTTTCTATAAATAAAAATGTATACTGAAATACAGCTCTACTTATAAACACCGTAGTTTCACTGTATAAACATATCATATATATATATATATATATATATGTGTGTGTGTGTGTGTGTGTGTGTGTGTGTGTGTGTGTGTGTGTGTGTGTGCGTGCGTGTGTGTGTGGGGGGGGTGTCATGCGACCGGTGTGATAATTCTTCTTTACACTGACGATTCCCGTAAGAATAAAACGTATACGTATGTTGATAAAAACAAATATTTATAATTATTTCTCGTCCACAAATGTAGGCTGGGCCATGTAGCGAGTAGTATTAATACCCTTGTCATTGTGGCTTCTATGCAATCTTCCTTTTAATAGTAGAATACTTTACGTCAGCTTCCTTTAAATAGGATTAATCTCTCGCTGATTTACCGAGTCGTTAACCATGGCCGTGTGGGTAAGGACGCTGGAATTTTAGTTTGAAATATAAATTGTCTTTCGGGGTTCGAGTCCGGCGACTGGTGTGAATAATTATTCTCTACACTGACGATTCCGTTAAGGATGAAACGTATACGTATGTAAATAAAAACAAATATTTATAATGATATATATATATATGTATATATATATATATATATATATATATATAATATGCGTGTGAAAATATATGCTTTTGCATATACTTTCTATTTTTTATACATACCAACCTTTTCAAAATGAAACCTCGATGATTGTTAACATATAACAACAGAGTATATATAAATAAAAAACAGTTTGCTACATTCCACAGGCCAAGATTTTATTCAACTTACTAATTATTTTTACAAAACAAAGTACTTTGTTTTTTGTTTTGTTTTGAAAACAAATGATTGGAAATATGACTAAAATCTTTGTCTTTGGAATATATATATATATATATATATATATATATATATATATATATATATATATATATATATATATATATATATATATATATATATCGTACATGTATTGTATTAGTTTCTGTAAATGTAAATCCGTAGAAACTCAAGTGTTTATAAAAAGTGCTTATAAAATGTAAATACTTATATATATATATATATATATATATATATATATATATATATATATATATATATATATATATATATATATATAGGCAAGTGTCGTACAATAGAAGATATGTTTTCCTCCGGCTGGTCCGTTTTGGTTTCGTCCTAGCGACTTGATCAGTGTGTTATTCATTTAATGGGACAGATGAATAAATTGACCAAATATCAGGTTGAAATCATAAGTCCGAGAAAGTTCAGTCTGACCATTTAAATTATCTTATTTATTGCCTAACGTTTCAGATTATATATAATTTGAACGTAATGGTTTTTATCTGATTCTGCTGTTTAAACTCATGTAACATTTAATCTGTGCAAATCAGACCATTTATTGAAAAATTGTTTTTCTTATTAGGATCACAAAATTATTTTTTTTGTAATAAATAGAAGAACAATATCGAGTGTTATTCAATACATTTGGAGACAATAAAACAAATATACGGCATAATGATATTGCCACACCGGTGGTCATCGTTAGATCACTGAAGTTAGGCGATGTTGAGCCTGGTCAGTACCAGATCGGTGACCATCTAAGAATGCCAGACGCTGTATGTCATTTCCCCGGAGCGGTATTTACTTGGGGGCCGCTTGTGAATTTGATATTCCCTAAAACCTTCTTTTTTTAGACGAAAACCTGTTGAACCTGTCCCATGTAAATACCGCATCAGGTCAGGTAACGAAAGAAAAATGGTCGTCATATTTCAGCTCAAACGTGGAAGTAAATTATAGTATGAGATAAAGTTTTAATAAAAATATGTTTTTTTAATTTCTATAAATTTAATCATTTCCAAAATAATATTTTCTTTGTTGAACTTTAAAGGATTAAAACCGCAAGTGTAGATGTTATACAATCAATGAGGTTAGCGTATTCTCTGATTCTCTCTCATCATACAATTCATCTCTTAGTCAAAATCCATACATTGCTCTCCTATGTAGAGGTCTCAGTGTCCGCGCGTTTTGTTGCCGTGTTCTTACTATTCGCCGGTTTCATTCAAAAGTCGTTTAAGGCACATAATATTAATTACGTCAATTAATTAATTAACCGGAAGATGGCGCTGGCGAAGTGGATAACGACACGAACTCACGACTTGAGTGTGCCAGGTTTGAATCCAATCGGCTCCATAGCACCACTTTCAATTATAGATGTTGGCAACCTTCATGCTGTTCCTTTCTGTAAGTACATGTGTTTACACTAAATCTGGGAAACCAATGTAAACAATCGAATCAAGCTGGTCAAAAACGTCATACGAATGTACTTAATAAAGTAACAGACTCTTACGGAAGATGATTTTTAGGGGGCGTTATTATTTCGGGGTCATACGGCCACAAGGAGAGAAGGAGACACGTTGAACCACATGGCTTCGTTAACAGATTTTAGGACATCTACAAATACGTCCGGTCACTCTGCATTCACCATCCGCACTGTCAAGACATCGCGTTCTCAAACTTACGCTAAGCTTGTTTCCCATGCTAGACTAGTTCCATCTAAAGGTTAACCGTGTGAACCTTAACGATCTTGTCTACGATGCATCCTGTTTATAACTTCACTTGTGTTAAATGCACTACGCCTTTTAGTTGACGAATCCACTACAACATTGAAATCGGCTGGCGACAAAGAATGTCTCTATAATTTGTATTCTTATTACGAACTAAAAAAGTGAGAGGGATAGAGATAGATAGAGACAGAGAGAGAGAGAAAGAGAGAGAGAGAAGTTTTAAAAGAAATGTATCACACACAGATTTCCATTTTGTTGTCCATGCCCTCCTCCCCCGTGAAACACCGGGGAGTCGTGATGAGTCACGCAAACACGAAATAGCTGGTTGTGGATGACTCTCGTGGTAAAGGGAGACTACAGCCTGCAGGTGCAGTCTAAACAACCAAATTGATGACTCACTTCATACAGATTCACCTGTTTGTCGTCCAGTTAAGTTGGCGGTGACAGGATTATCAAGTTCCCTCTCGTGAGTTTATCCACATCAAAAGGCGTTCTGTCCTCGTAGTTTTTTAGGAATGCGCTTAGATATTCAGAACTATTCCATTGTTTTTACCGGATTTTTTTTAAAATATGAATAAACTTTTAGTTTTTATGTAGATTCTCTAACCTTTCCCTCTATAGCCAACACACACATTAACATTATATATATATATATATATATATATATATATATATATATATATATATATATATATATATATATATATATATATATTGTTGAATATAAGAAACAACTCATGCCTAGATATCCTTTGGTAGATCCTTTCAATAGTCCGAATCAGGATCTCAGATTCTGATTCGGACTATTGAAAGGATCTACCAAAGGATATCTAGGCATGAGTTGTTTCTTATATTCAACAATACTTGCCTGCAAGAGAAGATGCTGCCTATATATATATATATATATATATATATATATATATATATATATATATATAATATATATATATAATGTATATATATATATATATATATATAATGTATATATATAATGTATATATATAATGTATATATTTATAATGTATATATATATATATATATATATATATATATATATATATATATATATATATATATTAGGGTGGCTACTCGGCGTGGTCTAGGGCAAAGGTGTAACAAATCTTTATTAAAACGTCTATCTCTTTACTTCTCTCTATCCTATTTCTTTTCCTTCCTACCAGTTTCCCCCTCTCCCTACCCCCTCTTTATCCTCCGCTCAGCCCATTCCTCTCTCTCTGAACATATAAACACACAACTCTCCTTTATATAGATTCCTCAATGAAATGAGTCAGCATAAGGGAAGTAACTCCTTGATAAAATATCCCAGTTACTTCCCCTTAGTACATAAAATGGCTGATCAAGCCCTCCCCCCCAACGAAACTTAGGTCAGTTCAACCCTTAAGAATGGACTTTAAACATTTTGGGGGATATTATTCATCTGGGGCAACGTCGATCAAGAAAATACGAACTTTGTGGGTGTTTGTTTTGTATTCTTTTAGTTTTAGCTAGACATACACCCACACATACAAACACACATACAAACTTCCCTTTACATAATAGAAGAAGATACAAGATATATATATATAGAGAGAGATAATTAATTGTATTTCTACCATTCCCTTTGTGTTGCTTTCTTCACGTGCTCTTAATCTTCCATATTTTCTTGATTTTTTTGCACCGCGTACTTGAAACCATCATCATCATCATCATGATCATCATGATCATCATGATCATCATGATCATGATCATCATCATCATCATCATCATCATCATCATCATCATCATCATCATCAATAACAACAACAACAAGTACAAGACAATGTTGTATTAATTGATTATTTGCCAATTATTTAGAGGCTTCCTTCTAAGATGCAGTGCTAAGGTTTTCAATTAAAAACGTGTTTTGTGATATCTTTCGTTAAACTTCCTTTCTTCTTTTTTCTTCGTTTTTCATTCATGCATTTATTTGTTTACCTGTTTCTCTCTTTGTTCTTTACTCTGACGTAATGTTATCGACTGATGTCTTCCACTTTCTCTTTCCGCCATTTAAATCTTTCCTCTTTCCAACCGCCTGGAAATTGCGTGTTTTGTGCAGTGGGTTAGGAATCTGCTGAGTTCCAAACCATCGTGTGGTCATTTACGCTTTAATGAAAATGTTGGGAAAGGTATGAACTCACACTTCTTTCTTTCCTTACTCTTTTTATTAATTCACTTTTTCTGTGCCTCTTTCTTTCTTTCACCATTCATTCATTATTTCTTTCATTCATATTTGTCCATCTTTCCTCTTTTTCTCTTTATTTATTCACTTTTCCTTTCTTTCTTTCATTCATTATTTCTTTCATTCATATTTGTCCATCTTTCCTCTCTTTCTCGTTATTTATTCACTTTTCCTTTCTTTCTTTCATTCATTATTTCTTTCATTCATATTTGTCCATCTTTCCTCTTTTTCTCTTTATTTATTCACTTTTCCTTTCTTTCTTTCATTCATTATTTCTTTCATTCATATTTGTCCATCTTTCCTCTCTTTCTCGTTATTTATTCACTTTTCCTTTCTTTCTTTCATTCATTATTTCTTTCATTCATATGTGTCCATCTTTCCTCTTTTTCTCTTTATTTATTCACTTTTCCTTTCTTTCTTTCATTCATTATTTCTTTCATTCATATTTGTCCATCTTTCCTCTTTTTCTCTTTATTTATTCACTTTTCCTTTCTTTCTTTCATTCATTATTTCTTTCATTCATATGTGTCTATCTTTCCTCTTTTTCTCGTTATTTATTCACTTTTCCTTTCTTTCTTTCATTCATTATTTCTTTCATTCATATGTGTCCATCTTTCCTCTTTTTCTCTTTATTTATTCACTTTTCCTTTCTTTCATTCATTATTTCTTTCATTCATATGTGTCCATCTTTCCTCTTTTTCTCTTTATTTATTCACTTTTCCTTTCTTTCTTTCATTCATTATTTCTTTCATTCATATTTGTCCATCTTTCCTCTTTTTCTCTTTATTTATTCACTTTTCCTTTCTTTCTTTCATTCATTATTTCTTTCATTCATATTTGTCCATCTTTCCTCTCTTTCTCGTTATTTATTCACTTTTCCTTTCTTTCTTTCATTCATTATTTCTTTCATTCATATGTGTCCATATTTCCTCTTTTTCCATTTATTTATTCACTTTTCCTTTCTTTCTTTCATTCATTATTTCTTCTATCGATATCTTTAATTCCTTTTCGTACCTCTTTGCATTCATGAACTCTGTCTTTCATCCATATTTTTCATTCTTTTATCGTTTTCTTGCTTCATTTATTAATATTCATTGCTTCTTTTTTATCCATATTCTTCATTCTTTCTTCTTTTTCTCTCTTCATTTATTAACTTTTACTTTATTTATTTCTTTCATTCGTTCATCTTTTCTTTTATCCATAATTTTTATTCATTTTCTTTTCTCTCTTTATTCAGTCACTTATTTTCTTTCATTCGGGCTTCATTTAATCTATATTTTTCATTTTTTTTCTTTCTTTATTCATTCACTTTTACTTTTTCATTCAGCCATTCATTTTTATTTGATCCATATTTTTTATTCATTCACCATTTTCTCTCTTAATTTATTCACCTTCACTCTCTTTCTTTCATTCATTTATCTATTATTCTTCTATAGTTTTCATTCTTTCTTCTTTTCCTCTCTTCATTCATTCACTTTTCCTTTTTATCTTTTTTCTTTCAATCATCTTTCCCGTCCTTTTGTTGTCTTTCTTGCCTTAACTCATTCACTTTTCTTTATTTCTTTGGATGAAATAGAAACTGATGTTTAGTTGATTGTACACAATAAATCGTTTACAATAAGTGTTTTGTTTCAATATTAAATACACAAAAAGGGCTGATATGCCGTAAAACAGACACACCAAAACTTTTCTTTCGTTCGTTTCTTCTCCATCATGCCCCAATTTCATTTACATGTCTGTGTGTTCATTTTCTTATTTTTTCTTTTTTTTTCCTTTCCTTTTAATAACATTATTCACTCTTCTTGATTTAACGGTTTTATTCTTTCTGTATTACTTAAAAAAAATAGGAAGACCGTGTGCTGCTCGGGATTACGTGTGAACATGTTATTTAAAAATGCCCTGCTAAGATATGATTAAATAGTGATTATAGATCTTTATCTGTCTCCTACCAACCTCACTGGTCAGTGATTTTGAACAAAGATAAAGCAGAATAAACCTCCTCTGTTTTTTAACAGGTTGTCTTGAATTAGCCCCTTTTCGAGGTATGAAAGAACTTACTTGCAGGTGGAGCTTCCAGAGTCTGAAAGGGCCCAAAAAAGAGCGCGTACAGAATCGAGCAGCTAACAGAACATTTGTTCATGCATGGCACAAGGTTGAAACGTAACAATCGATAAATAGGAGGTAGTTCTCTCTAGGCTAGTTGGTGATGTCATTGATAACGGAATCATAGACACCAGATGTGCAGATAACCAGCAGTATAGTATTGTTGACGCTATGATGTCAATTAAGTTTGCGACCACCTCAAATATTTCAGATACTTTAGGCAGTAAATAAGACATTATGATATAGTCTTTTGTGACGTCAGTAAATATTAATTGGCTTCTGATTTTTATAATTACTAGTAGGAAGACCCGATGGTGTCTCGAGAGGTAACGAGTAACATTACTATGCCCCTTTATTACTATGTCCCTTTATTACTATGCCTCTTTATTACTATGCCCCTTTATTACTATGCCCCTTTATTACTATGCCCCTTTATTACTATTCCCCTTTATTACTATGCCCCTTTATTACTATGCCCCTTTATTACTATGCCCCTTTTCAGTATGCTCATAGCACCATATTACTTTATTTACCCTCTCCCCCATTTCTCCTCAATAAAGTCAAAAGAAACTGAAATTTTGGAAAACTCGCTAAATTACTCTCCTATACATATGGTTCAAATTTCATTAAAATCGGATGTACATATTTGAAGTTTTAAGGTTTTTTTGTCCCCATAGCTTCCTTAGATGGAGTATGTAGAAATTTAGCAGAATAAGGGGCGCATAGAGTTTGGTACCAATTCGGTTGTTTTCCCCGGATAATGTTATACATATTAAATAAATTACATCAAAATAGTATATATTTGAAGTTTTAAAAAAGGTTACGCCCACATAATCTCTTTATGGGACACTTAGAGATTCAGGACCACTTTCCTTGTTTTCTTTCAGAAAATTTTATAAATATGATTTAAATTTAATTAAAATAGGATATATTTCAAGTTTTAATAGGAGTTCTGACCCTATAGCTCCCTTGGGGGATTTAGAGATTCAGGAGCACTTTCATTGTTTTCCCCGGAAATGTTTACATGCAAATACAGACAAACAAATAGTTTTTATTTAGATGTTCTAACATTTCTTTCGCTAGGGAACACGCACACATAAACTTGGATTGTGATTCTCCAAGTCTGTAGTCAGATTGTTGATAATTAAAATTGATTAACAAATTCAAATAAAGACATTTGTAACCATATATATCTATCTTTATAAAGTTACATATGTTTATCTATCTAATAAAGTAAAGTCGATTGTCCCTCTCTGCATTATGACATTATAGCACTGTAAACACAAGCGATATATAGAATTCGCCTATGCTCTCGCTTAAGGCTGGTTCTTGATGTGTGTTTTCGGAAAATGTGCGCCCGTTTCGTACGCTTTCAGTAATGTCTACATTTTTTCCAACTCAACTGATTCTCCTAAAAGAGTCATACATGCCGATGGTCGAAGTACTTTTTACTTCCACGCAAAAATCTACTGCCATCACCATCAGTACCACCTAACACTGGGAAATGATATTCATATGATATTTTTTCTTGATACCAATGTCATTATTTCATTTTTTCTTAATTACTATTGACACTTTCCAGCTATAATTTTACGACCTAAATACGGGTCGCACCCTTTTGCTTTTGCGACGATTTGATTGACAATTCCAGAGATATTTTATACATTCAAGAATTGACCAAATAACAGAATGATATGATTATTCGTTACTGTTCGCATACATTTTCTTACTTTCTTTCCTATTTTTTTCCTCATTAAATTTCTGTAACCACGTAACTTTTCTTCCTCAGTTCCGCCGGGTACAATTGTTTACTTACGTTTATGTTTTCATGTTTTTGTTTGGATTTATTTATACGCTTTCCTCGTCATATATACTTTCCTATTCTAGAATACCAGAATACGATTAACAAACAGAAACATGCAAATGGGTAGTTCGAACATGGCGTCTACATATTTTCTTTCTTTCTACTTCTTTTTCCTTTACAATTATTTTTCTTATCTTTCACAACAAATGGCACATTTACCTTTTAGTAATATTCATGTTGCAGCTAAACCTATTTTTCGCGGCTCTCGTCGAATACATTCGGTTACTTACCCGTCATATCTCCATTTGCGTTCGATTACACTATTTTGCCGCCATACCTAATGTTCTGTTCTCGGATAATCAAATGATATTTAAGATCAAAATAAAGAAAACAATTATACTTATACCATGATGACGAAGACCTTTTCTTTTTTAGGGGTGGTCCCATGTTTACAACTATTTCAAAAGTATTATTATAAAACAAAATTCACCTAATTTTTTTAAGGAAATACATTTGAGATATTAGTCAAAAACCGATTTCTTGCTTTACCTATCCATTTGTGACCTATTTGTTGTCGACTAGTACAGCATTTTTAATAAACAATGTTTGCTTTTATCATCCGTTTCTTACAAATCACAGTCTCCCTTAAACTGACCGCTAGACAAAAAAAAAACTCTGAACGTACCGAGAAAGAATAAAAGAGAGTAGTTTACACGTAGATTTAGTTAGTGGTAGGATTTAGAGAGTTTTTGTTTTGCTCAACAAACGCTTATCTTTAACACAATAAATATGAAAAAAAGATCGCAAAAAAAATCAAACAACAAATTATTTACTAACTAATCGCCATTAACATAATTTTATCCACAAATTCCATGAAGCAAATTAGTGTTACCGACATAGTTTTTCACTTGGGATATTAGTCGAAAACAATTTTGTTCTTTACCTTATGTGACCTGTTTGCGTTAAAACAATTACTATTTAATAAAAGTCATGAGCCTTTTAAGTTCGCTTAAATATCGATTCTGAGCAAAGTAGCCCTTTTTGTTTGCATTACTGACAAAACAAAGATGCCTACTTTGTTCAGAATCGGTATTTACACCGACTTTAAAGGCTTATAACTTCTACTGCATATTATTTTTAACGCAAATATGTC
>OY744539.1:4443777-4481277 GCA_963556195.1 Sepiola atlantica | reverse complement strand
TTTAGGTGCATTCGTTTTAATATTTTTGTAAATAGATAATAAAAAAACAGGTTCATTTTTAGTTAACGGTCTCATCAGAAGATCTTATTTTAACTAACAATTATCAGAGGAGTAACGTTCGGATTGACAAGATCAGCAACATAATACAATTTGTATATACTAATGCGTCACTACTTACCAAGACCAAAAAGCCACTCGAGGATACGGGTTAATGAGATGGTCAGCTGGATGACGAACATCACCACGATATTTCATATTTCGGATTTTTTTAATACCAGGATTGTTAATTTTGATTGCTTGGATTGTTCGGACTACCGTTTTTATCTGGGATGTTATTCACCCAACGTTTCCGCCGATGTAACCTTCGACTTTCTTCAGGTCCGCAAGAACCCATGGTGCAACGGATAAAAGTGTTAGATTACAGATCAGTTCTAAGTAACAATCTTCTGGAGGTTGAAGGTTCAATCTTCAGTACGGGCGATACTAAGAATACGATTGCGAATTATTGAAGACTTCTATCCGGTCATGGCTGACGGAACAAGAGCAAGCTACCCCAGTGGATTGAATAAAGGATTTCGTTCGAAATTTTGTACAGATTCCCGAGTTTGACATAAAGATCCCCGAGTCCGACAAGACGCATCTGAAAAAGGTCGGAGGTTACATCGGTGTAAACTTTGTGAGAACAATAGTTCGAATAATCCAAATAATACAACACCATGAATTGAGTTAATTTGATTTATTACGATGACGGCTTCACAATTATTTGTTGACATTCAACTTAAAAAAAAACATGTTGTAGTATGCAGGGAAGCAGTCCCGTAGTGATATGTACCAGAAATAAAAAGTTCTTGGAAAGAAACTCATGTAAATTCTGTTTGGTTTTAGGCACACTGAGGAAGAAGGGAAAGTTCTCTGAGATTGGAGTTCAGTCGAGCACTTACCATGGAAATAACGATAGAGTAGAAACAGACTATCAAGGTCTCTTCTTTGTTTTTTTGTTTACTTATATTCACCCCAAACAAGGCACATTACCACTGAGACGTAAGGGGCTACTGTGAATTAGGGGCCACATTTATAGATGCATCCTAAGTGGGGAGGTGTGCATGTTGGTACAGTCGGAAAAAGCAGGGAGCAGGAAGTGAATTCCAAAGGCAAGCAGTCTGAGGAAAGAAACTATTAGAGTAAAAAGCTTCCCGGAATCTATGGACCTCTATAGTAGAGGGGTGGGATTTTGCTGTTTGTCCGGTTGGTCGGGGGTATTTACGATGAGAAGGAATAAGTACAGCAAATTCGTCGGAGCACATTCTGTTGAAGTACTTGTAAAACAAGCACATGGATACAACATTACGTCAAAGAGACAGGGGTTTGAGTTGGGTAGACAGTGTAGGACCTATTAGGTTAGAGGTTTTTCTCGTGAACTATCACTACGCTTGGGAGGTGACGGTGGTTAAGTGGGTGGATAACGACACGGACTGAAGTGTTCTAAGTTCGAATCCAGTCGGTTCCACAGTATCACTTTCACTTAGGGATGTTGCCAACCTTCTCGAGGTCCTTCCCGTAAGTACACGATGTCTTTCCAGAAAGATTTATAACTAGAAAAACATCGGGGAAACTAATGCCAACACCAGAATCATCTGATTCACACGAAAGAAGAAGATCACTACGCTTCAATTTGACGTTATATCTTCTGTGAAAAGTGGCTGCAGGGAATGATACAGATCACCGACCACTAGATTGCGAAGTCATTTCTGTATTCTGTGAATGCAAGAAAGAATGCCCTGGGTGGCACCTCCCTAGATCTGATAGCACTACTTCAGCTTAGCACGTGTCTGACTCTTGATTAACTAGTGGTAATGTTTTCGACAAGAAATATATATTGCCGCCAAAACTTTTAATTGGAAAGATGACTGGGAATAGTGATTGTTAGCGACTGCATAAACAGAACTATTGAGCAGATGTTTGTTATGAATTCGAAATTTTCCGTCGAGTATTAAAATGACTGCGCGAACGTACAAGCGATGTAAATGCAATAATTTTAACAAACATCCACATCTAGTGAAATGCTACTACGCTTCAATTCGACATTATGTTTTTGCAACATATTGTTAGATTGTAGCAGTCGTGTTAATATAAAGGTTAAGAGTCAGAGGAGTGGCACTGAACGATAAACCACGATATTTTCTTTTTCTTCTTTCCTTTTCCTATTTTCTTTCCTTTTCATTAGCCGGCGATACTTGAACGAGAGAAGACATGTTTATCAGCCGTCCTTAAAATTGGGTACGGCAGGCGAAAATAGTGAAAACTATTCATCCCATCCCATCTCTCTCTCTCTCTCTCTCTCTCTCTCTCTTTCACACACACACACACACACACGCGCGCGCACGCGCGGATGCAAGTCTGTTTTGCCCCTTTTGGAATAAAGCTAGTAATAAACTGATGAACGGATGTCGTCGTGGTTTTTGTATCAACAATCGAAAAGCAACCAGGGCTCACCAGTATGACGACGGCGACGAAGCCGATCAACTCGCGTGTATAAATGACATCGGTAATAGGGTGTCTATAACAATATGCGATAGCTGCAGATTATTGTTTAGCAGCATGAAACATGCTATCGGTGAAGGCATGAGACCATTTCTTCCTGATACCCACATAACAAATACCACATCTTCCATTGACAAAAGATAGAGTAAGTAAAAGAGTGAGTGTGTAAATGAGTGAGTGAATTGGTGAGTGACCTTTCTCCCTTTCTCCCTTTCTCCCTTTCTCCCTTTCTCCCTTTCTCCATTCTCTGCCACCATAGCAGATAGCTATTAACCCCATTATCAACCTTGCCAATAATGGATTTTTTTGCGCAGTGACTGACAAGAGGGCCGAATCTGTTGATTCCTTCTATTCCATTATGGAATTACCTTTGTTGCTGATATGGTTGTCGACAAAGAAAGCCTGTTGGCGTTGCATCCTCACGGTCAACTTGCAGTCGGCGCTGCCTCTCAGCAACTGACTATCTAACTGCAGACTATTTCAAAATAACCCTCACTCTACCTTACGTTATCTTACGCGATGTGTTCTTTCTCTCATGTTTGTTTTTGTCTTTCTTTCGTATTGTCTTTGCTTCCTGTCTTTTCTCTCTTTCTTTTCTTCAAAGTTGCTTTCTTTTTTCGTTTTATTTTTTACATTCATTCATTCGCCTTTTAATAATTTCTCGATGTAGAAGAGCCACCTCACAAAGAGAAAAATTAGTTTTGCCCAACATTAACTTCGCCAGTAAAGCACATTGCGTGCAGCTTACTGTAGATGTATTCAAATACCAGAAAACAGAGCGCAGAAATAATAAATGTTTATGTTTGGTTAGAGGCTTTGAATCTATATGTAATAATAAAGCCTTGGTAAAGTAGATGTTAAAATGAAATAAGATATCTGATTATAATAGTATATAATATTTCGAGATATATCTATTTATTAAATAAATAAGTCATTGCATTTTATTTTATTTTTATTTTCATTGATAAGGTATCCAAAACATATTTTATTACCAATTGACTCAATGCTTCTAACAAAATATCTGTAATATATATATATATATATATATATATATATATATATGTGTGTATGTGTGTATATATATATGTGTATGTATGCATATATATATAGGTATATATATATATACACAGGGCCTGTGGACGAGTGGTTATAGCACTTGTCTTTGGGCTGGACGACCCGGGTTCGATCCCACTCACGGCATGCGAATTTTCGGGTCTGAAAACTCCCTCTGTTTCAGTAAATGGGTACCAGGAAAGGTTCAAGGCAGCGGAAGGAGAGGGATGGGCTCCGCCTTCCATACGTAACTCGTGCGCGTTCAGGCTATGCGACTTTTACCTATATATATATATATATATATATATATATATATATATGATACCCAATTAGGTCACATGGTATAAAAAAGGAAGACATATTTATTGATAGTAAAAATTTGAATAAATTTCCGACAGTATATTATGTCTCGCACTTATTGTTGAGTGTTGGTAGTGGTGTCTGTTGGAGACAGGAGATAGACATTTTATTGTGTCGGTATGTATCTGACTTGAAAAAAAGGAGTCATCACAGTTCTAAGGAAAACACCTACATTTTCTCTACAATAATATATTTATTTAACTGGTACAAGAATACAGGTACGTAAACATATGATCGGCAGGCATGAAGGGAATATAATTTCAGTTCGGGTTGATTCCCGCTCCTCGTCACCATCATGATGACGAGGGGAGAGAGACAATGCCAGTCTGTCTACGTTGAAGTCTCGACTCGAACTGCTTTGTATAACTGGGCGGAAATCAGTAGGCTTCCAGTGCACATGTCAGTGATGTGCTAATCGGTTGTGTATCAATACGCCGACCGAACTACAATTCGACATAACGCAAGACATTGCGCGTACATATAAACAAAATAGATCTCTCATGTAACTGCTATATACTGCTTTTTTTGGTGACATTCTTGTTTGCATAGGTAATACTATTTAATAAACGTGCCAGACTCATTTTTCACTTTAAAGCCCCGTTGACTAAATTAACCGTTTCTTTAATAGTATTACATCCGAAAACACGGGTTACAATAAAAAGGAACGTGGTATATAATATATCTCTTTATGCAAAAGAGGATGCGTATTTTTTTGTTTTTGTTGTTTTTGTTTTTGCTATCTATATAAATAAACAAGAAGAATAGCAGTTCCAGGTGAAATGAATTCCCCGAGCAGAACAGTTTTGCACTACTTTTTATGTCTTATTGCGAAGATGAAAATCCATATATTATGTTATTAAACCTTATGTATGGAATACTTATTCAAATGTCTAGAAAATGCCTAAAATGTAAGTCTGAACCTGAAGAGGTCTTAAGAATAAATTGATATTCAGTGAATCTTGCTTAATTGGTGTCTAATGATAATAGATCAATTTTAATGCAAATCTGAAATATTTGAATTTTAAGGGGTTGTGCTCATATTATGCCCCCTGAAAAACTTTTGGAATTCTAAAACGAAACTGAAATTTGGGGATTATGCATTAATTGACGTCTATTGTTAAATTTTCACAAACATCAGAGGAATCTCAATATTCACAAAGGGCTTCCGCCCCTTTTTTGCCCCCTTAAATTAAATATAGCCTACATTATAGCACCTTACGTCTATGTTCCAAAATTTATAATGATCGGTTAATTAGTTCATGAGTAAATCCGGTACATACAAATATATAAACATATACACATGCCTAACTTTATAGAAATAGATATAAATATATTATATGTGTGTTACATGTGTGCATACACGCGTGGTTTTGCAATTTATACTGAAGTACTTGCGAAAGGCATTTACAGGGATCGATAAGTATATAGATTTGCAAAATCGATATACTTTTGCGGTTCTTCACTCACTGGGACAGTGCACCTTCCATTTTATTAAGAATCATCTTTCACGAAGTTACGATGTTCTTTTTAGTTAATGAATGGCTTCTACCCCCTTTTTATAAACAAGATTTAACTTAATATAGCCTACTTTACGGCCCTAACGCCAAGCAGCTGTGTTCCAAAATTTTCAATAATCCGTTCATTAGTTTAGGAGTGAATCCTGTCCATGCAAATATATAAGCATATATACATACCTAACAGTGGGACTATAAAAAATGGTACTTATCTGTTTGCAAGCATAAACAACTTCATTAAACTACATATAGAACACGTTACGGCCCTTTACACCAAGCAGCTGTGTTCTAAATAAAAAGAGAGATATTTGAGCAACCTATGCTTTCTGGGTTAAAGCTTTCAAACGATGCTGTTATTCAAGCGGGAAATTATGTGGACATAATCAACAATCAGTTTTAAAACATGACGACCATTTCTGCCCTTAATTTTTTTTTCCAGCCAGGGATTCTCAAAACTTACTCAAGCGTACTTCCACACCACCCGCCGAATAGGCAGGTGTTGCCAGAATAAAAGGGGATTGCTTGCATATTTGCACCTCACGTGCCCTAAAATGCTAAGCATTCCCCTATACACACACAAAGGCACGCATAAATATTGACAGTCTTTGGGTTAAGGCATTATAGAACAAAGTAAACCGGTCCAGGCAAGCGAAATAAGCAGGGTGAAATAAAGCGATCCCGAGAATACAAATTCGCGTCTTAACGTAGGCTCCTTTATACTTGTTATGTCCCCGAAGGGACATGATAAATAAATAAGACAAACACAGATGATAAAAAAAAGAATAAGGTTATTTTACGGTAATACAATGTCGCCAGTGTAGCGCTCTGCTACTTGACTGTATTTTCCTCTCTTCCATCGCGGGAAGATGTGATACAGGGCCGCAAGAGGCCGGCGCACCAGAAGTAGTGCACTCTCGCCCCGCAGAAAATGCCTGAGCTGCGCAGTCAGTAGGGGCGCTTCAGGAAGTTAGTGATTAACTACCTCCTTTCTCAAAGCGAGAAGATACAGCCCGAGAGAGTGCCCTACCGCTAGTGCACTGAGTTATTCTCCCCACCTTCTGGTCTTTAACCACATCATCCTAAGTTGGAAAGGTTGCAAATACTGAAGGTGGACCTTCTAGGACTATCCAGAATAATACCTCAGCCCGAGAGAGCAGGACAGTTGGCGACGCAACGTTACACTCTCTCAGACTGATTGTTACGGACGCATCGTAGACTGGTCAGAAGTGCCAAAATCTCTCCGCTATTTGACTGTATTTACCTCCATCCCACTGCAGGAAGATATGACATAAGGTCGGAAAGTGAGATTTGATAGTCAAGCACACCAGAGGTAACGCACTTTGGCCTCGCAAAAAAATGTCTGAGTAACTCCGTGACCTATACTCATCCGAACTGATTGTCGAAGACGTATCTTCAACTAGTATGAATAGTATCTGAAAGTAGCTTTCTGCTACTTGACTCGGTATTTACTTCCTTCCCACCGCAGGAAAATGTGGCACTAGGTCGGAAGGTGGGGAGAACAAGCCAGCGCCCCAGAATTAAGGCACTCTTGCCTCTTAAACAATGTCTGAGCAGCCACATCGGCATTCCCCGGTCCGAGCGCCTCAGGAAGTTAGCGATAAACTAACTCCTTCCAAAAGAGAGAAGGCAAGGCATAGAAATGTGGACCTCCTAGGACTACCCAGAACAGTTGGCCTAATCTTTGTTAAACTGATTGTCGAGAACGGATCCTCGACTGGTATATACCGGTCAGCAAGTAGCGTTTTCTGCTTCACTGTAGGTGGATTACAGTCAACGTATTTTATAGTTATCGGAAGAGTGCAATGTGAATTTGAATGCGGATGATAATACAACAATAGCGGAGATCCTTTTTTGCTAATGGAAATTGTTAGTAGCTATTTTATATAGTGAGGGGATTCATGGCCAGGGTGCATATGAGATAATAATGGGAAGTTGTTCTTTAAGTATTTATTATTATACTAAAAGTGAATAAATCAAAGCTTGTTCTTAAAGGCTTTTTACCTATATACTCTAATCACACAAAATACATACTAAAATATTCTTTAGTTCTGAAATTGAATCCTGTTTTAAAAAATCCCATTTTAATTCCTCTAATTTGTCGTAATTTTTAATTAACTGAACAGGTCATTCATTTTTTACTTAGCTATCTCTCTTTCCTTTGCCTGCTTTCACTGTATCCTTATTAAACTATTTTGATATGTTTAATATCTCTGCTCTAGAAGAAGAGTAACTCTCTTTTTCAGCGTTGCTTCTTAATTGCTTTGTTTTGCTATCTAATTTGCATAGTGTGTTCGTATACACCATAAACACGTATATAAATTAGATAGAAAAATAATAACTTTCTTTTATCATTTTTAATTTTGCAGAAAAATGTTTCAGCAGATATCAATTTTCATATGAAACTAAAGTAGAATTAAATAGTGATAGTGGTTGTGACCCAACAGGGTACGGGGAGTCTAGTATATTTATATTCAACGCAGTTTTTCATTATTAGACTGTGCGAGTATTCAGGAGAGATGGAGAGCAATTATATGTTATTTGGGCCATCCGTAACTATGCAAGTCTGATTTCCATACATAAATGCGTCTGGGGATTATTATTAGACTGGGTTACTGTTTAGGAGAGATTGAGAGCAATAATAAAATATTTGGGCTATCACTAATAATAAAAACCTGAATTTTGTATAGAAATAAATATATGCAGGGATTATAATTAGACTGGGCTAGAGTTTAGGTGAGATGGGGAATAATTATAGGTCATTTCGGCCATCCGTAATTATAAAAGGCTGACTTTTTAATCATAAATAAAAGTTCCTTTGTAAATCACGTTAAATAAGATAACGGCGTCACTTAATTTCCATAATCTCAATCCGTCAATACAAAGAGCAGACGATAATAAAATCATTTCAATATGGTGTCCTCGGACCAATCTAGTGACTCGTATCAAAAGGAATTTCTTTCATTAACATTAGTGTCATATCTTATTTGATCTTGGCGCCAAATGAAAACGAATCAACAACAACAACAAAAAAACAAAATGGCGAATCAATTATAGAAACGATCAGAGAAACACGCTAGTATTGTTCAGCGCATAATTATTGGAAAACAACCAAGTTTAATCCGTTCAGGGCAAGACGCAATGTTTGTATAATCAGTTTTATAAAAACAGAAAATCAGTTAGATTAGCAAGACGCTCGCTAATCAAAGGATTAACTTTGTTTTTATCGATAACCTTCAGTAACTCGTGTGATAAGAACTTCTAAAGATTAAAGATCAGACCGATATTAAATATCTCATCAGAAGGATTTTTACATACTAACGAGTCACCTCTTTCAAACGCATAAAGGCCACTCGAGGATAAAGGTTAATTGCTTTGTCAGTTGGACAAGGAACAATACATTGAGAAGACTAGACAACGATTTGCGAAATGGGCAGGATTTGATTATTTAAGAGGAAAGGCTGACAGGAATTTGTTAACATTGCACCTGAAAACGACCATGTTGTAGCCGGCAGAGAAGCAACCCTGTGATATTGTGTTCCACAGATGAGGAATTCTTCAAAAGAAATGTTGTTCATGAAAGATTCATTTAGATATAGGTACACAGAGGGAGAAAGGGGAATTCTTTAAAGTGGTTGTAGCTAGATGGGTTTCAGAGGGGAAACCAGAAATGGACCTCAGTCGAGCACCTAATATAAGAACAATGAAACAACTTCCAAAGATTAAATATCAAACTGGTATTAAATATCTCATCAGAAGGAGTCTGAGTCTGTATTTACTGAACTCCCCACGAGGGTAACCTTCGACGCAAGGTCGTTTTTATGTGCAAATATCCCCCATATTTGAAGAGGTTATGACTTTGTCAAAAGAAAGAATGATAAATTCTATGCACACATAATTTATTAATTAATTCAACAACTTGTTAAGACAATAAAAGATAAAATTCGTGAAGAATGAGAGTTCAAAGTGTCCAAGGAACATTCCTGTGTGAAATAGATGTTTTTTGTGTGAGGAGAAATTGAGTAAACATGTTTGTTTTGGCTAGAATTGTGTGTGTAAATAAAGAGGCATGAAGATATGTGTATATTAGCGTGTCTTTGTTTGTTTAGTGAGAGAGCGTATGTATGGACTTATGTGTACATGCGTTCGTTTAGCAGGATGTAAACACTGTATGTAACTATGAACTTGTGTACATATGCGTTTGTTGAGCTATGCGCGCGTGCTTCGCCGGGTGTTGTGTTTAGAAGTCTGTGAAAGTCTCCCTTTCGTCTGTCGAGTCCTTCGCCCAAGGGTCGGAATTAACTTTTAAAGATGTACCTACATAGTTCCAGTAAAGACGATAAATAATGAAATAAAGAGAGTTCGGTAAACAGTGTGAATATTGCTGAGAGCCTTTCGGGTCCCAAATTGGCTCCGATGGATTGTGACGTAAGCACGTGTGTCTTTTTGTGGGGGAGAACAGGAAGGAAAAAGAAAACACCGTATTAGGGTTTTTGTACTACGCGCTGGAACTCTCTGATTGGCTAAAAGAAAATGCTGATTGGAGATATTTTCCAATCAGGAGTCGATACGTAATTACAACATTCCTGTCACTGCTGCTTTTAGACATATACATCTCCCCCTAAAATGGGGCACTCTTGAGACCGATTCTGATGGTTTATCGATGTATAAGAGAAAGGTTTTCGCAATTCTTTTGTCTACAAGATTCTTCTTTTTTTTTTAATAATAACAAAACATGGAAACGGTGGTAGTTGTAGTGAAGTGAAGTGGTAATCGACAGGAACTGTAGACTCGGCATATTGTGTCCGAGTTTTGCCAGGACTAGTGATGGGACGATTGCAATATTTACCCGATTCCGATACAATTAGCGATTCTGTTCTAAATTCCCGATTCTATATAATTCTCGATTTCGATTCTGATTCTAAAATCACCTTACCCGTACTATTTTACCGTGCCATTTTTCCGGTACTATCTTTACCTAAATTCTTTTTTATTATTCATAAATTTTATTTTTCCTGGTTGTTTAATATCAATAAATATTTATCAGTTTATCATAAGTACTAGCAATGAAAAATTAAGTCTTAAACAAACAAACAAATAATTAATCGTTTTTTGAAATTGGAAATTAGGTTTAAAAAAAAATTCAATTTAAATTCCGATACCGAAAATGTTTCGATTTTTTTCGATTCCCGATTCCGATTAATCGTCCCAACAGTAGTCATAAATACTACATAACTTTCACTAATACACTTAGAATAAATCCACATGCCCTTCTTCCAGCTATAATAAGGCAGACTAGACTCTTAAGCTGTAAAATGGTTCGGTGTCTTCTTCCACCCACACGGTGTGTCTGAATCAACGTTGTCAACAGAACCTGCTGGTCGTATCTCTGAAGTCGTAGTGGTGATGTGGCAGCCGATGTTTCCGTCTCCCGCTCACAGCTAGTAGCTGCAATAATGTATAACATGAAAGAAAAAAAAACCCTAACAATCTCGTTTCTCAATGGTTTATCCTTCGTGGTGTTTTATTCTCTCACATTACTGTAAGGTTACACATAAGCTTCCCATCGCTCGCCCCTCGCAGATACGGGGAGGTAAACTAAGACGAGGCTTCTATAACTGCCACCGAACCCAATCAACTAATCCGCTAAAGATGAAAGACCTTCTCTATTCCTCGCTACGTGTCACGTTGGACTTCCTCCTATGATGCACCTTCCTATACATGTAGTTCTAGTTTTATTCTAAACTTCTAATAAAATTTCCGATTCTAATTTTTTTCACACACTCGCATTTAAATATTACTACAAAGTGTTGGTAAAGCAACTACTCCAGAAGAAGGAAAAGAAAACAATATTTCACTTGCAATGAGATAGGTCTCTACCACATGGGACAACTATCACTTAGTTATGAGAGTCGTTCCTGTTCTCTATAATAGACGATCCACGAATGCTTGTACGGAAGGGCGTCTGATTACTGCGGACTATACATTTTAAAACGGAACTTACTTATCACGTTTCAAACTTGTTATATATTTGGTTACGGGCAATGTTAGTTTGATGCATAGTCCACAGGGCCAGAGTTTCAAATGTTCTCTTGATTGAAAGATTAGCGTATTCTTGAAGTGAACAATAACCTATACCTTATTTACTTAATTTTTTTTTTTTTTTTTTTTTTTTTTACATGGTTCACCCCAAACAAGGCAGGACGTCACTGTAAACGTAAGGGGCTACTGAGAAAAAGGAAAAGGGGGGAAGGATTGGTGGTTCAGCTTAAATTGGGATCTGAGCAGCGAGATGTCTGTTTACATTAGTTTTAAATTTCTGCATGTCAGTACTGTCGGGGAAACAGGGGGCAGGGAGGGAGTTCCAGAGGCCGGCAGCACGAGGAAAGAAGCTATTTGAGTAGAATGCTCCCCGGCATCTGGAGCGGCAATGGAACTCGTTTTCCCTAGAGTTGTTTCTAGCCGAACCCTCCTCACAAAGAAAAACGAGGAGTGGTGACGCCTCTATTTATCAGGACCTTACATGAAATTCTAACCTAAATAAAATTATGACAGCGACTGAATTAACCTCATCTTTGACCTCAGAGTAAAGTGATGGATCCATGTTTCATTCATTGTCCCATGTTCTCGCAAAAACTCTTTTTTGTTGCGTTGAAACAGTTGCAAACAACTCTTTGAATCGTCAATGAGTTTAGTGTTTGATAGACTGTGAGCAAACGCAGCACCCACTTTTAACACAGTTTTCTCATTGACAAACGTTCATGCAAAATGCTGAATACACTTCCGCTTTCTGATATCTTCAACTCCTTTGCTCTCTTTCAGGCAACTTCAATTTACAATAGGTCAAAACGAGTTTTTTAGGACAACTGCCGAATTTGGGCGACCTGGGCATTCAGCATCATTTGTGTCTGTACGACCGTGTTTAAAGTCAGCATACCACCTCTTAGCCGCAGTTTTCGACGAAGAAGAGTCTGAATAACAGTATTTCCACACCAGGAAGTAATGTTTTATAAACACACGAAATTTCGATTTTTCCACTGTTTTGAAAATTAACAACGGTAGCTTCATTTAAGTGACTGTAATTTGTAAACTAATAATCTGATTAGGCTCGAATTTTGACACGTGTCATTTGAAGGGCAGTACTTTATAAAAATAATAGATATTTTTTATTAGTCGGTGTACTATATGTTAGGCCTCGGACTTATAGAGTAATGTGTTGATTTCTAAAAAAAAAATGAAGTTACTTGTTTTAAACTAGAGATGTTATATTTTTAAAAGAAAGATCCCTTCGTTACAGCGCTGATCGAGACGAAATAATCGACACTACAGCCAGTCTCAAAATCGAGTAACGCGAATTCGGACGAAGCCAAAAACCAACGATCGTGACTAGTGCAGTGGATGCACACACACACACACACACACACACACACATACACACATACACACATACACACAAGTTCACACAACTGCATCCAGAGAACTACCCTTATACTTCACTTTAAAACGATTATGCAAACACTGTAGCGTTACAATCGCATTTTTTCGCAGACCAAACTGACCGCTCGACACTAATACCCAAGACATCTAAAAACTACAACTTTAGATGCGACTCCGTATCTTCGTCAAAGGCCCAGTCGGTCGTTCGATCGGTAATATTTCAGTTTGAAATACTTACTACTTACTTATTTTCATAGTCTAGAGAGCTTCGCCACATGCTCGAAAACAAAATTCCGCCACTTATCACGGATTTAGGATAGTCTTTCAGCTTTCAGAAGCGGCATTCGTGTCTCAACCCTTATCTGGTCGGCCCATCTCTTTTATGGTCGTGATCGTGATCTTTCTTGGATTAAATTTTCTTGATATAATTACGTTACATAACTGGAGTCTGGTGGCCGGGAAACATGTTCAGACTACGTTAATCTTTTTTTCGAATAACGTTGTTGATGGAGCTGTTAATATTGCGTTCTCTTTCTGATCTCTATATTTCTTAGTCTATCTCGCAAAGTTACTGCGACCACCGCTCTTACAAATTTCATTCAAAGACATTAAGCTCCCTCTCATGTTCTGTCAGTAGCATTAATATGTCCTTCCTGCTCCATATCTGTTCTTTCAGACGTCCACATCCAGAAGTTGCTATTCTTATGCTTATGCTAATATCAGATGAGGATCCTGGAACAACTGAACCACGAAACACAAAATTTTCGGGTTCTTTTAAACCGTTCTTTTGTCTATTGAGATATTATCTGTAGAAGAGAAAAGATTTTGCCTGGGTTACCTTTCATCCCTCATTGTTGTAACATAATTCCATACTGACGACTGTAGAAAAACACGAAACATATTTATGTCTATGGATATTAAAAATAATTATTTATTAAAAAGTTAAGTTGAGCACTTTAAGATAAATTATGTGGAAGATTAAAATTTAGCCACGTTGCGAAGTTCTCTCCCTTTAGGAGATTGGAACACTGTCTTGGTTTCATTACTTGTGTTTACAAATAAATACGCATTTGTAAGCGGGATGTTCGCGACGGTTTAGCGGTAAGAATCCAGGATTCATAATACTTGGATCCGGGTTTCAATCGTCCGGCCGGCGGTACGATTTCGTCATCCATACTGACAAGTGTAAGATTACACGAAACATACATATGTCTATGGATATTTAAGATATTTATAGTCATTTATTAAAAAATAATTACATATATATATATATATATATATATATATATATATATATATATATATATATATATATATATTCTAAAGAAGCTTTATGTCATTTTAACAAAACAAAAAAAGGTAAAATGCAGTTTAAATTCCCAGAGAAACTAACTAAATCCAAGATATTGCAGACTTAACATTCGTTGGAAAATTCATAGATAGATAAAAAAAAATATAAGCAAATAAAATAAAAATAAAAATAAATAAGGGGGGTTAAGTATCTAACAGTGAAACAAAAACAGACCTTAAGCGTCTAATATTAACACGGGGATCATCAGCTGTTTACCATGTAACTGTTTCTGAGATTTAAAAACAGGACAGTTATAATATTCATGGCTCTCCAATGGTACTGATAATACTACCATTTCCCCTATAATCAAGTGTCGAAATAATTCAGCTTAAAATTTCGCTAATATATACATAATAATAATAATAATAATAATAATAATAATAATAATAATAATAATAATAATAATAATAATAATAATAATAATAATAATAATAATATTAAGACTACCGTATGATATGGTAATTTGCATATCAAATAACATTAATTATAACAATAAAAAATAAATAAATAAAAAAAAAAAAAAAAATAATAATAATAATTATAATAATATTAATAATAATAATAATAATAATAATAATAATAATAATAATAATAATAATAATAATAATAATAATAATAATACTACTACTACTACTATCTAAACACTAAACCCAAGAACCATTCTGCAATATGGTCGCTAGCAATAAAATTATATAGGAATTAAAATTGCATTAAAAAATAAATAAATAAATAAAAATTTAAAAATAAAGCCTTAGTACCTTTGGTACCAGAAAGGTAAGTAGATAAGAGGAAGGGAACCTAGCCATACAGATCTAGATACCCAATATATATATATATATATATATATATATATATATATATATATATATATATATATATATATATGTACCTTTGTAAAGATATTATAAAATAATGTTTTCATAAATATATTTTAAAGGGTATCATGAAAACATTCTAAATACGATACTTTATGCTCAATATTGGGAATAAAGTATCATTATTTTGGTTAAATGAAAGTGTAAATAATCAAGTTAATTGTTACAGACTTAACATATTTCAAAGATATCATTTTCTTCTCATCAGAAGGTTAAGCCAATTTTGGAAATGATAAAACTTAGCTTTAAATATGTTTTTAAAAGTATATAAATAGAAGCAGTTTTTTTTTGGGGGGGGGGAATATAAAATTCATTTGAAGGGAAATTATAAACGTTATAATTCCAAAGTCTGATAAATAATGAAACGTCTACAGTGGCGGCCTGTCTTGTTTGGAGTGAACTATGTTAAAAAAAAAAACTTTTAAAAAACGTTATTATTATTTTCTTCTCATCAGAAGGTTAAGCCAATTTTGGAAATGATAAAACTTAGTTTTAAAAAGTATATAAATAGAAGCAGTTTTGGGAGGGGGGGAATATAAAATTCGTTTGAAGGGAAATTATAAACGTTATAATTCCAAAGTCTGATAAATAATGAAACGTCTACAGTGGCGGCCTGTCTTGTTTGGGGTGAACTATGTTTAAAAAAAACAACAAAAAAAACGTTATTATTCGAAAGACCGGGAAAAAATCATCGTACTACAAGTTAACCACACTCTTTATATAATTTCAGATCAATGTAATTATAATATATTTTTGTTAAACCCATTATGAGAATTACATCCATTACCCTTACAAATATTTTATTCGCCACTCATCCACTTTCTCGCATATACTATTCGTATACATAGGATATCAATCTTAACCAATGTCTTATTTTTAACTAACTCTTAACTTATTATTTCTACTTTACTATTATAAATTTGATTTACTTTATCTATTTATTTTTTAAATTTATTGTATTTAAATTTGTTTAATTATTTTAATTTTAATAATGATAATTATTTCAATAATAATCATTAGTATCATAGAAAAATATTTAACAAATAATAAATAAATAAATAACTAGATAATAAAAATAACTTCTATCACATAATTTTAGAATATTATACTTTCGCTAATTAAATATATCTCTTTAATTTATCATCTATTTTCTCATTTTTAACATTATCATACTTCTTTTTAAAAAATACATCATAGACTTTTATCATAGATTTATTTCACCCCCACCCCCCGATTTATGAATATCTATTTCTCTGTTCACAATCTTTACTAAAATTTCACTTAACAAATCAGATAGAGCTTTTTTCTCTTTCATTTTATCTATAACATATAATAAATTTCCTTCACCAAAACTTAGTCTAACTTTTCGAGTCAACCGCCTATCGGTGTAATTTTATCTTCGCATCGAGCGTTTTGCTGACATTATCACAGTTTCTGTTCTGACATATAAACATCTTTTATTATCTATCTACTATTTTCCAGTATAAAGAGCTGTGTAGAAATTCCACATATATAGTGTTTTACCCTCCACACATATAACTGGAACTTTGTTTTATTTTTATTTACTTATTTATCCTATGGTAGTATATTTCAGACTTCGTACTATTTTCCAATCGGATAAATACTCAAATATATTGTTATATGTTCCTCTATAACATTCGATTTGTTAACGCCCATGCAAAAAATTTACCAATTTTCATATCTTTTTTAATTTTTTCTCGGTATTTCGAATTGTAACGCTTCATTTTATTCGACTTTAAAATTATAACGTTTATAATTTCCCTTCAAACGAATTTTGTAATCCCCCCCAAAAAAAATATTTAATAATTTATATAATTTTTAAAAAATATTTAAAGCTAATTTTTATCATTCCCCAAATTAGCTTAACCTTCTGATGAGAAGAGAATTACTTGTTTGAAAAATTCGAATGTAAAGGTCCCACATGGACTCACTTCTGTTTTGTTGCATATTATGAAAATAAATATGCTCAGTCCGTTACAATATATTTTATTATTTTCACTCTCATTATATATATATATATATATATATATATATATATATATATATATATAAATATATATATATATATATATATATATATATAGCACTTTTTAGTTACACTGTGTTGATAAATTATAAAACGTTTACTTTGTGATTCGTCGATCAATCGATCTAAATGTCTGACTCTAGTGCTACCAAACAACCGATCGAAATATATGTCAGTCTGAATATCTTAGTAATCGTTTTGTTAGAATCATATGATTGATTATATTGTTACCATCAAGAGTCATTTTATTTTTTCATTGGCGTTTCTGACCTAGATTTCTTGTCGGCTTTTGTAGCTGCGTCCAAGCCTCTCGGTGATAAGCTTTTTTTACAACACACCTTAATGTTTAAAAAGAATTATGCGGCTAAGCTTTATAATAATTAAGATGTCGCTTGGGACAATAGTGCCTGAAATTTGAGTTCGATTAACACAAGAGTTTTAAAATTATTTATAATATACGATTTTCTTTGGTTCTTTGTTCGGAAATAACATTTTTTGGTCTGGCAAGCTTAAGTTTGCAATAGCATTTTCTTAGGTCTGTAAACATTAAATTGGAGAAAGCATTTTCTTTGGTCTGTCAAGCTTAACTTTAAAATAGCATTCGTTTTTGTCTGTCAAGCTAAAGTTTTAAATCACATTTTTGGTCTTGAAAGAGCATTTTATTTGGTCTGTCAAGCTTAACTTTGAAATAGCATTTTTATTGGTCTGTAATGCTTAAGATTGAAACAGCATTTTCATTGGTCTGTAAAGCTTTAGTTTGAAATAGCATTTTATTGGTCTGTCATGCTTAAGATCGAAATAGCATTTTCTTTTGTCTGTAACGCTTAAGTTTCAAATAGACTTTATTTGGTCTGTAAAGCTTAAGATTCAAACAGCATTTTCTTTGGTTCATTTGGTTTGAAATGACATTTTCTTACGATATATTGATAGAGAGATAGAGAGATAGACTGATAGAAACACACACACATATATATATATATATATATATATATATATATATATATATATATATATATATATATATATATATATATATATATATAATATGGGTTGGTCGTTCAAAAAAAAATAATAATAATAAATTAATCTTGTATTGCTTATGGCTTATATTTCAATTTTATTAACTAACCCTAATACTTTGAAATTGAACGACCAACCCATATTTTATCAAGACTAGCGAGCCAACGCTAATTTCGTTCGACACCGGAATCTGAATCATAACCGCCAACAACAACATCGCGGAGACATCGCACCAAAGACGTTTATCAAGTAACAAAGAAATAAGTTTGTTTAGTCTTGTTTTTTGATGAAAAAAAAATGACTCAATACCGGTCACTCCTGATGATGGAAATTTATTCCGAAATTAATAGGATTAATGTAAAAAACAAAAAAATAATAATAAATTAATCTGTAATGCTTATAGCTTATATTTCAATTTTATTACTATATATATATATATATATATATATATATATATATATATATATAAAGAGGTGTACTAAAAGCGAACTTTTAGGAAAGGTAAAACCCTATTGTGAAGATTATACAGCTCAATATCCAGGATAGAGCAGGTAGAAATGAAGGAGAGTGGAAAGGAATTAGAGAAAGCAAAAGCCAAATCAAAATTCAATTCAAAAGTTCAAAGCAAGGTATAATCCGCAAAAAGGCAATTTATTCAAGTTAAATTTTCCTTAAGCCAGGCTTTTCAAAGATCAAAATCTTATCATCAGAGGAAGTCGCTGGGATAGATAAGTTGGCAATGGCCAAGATTTAAAATTTGAAAAAATGAAATAAAATAAAAATTGTAGGGAAGGAAACGTAGGGCAAAACTGTGCCAGGGTGCAAGCAAATGTCCGATTGCCAAAAAGTCCGGTGTCGAAGAGTCCAGCGGAGAGGATACGATGTAGATAGGTAGGTCGTTAGAGGCACGAGAAGTAATGAGAGAAGTTTCAAAGTTAAACTCCAAGAAGCCACAACTTCAGGTACGGCGAAAATAGAAAATCCAGGAAGGGTAAAAAATCCAATAAGAGGTACATTCGATGATGCAGGCAGGCGTCAGAGGAGATTAAGATGTAAAATATTCGCCATTAAAGAAACTTCCCGGGCAGAGATGACAAAGGAAAGTGTTTTAAAGTGGAAAAAGGGGCAGTGAGAATATTTAAAGTCTGCCCAGTTGAGAAAGCCGGCTATAAATGAAGAAAAGCAGAGACAGTGAAAACAAGAGTATAATATGCGAACTTTTGAATTGAATTTTGATTTGGCTTTTGCTTTCTCTAATTCCTTTCCACTCTCCTTCATTTATATATATATATATATATATATATATGAGATAGAGAGGGGGATAATAGTTATTATATAAGTGTGGGAAGCTCAAACAACGTGCAGTAAGGGTGAGAGTGGAAGCCATAAACTTAGTAACATATGGGTGACTTGGTTAGTGAATTGCAAATTACGGCTAATCAGAAAAATTAAAATAGATGTTTTACATATTACTTAATTCCTAAATTAAGGAATATTTTAGCATATATTTTATGTTTGTGATTGTGCAGTATAGTTAACTAGAAAAATATGGCGAAAGAACAAATAGACAAGAAATATCTGTTATCAAACGCAAGAAAATTTAGATAGTAAAGATAGTAAAAAAAAATAAGTCTGAGGATTTTTGCCAATCGTGGTAGGATAAGCTTTTATTATTATTATTATTATTATTATTATTATTATTATTATTATTATTATTATTATTATTATTATTATCTTTTATGCTTAAATTCGCGACCAAGTCCCACCAAAATTGGCGACCCTGCCGAAAACCACGCGTGATTGGCTAAGTAAAAGTGAGGATAACAAATGCATAGATAATAAATCTTACAATCAGTTAACACGTGTGAAAATTATACAAGTAAGGAGAAAGGTAATTTTTTTGGCGTTTTGTAACAGTTATTCATTGTCTATTTGTTTTTGTCATCCGTTTTTATTCTTGTTAACCATACTTCTGAATCACCATAAGGAGATTGAAAAAAGGAAAGAAAAGAACACATAAAAATAAAAGAAAGAAAGAGAATGAAAGCAACATACAGACAAGTAACAAAAGAAAACGCGAATGAATTAAACTAAAGAAGAATGGGTGAATGAGAGGAAAGGAAAAATGAAAGAAAATATAAAGAAGATAATCGACACAAAAGAAAGGAAGAAAGAAAAAAGAAACGGATGAAAGAAAAATTAGAATATGGTTGAATGAGATGAGGGAAGAAAACGAAGAAGGGAGATATAAGAGAGACAAAGAGAAAGAAGGAAGATATAAGAGAGACAAAGAGAAAGAAGGAAGATATAAGAGAGAAGGAAGAAGGAAGATATAAGAGAGACAAAGAGAAAGAAGGAAGATATAAAAAGACAAAGAGAAAGAAGGAAGACCATAGAACAAGAAATAAAGAAGAAAACTGACAGACAGAAAATGAGAGTATAGGAAAATGTTCTAAAAGAAAGACGGAAATAATGAAATGAAAGAAAATAGATTATTGAAACCGGATAAAGAAACTATTATTATGATCTTTTATGTCTGAAATGCGTCACCAAGTCTACACAAAATTGTCGGTCATATTCGAAAGCACGAGTGGGTTTCTAAGTAAAAGTGACCATAACAAATGCATAGATAATAAATATCACAGTCAAACGTATAATTGCTTAACGGCTAAGAATGTGATAACGTTAATTACTATGCTAGACACTTTAAAATGTTGTGAGTAGTTTCGTAATTAACATTATTGATTGTGGTATGTTAAGTGTTATGCTTCAAGAATTTTTTATTTTTTATGTTGGTATCGTGGTATAGTATTGTTAACTAGCGTATGTCTATATTGAGAATGGGGCAGTCATGTTTTTTAGGTGTTGGCAAATAGGACTAATGTCGGGGAGATGTAAGGTGAGTCTTCGGGAAAGTGTTGTGGTAGTGACACCAATGTAACGATTAGTTTTATTATTGTTGTCAGAAAGACATTCTGCCATAGGGCATTGAAACTTATATATTACATTGGTTATTTCGAATGTATTTTGGGTCTGAGAAGTGTTGTTTTTAACTATATGGTTTGATGCTTTCATTTTTTGTAATAAATGATAAATCTTATTTTATTAGCAGAGTTGATGGGGGATATGTAGTGATGTATTTTAAGAGCTTTTTCATCCAATTTAAAGTTTGGGTGCATTTGCTTACAGTAGAATAGATTTATGTAGTGGGAATTATTTAGCTGATTGACTAAGTTTCTAACAATTATTTTTGTTTGTTCGTCGACAATATAATTGGGAAATTGATTATTAATTAGGACTTACTTAATGTTTTTAATTCATTAAGGAATATGTTTTGGGTTGAAGTAGTTAGCTTTGCACGGTATAATCATTTTTTTTTAATCATTGTAATTTCATATCGATATGAACATTCGCTTCTATAACTTAAAATGCATGTATTAATAGAGGTAGATGTTTTATAGGGAGATGTGATGAATGCGTCATTGTTAGAGTCAATAAGAACATCTAAGAACGGAATTTAGTTATTAACGTTAAGCTCATAAGTAAATATAAGTACGCAGTTATTTTGAAAAATGTCTTGTAGTTTGTTTTTTTTATCTCATCATTATTGTCTGCTAAAATAAGGATATCATCAACGTAACGGGCATAAATGGAGGGTTTAGTAATTATATTAAATATTTTATTTTCGTGGTCAGCCATGTAAAAATTACTGAAGGTCGGTCCGAGGACCGATCCGATAGAAACACCGTCAAGATGTTTCCTTTATGGGCGTAGAAACGGAACTTCGGTTGTGCAAATTATTAATAACTTTTTAAGTATTTTAGGATCAAGTTTCAGTGGAGGAAGAATAGGTCATTGTATATGTTATTAATAATGATATCAACTGTTTTGTGTACTGGAGCATTTGTAAATAAGCTTTCAACGTCAAGTGAAGCGGTAATTTTATTATCTGTTTTAGTTTTTTTTTTAGTATCTATATGAGTTCATAGGTGGATTTTACACTGTATTTACTTGGTAAATAAGGAATTATTAGTTCATTAATTGCTTTGGTTCATTAATATATAGAAGTAGCGACTTGAGAAATTATGGAACGGAAAGGAGAGTTAGGTTCATGAATTTTTACGGTACCGTATAGGTAACCAGGTTTATAATCCTCAATTATTTTGGGGAGTTTAAGGTTATCGTTTACGGCATTATTGGCTGTGTAAATGGACTATTCGGAAAATTTTAAAAAGTCTTATCAAGTAAAACACTCCGTGTTATTTAACAATGTTTCTCTCTCTCTCTCTCTCTCTCTCTCTCTATATATATATATATATATATATATATATATATATATATATATATATATATATATATATATATATACGGTGATTCATAAGTCACTTAGCTATTTATTTTTGAAATTCTAAAGTTAAAAAATACGGTAATACAAAACAGAAAGTTTATTCAACATATTTATTTATGGGAGTTTAAAATTACAGCAAATTCTCAAAATTTCTCCCTTCGTTCTGCATGCATAGCTCCATTTTTTTTTTTTGCAAGTAATTTACGACTGTTTGTAGCATATTTGATTGATTATAGTGTTGTGCGAAGGAGGCTTTCTGTTCACAACGAACAAATTTAAAATAACAAATAGCAGTAATTAGAGAGTAAGATAACAATTATCAAAAGTTCATAGTATATTTGTGCTTCATATGGTAATCATTTTAAATAGCTAAGTGAAGTGACTTATGAATCACCCTGTATATGAAAAGAAAAAGCACAACTTAAAATAGAGAAAAATAACGAATGTTTTTTTAATGTTTATTTTAATCACGTGTTGAGTTCCTGCGAAATTTGGTTCATTTTAATTTCAATGGCCGTTGAGATATGTTCGGCCTTAAGAGGTGTAAGTATTTCATAGCTTCGATCAAAATATGTCTGCAAATGTGTAGCTAAAATGTGCTTGTATAAATAAAAAGGTGTTATATTTAGGATATATATATATAGATAAATAGACAGAGAAAGGGGAAAAGAGAGAGAAAGAGAGAAAAGAGAGAGTCATCCACAGAGTGTTTCGCTGTATCACAGCTCTTCAGTGCGGTTAGACAAGCAACTGTTGGGATCTAAACTCGACCGTCGAGACAACAAAATGATAAACATTGTCAAATGTTCAAAGTTCCACTTTTTTACACAAAGAGCATTGCGTTATACGCTAGGGGCTGTTAACGATTTCACTTACCAGAGGGCTTAACCTCAAAAAGTCTAATTCAGTAAGTTAATAAAAAAAAAACTTCAGTTTATAAACTTACTAAACAAAAATACTACACATTACTCGATCAAAACTAACTTAGTTGAACTAATAAATTCGAATAGTAAATCAAACTTATTTTCTGACCTAAGAAAGTCAAATTACCAGGCGATTTATTTGCTTATATTGTGAGCTTCCTTTTTTTTAAGTTTTATACTCATATTTTACTTTGGTGAGTCACACATTTTTTTACCAATGAACTTTGACATCGGATCTGAACCCCTTAATATTATTCGAATTTATGGAACACTTTCTGCTATATTTTCTTGACATTCATAAAATCTTGGATTTGCCTTTTTTGGGTATCTTGCATTTTTCCATCAGAGTGTATTTACTTTGCCTAAAAAGTTTTCTGTGTATCTTTGTATTTATATATTTTTTTTATATTTTCAAATCGGTGCTAACAGTAATATAATTTTACTGATTTGTCCCGATGGTCTCTTGTATTTTTGAAAATCCATGGGTTAGGAAAAGGAAAGAAAAGTTTATTGATAAACTTGTTTAAACTACTTGATGATTCAATAAATATTGTTCTTTTTCCAATTTTTATTCTCATCATTCATTTCATTATATATATATATATATATATATATATGATAAAATAAATGATGAGAATAAAAATTGGAAAAAGCTTGGAACAATGTTAACATTTTATTGATCTCAACTAGGTATATATATATATATATATATATATATATATATATATATATATATATATATATATATATATATATATATATATATACATATATATATATATATATATATATATATATATATATATATATATATATATATATATATATATATATGAAGATAGGTCAATTTTAAAACCACGCGATTGGACAAGTCTTGATAGTTAGCATATGATATAGACTTGTCCAAAGTTGATATGAGCAACAAAGAAAAAAAACAACAAACTGTAAATCTCTATTTTGATAATAGGAATTACTAATCGTTGAGGTAGACTGCGGGGTGGTAGAAAACATTATACATATAATTGTGTCCGTCTGCGTGCTACAGTTGTGGGTCAATCTGTCTCACAGACATTAAGGCCAATAATTGTGCGGCGTGAATGCAGTTTTGACTCTGCATGCGTCACATAAAGAAAAGACAATAGGTTTGTTTTTTGTTTGTGTTGTGCGCATGCGCGGACGGTGGCAACAGCTTTCTATGATTTGTTATGTATAATCAGGCGCCAAAAACTAAAAATAGGAATCAGGGAAGGGAGAAAAACGAAAAAAAAAATACAGGAAGACGGGGGTCCGGCGTCCGAATGAATGAGAATGGGGGATGGTGTTGTTAAAGAAAGGAAAAAGGGGCAGATAGATAAGTGAGAACGGAAAATGATGTTATAGAAGAAAGAAAAATAAATAAATAGGCAGACAAGTGAATTGGGCGGGAAATGATGTGGTCAAAGAAAGAAAGAGAGAATAACAGAAAGAAAAAGAGAAAGAGAAAATGAACGAATAAAACGATAGAAAAAAAAGGAAAAAAGATATAAGAACAAAGAAAGAAAGAAAATAGAAATAGACAGACAAGTGGATGAGAGTGGGAAGTGGTGTGGTTAAAGAAAGGAGAGAGAGAGAGAGACAGACAGACAGATAAGTGAGAGTAGAAAATGATAAAAGAAATGAAAAAAGTAAACAGATAGGAACTAGAAATGCCGTCGTAAAACAAAAAAGGAAAGAAAGAAAGAATGAAAGAAAGAAAGAAAGAATGAAAGAAATAAAGAATGAAAGAAAGAATGAAGAAAATAGAAATATAAAATGAATGAAATATACGGTAGAAAGAAAAAGAAACACAAGTGTGCGAGAGAGAGGGGGGTGTTAGCAAAAGAAAGAAAGAAGTAAACTTGAATAAATAAATGAAATTAAAGAAAAAATAATCAATAAAACAAAACAATTTAAAAGACCAGCAGACTCGTACATACGAGTGAGAAATTATAAGATAAAAGAAAGAGAGAAAGAAAGACAGGAGTAAAAGAAAAATGAATGAATATAATACATACATAAGGAACACTAAGTCATGCGAGAGGTTCTGAGTCACGTGTTAGCAGAAAGGCTTGTATGAAATTTAAGTTAGACTTAAGTAGCAGTTAGTGTCAATCGTTGCTCTTTTTTTATACTAATCAGTCACCATTTATCAAAAGCCATTCGAGGATAAGGGATAACGCGATGGATGGATTGCCAGTCGAATGATGAAGAATATTATTAAGGGGTTGGAAATGATGAAAGGAATGAACAAAGTTTGATTATTTATGAAAACGGTGCATGACAAGTATTTGGTGACTTTGGATTTTAAGACGACCATGCTGTAGTCTGCAGGGAAACAGCCCATGGTAATGTGTTCCACAGACGGGAAATTCTGGGAAAGAAACTCTATTCATTAAAATTCCGCCTGACTCTCGGCACAAGAAGGAAGAATGGAAAGCTCTTTTCAGTTCCGTGCGTGTTTTTGAAGCATGTGGTTATACACGACAGTTTCCCATTTTTGCACAACCCTTTGTATTTTTATTGTACTCTGCAAGATTGTTCAACCAAGATGCACCGGTTGTGCAGTAGAGGGCATATAAGACAGTGTTGCATCACCTCTCTACATTCGCAGATGGTTGGGTCGGTTTTGTAGCCCAATCTAGTCATAGCAATTTTTGATCGCCCCATTTCATTTCTCAGGCGGTTGAGTGTTTTCCGCTGGACCCAGAGTGCTTCTGGGCTAGGAGGAAGGGACTCAAAAGGGGAATTCCCATGCCAGTAGGAGGGGGGGAGCATTCTCTAGCCGTCTGATCCACAGCTGTAGCTTGATCTCTTCCCGTGATGTTGTTAGAGGCTCGACATGGCTGAAGAAGCTTCTCCTTCACTTCAGTCGTTAGGCCATTTGTTCACGTTCGATGAAAAAAGAAGGCGTTGCGATCTGTACTCGGATGACAACTTCCCGGCTCACATCTTTCCAGTTGTGGTTATAAAACGGATTATTGTTGTGAGTATCTGACAATGAGAAACCAGAGATTGGAGCTCAGTCGAGAAGCTTTCATAAAAATAGCGATAGAGTACAGAAACACTTTCAACAAAACAGATCTTTACCCACTCGATTGCGAAGTCAATTTTGTACTTGGGAGGGGGGGCTCTGTCATCATCATTAGCATAGAAGAAAATTGTTTTATGAAAAATTGCTCAAAGTATAGATAAAATATATCTTAAATTTTAACAGTCTTCGTTGTCCTTCTTCGAAAATATGAGAATATCTTCTCATCTTCCGGTGACGAGGAATGAATTTCAAGATGGCTGCGCAGTCACATATGAAATTAAGGTAAAAACTACTGGACATTAACAAAGGGATCTAACATATAAAGTTATCTTGTTGGATTTTCAGATCCAAATAATATTTAAGTTGACAAATAAAACTTTGTTTCTGACTAGTCAATTTTCATTTGTTTTTTGTTGTACCCTGTTATTTGCAATATAATAAGATAATAAGCTACATTTTATTTTTTAATACTTAGTATAACGACTGCTAATATGAAACATTTTAAAGTAATTGCCTAAAAGTAAAACTCAGCAAGGGGATAACTCTCTTTAAATTAAAGAATATAATAGGAGTTTTAAAATGGACAAACAAATAAAAATTAAAAACTAAAATGCCTCCAATCAGAGACTCAAAATGTTAGATCTCTTGGCCTGTTATAGGGATGGCCATATATACAGGGTGGGCCAAAATAAGGGTCCTATCTTTAAATTTGAATAACTTGAATTTGAATAACTTCCACAAAATAAAAGTTAAACTCACCAAACTTTATGTGTGTGTAGACTGACCCTTCCGAGATTTTTTGAAATAAACAAAACAAATTTTAGCCGAAAAACACTTCTTAAAACTTACAAAAACTAAAGTATTGTTTTTTACACTGTTTTGAGTTTTTTAAGCAAAAATAATGTTTTCTAAATGAGGGTACGTTCCTTAGGGCTAATACGGCTCATGCTTTCATCGGAAGGGGTCATTACTTATTCTAAAAAAAAAAAATCAATAAATAAAAAAGTTATGAATTTTTAAAAATAGGACCCTTATTTTTGCCCACCCTGTACAATAGATTTTCAATTATTTGTAGCAGTTCAGAAAAATTCACAATTTTCCTGTTTGTTGTGTTTACAATTGAGGGCAAAAACACATTTTTTTTATTTAGAAAAGTTTGAACTTATAAAATTAAGCATAATCTAACATACAAAGTTATATTTGTCAGATTTTCAAAATCAGACCCAAATAGCATTTAAGCTGAAAAATCAAACTTTGCTGCTGACGTGCTAATTTTCATGAATAATTATTGTACTGTTTTATTATATTGCCAATAACATATTTTATTACAATGCATTTAAAATCTTACTTAGTCCATCCAAGACGATTGCTAGTATGAAACATTTTTAAATAATCACCTAAAAATAAAAATCAGCAGAGGGGGTAACTTATATTTTAGATTGAATAATATAACACGATTTATCTATCTTATGTGCAAACAAATAAGAATTAAAAAAATAAAATGACTTCAATGTATCCCGGGCAACGCCGGGTTAGAACAGCTAGTATACAATGAATTAAACAACAGATAAAAAGAAATATGAGTTAATAAACACAAGTAAAATAGATAAAACCGTATAGAAAAAAAATAAGGAAAAATTAAAAAGACGAGTTTAATGAGAAGGGGCAATGTTGTGGTTAAATGAATGAAAAGAATGAAAGAAAGAACACATACAAATAAAAGAATTTAAAAAAACAATAATGAAAGAAACATACGGACAGGTAAATGAGCGTCGGCCATACCGTGGTAAAGAAAGAAAACGTGAATGAATTAAACGAATGAAAAAAGGCTGGATGAAAGGAGATGAATAATACAAATAATATAAAGAATATAGTACAATTGTGCAGTATCGTTGACAAGAAAAAAACGGGGTAAAAAAAAACACAAGAAAACTTACTTTTCTACTTACCTGTATAATTTTTACGTGTGTTTACTGATTGTCAGATTTATTATCTATGTATTTGTTATCGTCACTTTTACTTAGCCAAGAAAGCGTGGTTTCTAACGTAACCGCCAATTTTGGTGGGACTTTGTCGCGAATTTCAGAGTTAAACGATTATAAATTATTATTATTATTATTATTATTATTATTATTATTATTATTATTATTATTATTATTATTATTATTATTATTATTTATTTTTTATTATTTTGTAAACCTGAAATTCGGGATCAAGCCCCTCTAAAATTTCTTGGCTAAGTAAAAGTGACGATAACAAATGCATACATAATAAATCTTACAATCAGTAAACACATGTGAAAATGACACAGGTAAGTAAAAAGTATTTTTTTTCGTTTGGTAATGTTCTTTTGTTGTCTATTTGGTTTTTTTTATCTTTTTTCCTTGTTAACTATCTTGCACAATCGTCAAATTTTTAAACAAAAGAGAGGACAGAAATATAATTGATTGAGAGGAATGGTTGAACGGATGAAAAGGAATGAGATGAGGTAAGAAAAGGAAGAAGGAAGATAGAATAGAGACAAAGAGAATGAAGGAAGACCATAGAAATAAAAAAGAATGAAATGAAAGAGAGAATAGATCTGTGGAACAGAGGAAAGAAAGAAAAAAGGAACACAGAAAGAATGAAAAATAAATAAAGAATAATATAGAAATAGAAGAAAGCAAAATTAAGAAGGAAAGTGACTAGAGACATAATTAAATGTTAGTGGGGAAAAAACGAAATGGATGAATGAAATAGAAAAAGAAAAAAATACGAAAGAGAACAAAAACAAAGAACAGTAAAAAGAACAAATAAGAAAGAAAGAAAGAAAGAAAGATAGAAATAAAAGGGCACAGATGCAAAGAACATAGGGTAAAAAGAAAGAAATAAAGAAAGGAGAAAGAGAGTGAAACAAAACCAAAGAACATAAGGTGAAAAACGAACAAGCAAAGAAGAAACGAAAATGAAATTTTAAAAAAGAAATAGGATCAGAAACAAATTAAGTAAAAAGAAAGAAAAAAGACAGAAAGAAAGAAAGAATGAAAGAGAAACACAAACAGAGAACGTAGAGAAAAACGAAATTAAGAAAGACGAATTAAAGAAAGAGAAACAAAAACAAAGAAAATAGGTAAAAAAGAAAGAAAGACGAATTAAAGGAAGAAAAGAAACTTAAGAAAGACGAAATAAAGAAAGAGAAACAAAAACAAAGAAAATAGGTAAAAGAGAAAGAAAGAAAGACGAATTAAAGGAAGAAAAAGAAACTTAAGAGAGACGAAATAAAGAAATTAAATAAAAAAGGAAACATAGAACATGTGATAAAAATAAACAAAGAAAGAAAAAAGGAAGGAAAAAGAAAGAGAACCATAAATAAAGAATATAACATAAAAAGAAAGAAAAAGGAAAGAAAAATAGAACGAAAAAGAAACAACGGTGTATACAGGCAAGCAAATAAGAAAGAGAAATATCGTGATGAAAATGGAAAGAAAGAAAACTTGAAAGATCAATGTAGAAAGAAAGAAAGAAAGAAAGGAAGAAATACAATACAAAGAAGAAAAAACAAACAAAAAAACGCAACATCAAGTTTCATATAACAAAAATCAACTGAGAAAGAAAAGAACTAGAAAAAAAAAAGAAATCAAGAATTCCGTGATCGCTTTGTTTAAAAGGAAATGCAGATATAATTCCGTTTAACGTCGTTGTTGTTGTTGCTGTTCGCAACCTGTTCCGATTTTATTTCTAAAAAACAAAACAAAAAAAGCAATCTCTCATGTAATCGCTTCTAATAACCTGCCAGTTTCGTCTAAGAAACGCCATGCATGCTTGTGTGCTGTAAAAATAGCAGCTGCTGCGCTTAAAGCGGCTTTACTGACCTCGGCTAAACAATTCATTGTTGGCAAGGTGCTCCACATCTTCTGAGTACTTAAGCACTGTGGCTTTCCCTTGTAGACCATTGCTGATAAGGCGTTTAAAACCCCCATTGAGAACTCCCGTTGCGTGGTCTTGTGCCTTGAAAATACCTTTTATAATAGGATCAGTCCACTGCTTCAGAAAGTGTCTCACTCCGAACACAATTCTCTACCTGTGTAAGAGTCAAGATGGAGTACTGTTACTACATGTGGGGGCATGCCTCTCATGGCACCATTTTCTGCCATTTACAGAATACCAAACCGACTTCGAAATCTAGTGCGGATGTCCTTTTTTTCTTCTCTACAGCCTCTTTCTCACAGAAGAGAGGTTGCTAGTCTTTCTCTACTCCATCGTTATTTTCATGGTATATGCTCGACTAAACGCACATTCATGGTAAAAGATTCACAACAAAAACTCGTCTAGCTACAACCACTGTAAATAATTTTCCCTTCTTCCTCCGTGTACCTAAAACTAAACGGAATTTCCATGAGCAGAGTTTCTTTCCAAGAACTATCCGACTGTGGAACACAATACCAAGGGGCTGCTTTCCAGCTGACTACAACATGGTCGTTTTCAAGTCAAATGTGAACATCTTGCTGAGCCGTCCTCTTAAATAATCAACTTCTGACCAGTTTCAACCATCATTACCATTCTTCAGGGTATTGTCTCACCGTCCACCTGACAATATCATTAACCCTTATCCTCAAGTGGCCTTTGAGCCTTGAATAAGCGGTGGTTCATTAGTACATAGAAAGGTAGACATTTAACGTGATGGCCTTTCCATTCCTTGAGGGGGGGGGGGAGGAGTCACATACGAAAGTCTGTAAAGTTCCTCAAATGGTTAGACGTAAAGTTGCTTCTTATGATTATGTGTCACGGAATTATCATCTTCGTTGAAGCTGAAAGAAAGAAAAAAAGAAAAAATGAAAACTAAGTAAATAAAGTAAGAGAAACTGATCATTGCTGCTAAGGTCTTTTAAACACATTGAGAACTCTCGAACCATTATCTTCTTTAAAGCTCATTGAACTTGTGGATGTATCATGGTTTTGTACACGCCATCTCTTACACGGCGTGGCTTTGTACACGACAATTACCATCTAAGGCGTAAAACCTACTGAAGAGGATAAAAGAAATAAAGGAAAAAAGAAAGAAAAAACAGAGAAAGAAGAAAAAGAGAGAAAGAAGTAAAAAGAAATAATGAAAAAGAAGAGGAACAGAAATAAAGAATATAGGGGGGAAAAGAAGGAAATATAAAAGAAAGAAAGAAGAAAGAATGAAAAAGAAGGAAAGAATAACAGCTGATGAAGTCTCCCAGCATTTCCCGAAACATCTTCTTCCGCAGGGCTATTCACAAATGAAGACTCGAAGACACAAAGAGGAAGTTTCATTGCTTACTAGTATTGTTTTCACGACATTATCTTCCTTACTCTCACATTCGTTACTTTATCTACTGTGGGTGCCCGGTCGGACCCGACCACGGGACCGAGTGCACAGGATGTCTTCGCGACTCAGTGACAATCTTCATTCTGCCGTTTTTTTTCACTGTTCATCGTATTTTTCGAAATTGTTTATTTTCACAGATTACTTATTCGAAACAACAAATGACAAATGCTTATGCTTCAAATAAAATTTTACCTCATTATTTTTCAAAATAACACCGAAATTCTAAAAGCGCATTCCGACCAACATTCCAATCCCAACCTACTATTTATCAGCCATCTTTTGCAACCCCAGCTCCCGACATCGTAATAGCCATTAATATTATTATTATTAGTAGTAGTAGTAGTAGTAGTAGTAGTAGTAGTAGTAGTAGTAGTAGTTTCTCTAACTCCGCAGGTGTAATCTCGTTACGTTCGGTTTATTGGAAAATTACTTGATATCTCTGAGTAGTTTAACATCGTGCTATTCTTTTTAAATCATTGCTGCTAAGGCATTTAGCCGGCTTATTGGCATAATGGTAAGCGTGTTCACTCATGGACCGAAGACCAGGGTTCGATCCTTGATCAAGTCATACCAAAGACTAACAAAATTATTACCATCTAAGACGTTAGCCCATATTCACCGAGTATTTTAGTACTGAAACTTTATCGTTTAGGTTGTCCCTATTTACTTACCTCCCCTCGGGGGCAGAGTGAAACACAAGGTCTGTGGGAAAAATCCAACGCTCCAAAATGAGACACTCTAGATTGCGACAAAAAATAAAAATTAACTCAGCTTAGAAGGATCTCTCCTTCACTGACCGAGGACAGAAAAAATGAAGTGTAACATGAGAACAAATACTACACTTTGCTTTAGATTGTCGTGGGGTCTGTAAAAATGGTTTCAAACACGACAAACATAAAGAAAAGAAAACGGACAATGATCATCAATTACCGTAACAAACAATATTTATTTCAAAGAAAGAAAGTGTCAAGAATGCTATGTTTGCAGGTATGTGCGTAGTGGTATGCGTTACATTATGGATGGTAGATCCACTAATATATATTTTGACAGATATGAATGGGTACGGTCACAATGACCTGCCCGTGTGTTAAGCAAAAAAGGTCCTCAGAGTGTATTTTAGACTGATCTGACACTAGGGTTAGATTTGACAAGTAGGGTCAGGATCACCACGGATGACTCAGAGCGATGACAGAAGTGTGGTCCACGGATATGACGTCATGTGAGAACAGGGGGAGAGAGAACGGATAGATTTTAAAGCAATCAAAATAAATCTTCTATAACTCCAATGAAGTTATTCGAACAACGGATTCTAGCCACACCGACGACACGGAGAAGAAACCGACAGTGAGTAGAAACGTAGCGGCGACGAAGAAATAGAAAACAAGGTCTCGACAACGAAACGACAACATGGCCATAAAGGAAAAAGTATGCAACATATTTCGATATTAAGAGCAAAAGGAAAAAAGAACAACGCAACACGTAAACCACATTGACACGAGATGCGGTGAAATCAATCAGAGCCGGCTCAACACCCTCCACCCACCCTCGGCGGTGAATGCCGTTACAGTTTTAGTACCCTGGATATTTCTCTGACCATTGCTCATGTAAGTAATAAGTAATAATCAGTCCTATGTGACAGTATTCTAGCAGTTAGAGGGTCAATCTTCAGTACGGGTAATACTACGAATAAAATGCCGAATTACTTAAGACATCTACCCAACCATGGATGACGAAACGAGAGAAAGCTAACCTCGTAGATTAAATAAAGGGTTGCGTTCAAAATTTCGAATAAATCTGATATTTTAACTTTAAAACCTTCTGAATAGTTTTTGTTTTGTGAATCCGATTTCACTGTTTTGTTCATGAGTTTTTTTCCTCTTCTTTCCAACGGTCCCTAACATACCTACCTGCCATTTAACTGCAGATTTTGTCTGTATTTCGTGGAATAATTTGTTCTTCTGATAGAACTATACTATAGACACTATGACAGCTTGGAGTACGCGTGATTACCGCTGACTCCTCCAGAAACATGTGTAAAGGTTATTTGTTCCAAAATTGTCATTAAATCATATAACTTTGATTTAATACCTTATTTATCAAAAAAATATATATAAAATATTAAGTTTCATTTTTACTTTCGGAATTGATCTGAACTAAAATTGCTTTCATATTATTAATACTCGGAATCCGGGGTTTCGAATCGCATGACCAGTAGTCAATAGTTATAATACTATGCTGATGAGTCCCGATTATAAAGGACGAAACATATACGAACATAGATAATAAACAAAACAAATATTTATTATTTGTAGTTCCTATAAAAACCCTCTAGATGGGCACTGTAAGTGTAGCATTAACACAGCATGACGTCGCTGGCTATAAATGCATCGTTCCTTTCATTAAGTTGAACGCTCTTATGACGTCAAGCCGCCGGATAAAGTGTTAAAATTATCACTGTTTATTCGCTATTCAGCGGTGGCCCAGTTGTTCTAGATGTCGGGATATGAGTTGCAAAATACTCGGAATCCGGGGTTTCGAATCGCATAGCCAGTAGTGAATAGTTATATCTCTATGCTGATGAGTTCCGATTATAAAAGACGGAACGTATACGTACATAGATACTAAACAAAACAAATATATATATATATATATATATATATATATATATATATATATATATATATATATATATATATATATATATATATATATATTGTCCAATTTTCCGCTCATCAATCTCATCATGGCTAAAACTGCACATTCGATGCGCAACAACCCAATCGCACGCTGGTTGACATTTAACGCGGTGTCATTATCCCCCCCCCCCCCATCCACTCCCGCAATTAGTTTTAACCGCTTCCCGCCGATGGCACACGCGTTTGTCAGCCATTGCCTGTGTCGCTATGACAACAGCGCCTCTACTCGAAATGACCTGCCAACGAGTGCACAATTGCCCAGTGTATGTGTCAACTGGCCGGTGATCCCCTCTTTGTCGGACATCTTGACACATCCTGTTCAAAAGCAATTGCATTATTCGTATTAAAGGGCAATTCGTTTCTCAACACCAGTGACGGATCTGTTTTAACTTGGGTTTAAATGAAAGCAACGTTCCTCAGTATTATATATATATATATATATATATATATATATATATATATATATATATATATATATATATATATATATTCACAGCACATTTCAGCACTTTCCTTCTTACTCACTTATATTAACACATTCCTGGCATAGCCAGTTGGTCAATACTCCTACCCTCCAAAAATTTCACACCTAACCACAACAAAATCTCCCCTCTCCCTCCTCACCCATCTCACCCTTTCGACTACTTCTTTCACACTCTTACCCACCCACCCCGCCTACTTTCAAATTATCTTCATTTGTTCACATCTTTTTCTAAAACTATGACACTACCTACATACCACCCCTCCCCTTTTCCCTCACAGCCATCCACATTCATTTCACTCTCTGCCACTGACTTCTCTCAGCCCGGACCTTGGTCTAACGCTCTCAGCAGCCACAGCTACTACTTTTTCTCATCAACCATCATGTAAACCCGATATTTCGATGTACTTTCATGACATTTTTCTTAAAATTATCATCCTAGGGAAGTCTTACAAATAAAGACGAAACGTTGATGAATATATAAAAAATATCTCTTGGTTTATCCTTTTTCATTTCCCATTACGTCGGATTACTCTCATCCTTCCTTTCTCATATAAGTATATATATACATATATATACATATATATATATACATATATATGCATATATTTATACATATCTCTATCTATAAATATACATATACCTATATATATATATATACATATATATATATATATATATATATATATATATATATATATATATATATATATATACATATATTGTAGTTTGCTTGAAGCATTGCTGGTAAATATAAATGTAAGTTCGTAATCCGAGGCAGGAGCAATGTGATATAGGTTCCGGAAGATGGAACAGATGAACAAAAATAAATGAGAAGAGAAAATATGAATTGAATCTCAAATCAATTTATTAATATTTCACGGTTAAACGGTTTAAATACCAGAACAGTGAATATAATAAAAAATAGAAAAAAAAGTTTACTGTCAAGCAATTAAAAGGTCCGGAAAAGGTAAACTTTAATTTTCGAGAGTGGAACCTCTCATTATCAAAAGATCAAAAATATGACCAAGTGGTCGAAAAGGCGAGATGGACACAACTGTTGACATCGAAAAGGCGAAATTTTGTCAACAGTTGTGTCTAACTCGCCTTTTCGACCACTCGGTCATATTTTTTATCTTTTGATAATATATATACAGTACAACATATGAAATGGGAGAAGACTTTCTTATTAAACAGTATAATAACATATGAAAAGGGATAATACTTTCTTATTAAACAGTATAATAACATATGAAATGAGATAAGATTTTCTTATTAAACAGTACGACATATGAAAAAGGATAATACTTTCTTATTAAACAGTACAACATATGAAATGGGATGATACTTTCTTATTAAACAGTACAACATATGAAATGGGATGATACTTTCTTATTAAACAGTATAATAACATATGAAATGGGATAAGACTTTCTTATTAAACAGTACAACATATGAAATGGGATAAGACTTTTTTATTAAACAGTACAACATATGAAATGGGATAAGACTTTCTTATTAAACAGTACAACTCATGAAATGAGGTAATACTTTCTTATTAAACAGTACAACATATGAAATGTGATAAGACTTTCTTATAAAACAGTACAACATATGAAAAGGGATAATACTTTCTTATTAAACAGTACAACATATGAAATGGGATAATACTTTCTTATTAAACAGTACAACATAACGAAATGGAATAATACTTTCTTATTAAACAGTACAACATATGAAATGGGAGAAGACTTTCTTATTAAACAGTACAACATATGAAATCGAATAATACTTTGTTATTAAACTTTACAACATATGAAATGAGATAATAATTTCTTATTAAACAGCACAACATATGAAATGTGAAAATACTTTCTTATTAAATAGTACGACATATGAAAAGGGACAAGACTTTCTTATTAAACAGCACAACATATGAAATGTGAAAATACTTTCTTATTAAATAGTACAACATATTAAATGGGAAAAGACTTTCTTATTAAACAGCACAACATATGAAATGAGAAAATACTTTCTTATTAAACAGTACAACATATGAAATGGGAGAAGACTTTCTTATTAAACAGTACAACATATGAAAAAGTCTTATCCCATTTCATTAAATAATTAAACAGTATAACATATTAAATGAGAAAATACTTTCTTATTAAACAGTACAACATATGAAAAGGGATAATACTTTCTTATTAAACAGTACAACATATGAAAACTAGGGTAAGTCGATTTAAACTTTCTTTTAATATTAAATATGTTCAAGCGAAAACAGTTCGGAATTGGTCAATGGTGATTGCTGACACCAAAAACTAGATTTCTAACTTGCATCAATTTTTGAGCATTTAGTTTTTAAGGTAGACTGAGGAATATTTTAGCATGTACTTTGTGTGACTAAAATGTATAGGTAAAGAGCCTTGGGGAAACAAACATTGACTAAATC
>OY744539.1:4381277-4438777 GCA_963556195.1 Sepiola atlantica | reverse complement strand
TAATATCTGATAATAATAAAAAAGAAAGGCAAGAATTTCTTTCACTTTTAATATATCCCCTCATTATTATTATTATTATTATTATTATTATTATTATTATTATTATTATTATTATTATTATTATTAATAATAATAATAATAATAATAATAATAATAATAATAATAATAATAATAATAATAATAATAATAATATTTTTTATTTGATGATTATGATTATTATATAAAAGCGAAGGGAGAAGAGAGAGAAAGAGTTTTATCTTATCGATTAGTTTTGTCTTCTTATCGATTACTTTTGCCTTCTTTGCTTATCGATTAATTTCGTTTAAATGATTTCAAGTAATGATTGCGCTACCGATGGCGAGCAGACGACGCCTGCTAGTATATATATATATATATATATATATATATATATATATATATTATATATATATATATATATATATATATATATATAAGCATCAATAATGAATAAGAAAAAAGACCCCAAATTATTTCCTTTGTACTATTTGAATTATTCGGACTACTATTCTTATCTTGGATGTTATTCTCACAGCGTTTCGGCCGATGTAACCCCCGATCTTCTCCAATTGCATCTTGCTGAACTCGGGAATCTTCATGTCGAACTCGGGAATCTATACGAAATTTAGAACTGAACTCTTTATGTAATCCACGAGAAGTAGATTGTTCTCGTCCCGTCAGCCATGACCGGGAAAAGTCTTAACTGGCGCAACAGATAAATGTGTTGAGTAACAACCAGTTCTAAGTGACAGTCTTCTGGAGGTTGACGATATAATCTTCATTACAGCCGATACTAAGAAAAAGATAAAAATGACTTACTTAAGACTATTACCCGGTCATGGCTGACGGAACGAGAACAGTCTACCCTGTAGATAAAATAAAAGGTTATGTTCGAAATTTCGTATAGTTTCCGAGTCTTACATAAAATTTCTAAATTCGACGAGAATTGGAGAGGGTAAGGGGTTACATCGGCCGAAACGTTGTGAGAATAACAACCAAGATAAGAATAGTAGTCCGAATAATACAAATAATACAAAGGAAATAATTTGTTGCTTTTTTCCTTATTCATTATTTATGTTTATGTCGACATGCTCGCAGACTTCGCCCGCTCGCTATCGTTTTGCAATTTAATTCCTATTCATTACTTGAAATCATTGAAACAATATTAATCCACAAAGGAAGAATACAAAACTCCCTCCATCAATGCAATTGAAGATGGCCGGGGGTTACATTGGTCGAAGAGTTGGGAAATAACATCTCAGATGAGAATAGTAGTTCGAATGATCCAAATAATATAAATTATCAATCATCATCTAAAGAAATTCTGCCACAAAATTGCTTCATTGATATTGATTAGATATTAGAATGGGTTCGTTTGAGCGCATGCTCACACGCACGTTCACACGCGCGCGTGTGTGTGTGTTTTAGCATATCAACACATGGGTTACTTATTGCTGAAATACAGTTTACAATATTAAACTGTTTCGTACTGGTTTCACAAGCTTGTCGCCATTTTCACATCTCACTTGTAGTCTTTGTCTTTTTATCACGCGCTTCGAATTTTATTATTTTGACTAACCTGGGATTATGGTATCATGAAAAACGAACATTTACTATACTACCAGACCCATTCCAAAAAAGAAGAGCAAGGTAACTCCTGGGAGAATTATATCATGAAAACGGAACCGATACTACACTATCCCCCCCCCAAAAAAAACGATTTTAATTGTAGGCTGGCAGGTCTGACGGGACTCAGCCTTTGCACGTCCGTTTCCTTGTGAGGTCTAGCTCCAACTATTTGAAAGCGGGAAAAACACTTGCGTACAACCGACTGTATTCATACGCCAAGCCATTCTATTGGTCGATGAGCCACTAACTTAACACTAAAATGTATCTATTTACATCAATAGAAAATAGTACATCAAAACATGTGACTGCTACAAATATATCCGAGGATAGATTGCTCTTATTCCTCGCTTCATTCGAGTTAGATATCTGGTATCAGCTAATAGAAACTTTCTTAAGATCATTTATGACCTTGTGATTTGAGAAGCAAGGAAGACAGGGATAATCGCCCAGAACCTGAATATAATGAAGAATCTATGGGATATTTCCATTGACTTCCATGCGACGAAACAAAGGATTCCATATGAAGCAAGACACATCCTCAAGAGAGTATGGTTCTCGGAGAACAATGGAAATAAAAGGAAAAAGTGTTGTAATTACAGGAAACGACCACAGTAAAAACCCACAAGTAGAAAAATGGCACAACATAAACAATGACACTACAGAGACCAATAACTACAAAATCACAGAATACACTGAGGAAGAAGAAGTTGTACACGTCAAGCAAATTATGAACGACGAATAAACACAACTCCTATCCCCAAAGAACAAAGACTGGAAGAAGTTAAAATTAGAAACAGAAAGGGTGAACAGTCCTCTCATATATCCCAGCAGATACTATTACAGACCTAAACGGCTTAACTTATGCAGAAACAAAATTAGTAATTTCGAAACTAAAAATAGAAGCAAAACTTAGTCAAAAGAATGCACCAACAAAGTTTTGGTGAGAAACCAGATAGGAAACCCAGATCAACAAATAACAAAAAGAAGCCAAAGCGTTAAATAAGACCAAATAGAACAGAAAACGCTGGAAAATGTTAAAAATATGACTTATTAAGAAGAAAGACTAAACAAGAAATATGAAGAACTAAAACAAAAGATGAAACTGCCAGTAATCACGCCTCTCTCCCCAATGAACACATCTGATAGCACTAGCTTCGGATCACATCACGCAAAATGATTGTGAAAGGTCAAGGAAGATAGAAATGCCGATGCGAGAGAGTACCAGTAAAACATCTACTGGATGGGTATGGAGAGTCATAGAATCTTGGAAATGGATATTGCCATGAAGCCTAGAGGAGACCAATGGTCGTTGCCAGTAAAAAAAATCAACGGTAAACGGTTATTTCGATGACGCTAAACGATTTGTAATGTTTACCAAAAGGGGTGGGGAGTGCTGGAAATCTGTGGAGACTTGTTGTCACTCAGACTCCAGGGAACATCAGTGGTTATTATCAGTTATTTAGTTATTTCCATTTTGTCAGTTTTTAGATAAATTCAAATATAATAATAATAGTCATAATGATAAGTAGACGAATAATAATAATAATAATAATAATAATAATAATAATAATAATAATAATAATAATAATAATAATCATCCTCAAATGCGAAAACAAACCCACATAAATCCTCGAATGTGGAAACCAACCCACATAAGCTACGAATGCTAACCAGTCACATGGTAGTTACAATAGGAAAAAAACACAGAAAGAACACCACCACATGAACCTAAGGAATAGAAACTGCAAGAAAATGTATAAACTACCTCCCGCCTAAAAAACGATGGAACCAGCCTCGGCTGATACCACATAAAATAGTCGTGAAGGGTCAAGGAGGATGGAAAAGCCGAGGAAGGACAAATCTAACCAGACCTTCACTGGAAGAGGACGGAGAGTACTGAGAACCTGGGGTTGATCATTGCCACCCAAAATTCCAGAGAAGACCAAAATGGTCATTGCTAGCGAGAAATCAATGGTAAGCGGCTGTTGTGATAATACAAAGTCATTTGCAATGGGTATCTAAGAGGTGGAGAGTACTAGAAATCTGTGGAAACTTGTTGTCACTCAGACTGCAGTGAGAAATCACTGATTGTGACCTGTGTGGTAACTTCAAGTGAGTACATCATCATCATCATCATCATCATCATCATCATCATCATAATAATAATAATAATAATAATAATAATAATAATAATAATAATAATAATAATAATAATAATATGATTTTTTGTGCATTCAGATTTACAGAATACCGATTCATAAACTCGTATCACTACTTATATAAAGTTATGTACGTGTATATGTTTATATATTTGTATGGACAGGATTCACTCCGAAACTAATTCACCTATCATTATGAATTTGAGAACACAACTGTTATGCGTAAGTGATTCAAATGTGAGTTATATTTAGTTTAATTCCGTTTTATGCAAAGGAGGTAAAAGGGGGGTGGAAACCCTTTATTCAGACACCTTCGATTATTGTGAATTTTTTACAATAGGTATTAGACACCAATTAATAAATATTCCCCTAATTTCATATTCTAAGGAGTATGTTAAAGAGTTTTAGGCGGCATGATATGTAGGTAACCATCTTATTTGAAAGTTCAAATATTTCAGATTTGCATTGAATTTGATCCACAATCAATCAAGATTCTGAATTTTAATTTCTTATTAAGACCCTTTAAGCTTAAGGCTTAGAAATTTTAGAAATTTTTTAAAATCAAAATCATGCGATGGATTTTGATTAAAATTAGAATAAGGATTCTAGACATAAGGTTTAGTATCGTTATATCTTGATTTTAATCTTCATAAAGAGACATAAAAGTGCTGCAAAACTGTTCTGTTCGGAAAATCGATGTTACCCGTCCTGGGACGAGTATTCTTTAAGTATATATATATATATATATATATATATATATATATATATATATATATATATATATATATATATATATATATATAGGATGTTCGGATTTGAGTTAAAAGATGACTCGTGTCCTGGCTACGAATCGTGCGATCGGCGGAACAGTTATATCCACACTGATGATTCTGTAATGATGATACATATATGTCTGTAGATAATAATTCAAAATATTTACTATCAAATAATTATTTAATGGCTTCCTTTACGGCAAAGAAATAAAAATAAGCCTATGATTTAAAGCTAAAATGCGATTTCCCTTCAATTGGATTTGTTGAACACTATTTCGCTTGCTTACTAAAATATCAGAGTTTATTTTTATTCATTCCGCATAGCTATTACAACAGCCATGGTGGTTAGGATGATAGTATTTGAGTTAATATGTGACTTGTGTACGGGGTTCGAATTGTACAACTAGTTATCTTCATACTGAGAATTCTGTAAAGATGAAACATATATGTCTGGTGATATTAATTATATATATATATATTTCTAGACAGAGCGTCTTGGTCCAGTGGTAGAACGCTGGACTATAGACATCAATATCGAAGGTTCGATCTCTGTCTACGTTAGCCATGCTGATGACGGCTGTGAGCCAGAAACACGTGTCCATGGATTACTTTTATGTACGTATAAAATAAATAAAAATATATATTAACGAAAAATACGTCCTATGAAGTTAAGGGTGACTAATAATAGTGTTCATTTAATAAATACAGGTATATTTCTCTTTCTTCGACGTATAGTTCTCTCAGTGGTCGTGAGGGCAAATATGTCAAATACAAGTCAAAGGTAACTCTAGGCCGGGGTTTGAATCTTGTTACAGTTATACTTCGCCACACTGATGATTCTTAGTTAAGATGAAACTTATATCCATGTATGTGGATATTGAAAAATATTTATTGTAAATAATTTTTTATACATACTTTCGCATTTATTCATTTAGATATATATATATATATATATATATGTGTGTGTGTATTATACATATATGTGCGTGCGTGCGTGCGTGCGTGTGTGTGTGTGTGTGTGTGTGTGTGTGTGTGTGTGTGTAAAGCTCTCACTCATAATGCATTTTCTATTCAGCTCTTTAGCTGAAAGCCATCTTCTTGTCGTACTTGTAAACATTTAATATTTGATCTTCCGATCTGCTCTTGCGGCAGAGTGTCAAAATTGTTTGACACGCGACTTGGACTGATTCTAGACGTTCTGACGCTAGCCACAATCAATAATAGCGCATGTTTACTGTAATCGCATCCTCGATTTTTCTCAAAGGTTTTAGGCACTGTCGGTCGGCAAGTCTCTCGCTTATGTTTCAAGTTCATTTTAAAAAAGAATGAGTTTATCCTGTACAAAAGAATATATCACGTAACTTTATATATACATATGTACGCCCTAAATATTAAAATGTACAACAACATAATGTGCCCCTGTTACTCACCATTTTCCCTAGAATATATATTACAAAATTCATAATGATCCGTTCATTATTTTATGAGATTATCCTTTGGAGAGATTTTTTTTCATTTTACTTCAGTGTAAAGTCTCAGAAATCAAAGCGCGTTTTCCTGGGGCTAACACTTGGTCTCTATATGAGACACATAGATATTTAAGTATCTCATATTGAGTTAGTAAAGAAGTAGAGACAATAATTTTCCTCTCCCTAATTGACCAATTAACTATTTTATAGTATATCTTTCTTGTGGTTCCTTGGTCTTACCGGATTCCAAGACAAGAATTAATCTAGTCTGGTGGAGTATTTAGCTAAATGCTGTTACTTGAGGCCACATCACTAGGAGAAGATGCACCATTCCTCGTATGAACCATTGTTATAGATCTGTCGAGTGGATCTTATACTATGGTGTTTTGAATATTTTGTGAGGGTTTATTTGTAGGGTCAAGTATCCCTATTTCAGGTTTTCCTGACAAACTCTTGTACAGAGAGACCTAAGACACACGATGATGGTGTCTAGTAAGTAATTCAAACACTCCTACACACACACACACACACACACACACACACACATATATATATATATATATATATATATATATATATATATATATCTATATCTATATATATATATATATATATATATATATATATATATATATATATATATATATATATATATATATATATATATATATATATATATATATATATATATATATGTCTTCTCAATAGTCTTCTGTCCGCTGTTCGTATCATCAAGGAACAAATCACAAATAGAACTTAAATTCCCCTTAATCATTTGATAATTTCCGATGGCTGTGTTGATAGAGCGATAGCATGCAGAGTTTAGGCTTACTCTGTGAACGATGGTTCGCGCCCTACGACCGTCTGAAATTGTCACTTCTTACACTGATGAGAGCAATACGCTTGAAACGCTGGCGTTTTTAGGTAAAAATAATTTAATATTTCTTCATAAATATTTATATATATATATATATATATATATATATATATATATATATGTGTGTGTGTGTGTACTAGAACTTTTTCACCACAAATGCAACGATGTGCACAATTAGGAAATAGGCATAAAAAGAACACTGCGTGATAGTTAAATTAAACCAATCATTTAATAGGGAAATAGAAAAAACATATAGTGAATGAAAGAGAGTTCGCTATTTAAATCAATATTCAAATTAGGTATTCTTTTTTGAAGTCGCTCACATATCCACCACTAAGTATATTTGGAAGTTGTTTTTACTTTTTATGCTTCAGTTCGGTTTGTCACGCTTATGTTTGAATTAGAATTTTAATCGTTAAACGCGTAGACTGAATATTGCACACCCTATGAAAATAAAACAACCCCGGAACGATTCTTTACTTACTTCAAACCGCAACAAGATGTGACACAACATCGGAAGGTGGAGGGAAAATCAAGCGTTCTCGAAGGTGTACCTTGCCTCCGCAAAAATAACCATGTCAGCGTTGTATTTCTATTGTACTTAAAAGAATGACGATACAACGATATATAAAATATAATGATAGTTTGCTTGAAGCATTGCGTGTAATATGTATATAGATGGGTCATAGGAGGCATCACAGTGGAAAAACTGGAAATATATCAGTGTTAGGAAGGAGGACAAAAAACGAAGTGATTTTTTTTTTTAATTTCATTTTTTATAGTAAGTCTTACTTATTATTCACAACTTCTACACAGTGATCTAATGTTTCGAGGTAAGACCTCTGTATCAAATCGTGAGTCTGACCTCGAAATATATTATGAAAGACGGTCACACACATTAGATCATTGTGTAGAAGTTGTGACTAAAAAAGAAAGATTTACTGAAAAAGAGTATTATTATTTTTAAATCACTTCGTTTTCGTTCTTTCTAACACCAACATATTTCCATTTCTTGCATTGTGATGGCCTTCTATGACTCTCTCTATATAATGATATATCTTTATTATCGGTGGCGGTGAAGGAATGTGAGTTAGCGAAGAAGAAATACGCACGCACATGAATTTGACATGAGGAGTTGCTTCTCGGGCCCAAGTAGCCAATTGACTGACGATATCAATTTCAGGTTGATATTTAATAACAATTTGTGACACCTCCACCTGCAAACTGTGTGATTTAGCTGTCAATGTAGCCACGCCCCAAGACATTTATTTGGCGACAGGATATTTCCTTCTCTCACTATCTTTTGCAGGTGGTTTCAATCAACAGTTACTTTTTTCTGACAATCCACTTGACTTCAACCAACGATTATTTTATTTTCGACAATCCATCATGTTATGTTGTTTTTTCGGCAAGGTGTGTGTCTATGTCAAGTGCACCTGTTTCTGTTAAATTACTTTTTCCATGAATGCGGCCTTGATATTTAACCGGTAGATTGCCTCATAACATCAGAATTAAACCGACACCTCTCCACAAGCGGGGAGGTAATGCTTTGGAGGGTGCACCACTTTGGACACAGATGGACTGTTATACATATGATTTTAATTTAATAAAAATAAGATATATTTGAACTTGTAATGGGGTATGCCCTCATAGATTTCTTGGATGTGCACTTGACATTCAGGAACACTTTCATTGTCTTTCCCTGTAAATTTTACATAAAAATACACGTTTAGATTTTATGTAGATTTTCTAACCTTTCTTTCTATAGGGAACACACAAACATTAAATACACAGACATTGATTTTTATATAAAGATATTTATTTTGAAAGTAATAGTAATTGTTTTCATTAACGACACTATTCGTTGTAACTATTTGTGTAATATGCTTCGCCAAAAAATGGTTGGTATGCCGTAGAACAGACAAACTGAGCAAATCAATTGATCGTGTACAACAGTCATTATGTTTTAGCATTTAAATACCCCCTCCCCAATGTTTGATATGCAGTTAAACTGACAAACCGAAACCATTATGAAACTGGACTGACTGACTGTTTTGATCATCGACACGCTAGTCTAAGCGTCTGGGAATAAATAATTACAATTCCGAGTCTGTAGTTTAGATCGAATTCACACATTATGAAAAGTGTCTATGCGTGTGGACGTTTGAGGGTGGAGGGGCAGGAGAATCCTCACTGATAAAGGAAACATATTATTTTGTATAGACTCGAGTAAAGACAAACGAGAAGAAAAAGACTCTCCGGTGCGTAAGTACAAAAAGTACAAAAGAAGACACATAATCCAATCAAAGATGGCCTGCAGATAAATAAGGCCTTATTACTAAAACAAATCTATCAGTAAAACTAATCGTCCACAATAACACCGAACAATAATCACAAAAAACACTGTTCTGTCGTGTCATTCTTTCTTTCTACATACACACATACATACACACACACATATATATATATATATATATATATATATATATATATATATATATATATATATATATATATATATACATTACTCATATATTTATACATACATACATTTTATATACATATATATATACATATACACGCACATATATACACATGTATATATAGAGAGACATGTATGCACACAACTACAACATATACATACATATATATACACGCACCCATCATATATATACACACACACACACACATATATATATATATATATATATATTACACACATATTTATATATACCCACATGCACATATTATATATATATATAGATACATATACATATATATACATGTATATATATACATATACACGAACACACATACACTCAAAATGCAACATATATACTTATATACATGCAACCCTCACATATACATACACACCTATGTACACATGCATATATATTATTTACATATCTATACATACACACATGCATACATTATGTATATACATACATATCTACATATGTATATGGTAAATAAAGTATTCATTCGTTGTTGCTTATGTATTTCGTGTAAGCAATCAGAATCACATGATGACGTATTCCTTTCTTTTGTTCATTTTTTATGCCTTTCTATTTTAAGCTTTCATTGTGTAAACCTTCCTTTTCTTTCTCTTTTTCCACTCTTTCTTTATTCATTTCTCTCAATCTCTCTCTCTCTCTCTCTTCGTTATTCTTTTCTTTCTATCTCTCTCACTCGTTCTCTTTTCTACTTTTATTATTTTTATTCTTTTTAAACCTATTATCGTTCTACCTCTTCTCTCTATCTTCTACTTTTCCCTCTCTCTCTTCTCTCTCTCTATGTCTCTCTCTCTCTCTCTCTTACGCTTTTCTTATTAAACTTTATCTCATTCTTCCTTTCCGTTTCTCTCCCTTTTTTCTTTCTACACTGTCTCTGTCTGTCTGTCTGTCTGTCTCTCTCTCTCTCTGTCTCTTTCTCTCTCTATCTCTCTCTATCTCTATCTCTCTCTGTCTCTTTCTCTCTCTCTCTCTCTATCTATCTATCTATCTATCTATCTCCTTCTGTATTTCATTCTATATCTTTCTATCGATCTCTATCTGTTTTATTTTACTCTCTTTAACTCGGTCGCTGTCCTTTTCTACCCTCTCATTCTTTTACGTTTAGACGTGTCTCTTGCATTCAGGTGAACCGATGCTTACGAACGCTGAATTGCAGATATTACATTATTAACTCAAGTATTAAAAAATCACCGCCCGTTTGTTACATCGTAATTTCCTAATACGCTACAGCATATGTTTCTTTTTCCAAATGGTCCTGAGTAACGAAGCCCCAGACGAAGACAGATAAGCTCGATTCGGGTATCTTTAACTGTTCTTACTTAAGTAACTATTTAAAAAATGCCCACTCTCTCATTTATCAGGATATCTGCTCGATAGATCAGAATTTTGTATTTCTCAGCAATCAGGCTTCTTACAGTCGCTTCGAAGTAAAAGAAATTATAATACTATATACGTTTTACATTTGCATCAACTGCTAAACGTGCTCAATATTTTACGAAAATCTACACACTACGCTAAGTGTAAAACATTGAGTTTCTTACTAGAGAGCTTAACCCGGAGTGAAGAACAAATATACCCACCCACAATCAGCTGTCTCGCCATATCCTGGGTACTAATGAGACTTCCTGAATCTCGTTCAGATTAAAGACGACGTTGAAAATAATCTTTGTATTATTTTGTATAACTAAAAATAAATATCATCTGGCTGGAAACAGCTATAAAAACTTAGATACCATTGCGTATACTCTTTATTTGGAATATGATTTGAAAATAATTTAAAACTTAGAAATATATATTATATATATTTACAGGTAGACTTTTCTTACCTAACTCAAAAGAAATTCATATAAAAAATTGTTTTTTTCCGATTGTTTCAAAGTCCATTTATTCTAGAAGTTATATCGTAACATACAAGACTCATCATTATTTATTTTCTTCATATGAAAGTTCGACACTGCAAAAGCAAAAATAAATTGAAGATTCTCATCAGATATTCTATGAAAATTAAATTCCAATAGTAAATTGTCACTAAGTAGATTGCTTTTGCTGAGGTCATTGACAACTTGTTGTTTTATAACAAGTTCAAACAACTTTCTTATGGTGCATAGGAGACTGTTCGGTGTCTCTTGAGTATTTTTAATACTTGCTGCAACAACGACTAAGAACTTTCTTTTTCTTCCTTCGTGTGCATAAAATCAAACGGAATTCTCATGAATATATATACATATACATATAATAATATTTAAATGTTGAATTATATAACGATAATTGAATTATCGTTTAATAATAATAATCTATCGTGATAGTGTAAAGCTCAATATATTTAATAGAGCCATTTATTTTAGAGGTAAAAGATGAGAATAAAGAATTGTAAAGGTACAATATTTATTAAAAGATCAAAAGTTCAGAGCAAGGAGTCTCATATCCTTAATCCATGGATTTTCAAAGATAAATTCTTCTCGTCAGAGGATGGGGAAGCTGATAATGTAGTTGTAAATATTATCGGCAACACTTAACTTTGAAATTTTTATATAAAGTAAAACAAAGTAGAAATAAAGAACAAAATAAACCTTTGGCCCTTATTTTGTTCTTTATTTCTACTTTGTTTTACTTTATATAAAATTTTCAAAGTTAAGTGTTGCCGATAATATTTACAACTACATTATCAGCTTCCCCATCCTCTGATGAGAAGAATTTATCTTTGAAAATCCATGGATTAAGGATATGAGACTCCTTGCTCTGAACTTTTGATCTTTTAATAAATATTGTATCTTTACAATTCTTTATTCTCATCTTTTACCTCTAAAATACATATACATATATATATATATATATTTTTATTTATATATATATACATATATATATACATACACACATATATATATATATATATACATACACACACACATATATATACATACCCACACACACACAATATATATATATATATATATATATATATATATATATATATATATATATATATATATATATATATATATATATACGTGTGTGTACTGTGTGCGCGCATCTCCTGACAGTGTTCGTGTCTCGGTGTTGCAGACGAGCAAGATCAATAGTCGAAAGTGTCGAGCGTCTAAGTCCACACGGCTAACTGTCTGGACTCTGAAGCAATTTGCTTTTATTTTATTTCCGTTGAGTTGTCCGCTATTGATCTCGAAGCCATCTCTTGTGCAACCAATCAAAAAGACAGAAAGAAGAAGAAGAAGAAAAAGAAGAAGAAGAGGAGGAGGAGGAGGAGGAGGAGGAGGGGGAGGACGAGGACGACGAAGAGGAGGTGGAGATGAACATAGATAGAAAGATGGGACTTAAACAAGGAAGGAAAAAAAGAAAAAACATGGAAACACAAACCCTGGAAAATACAATACGAACAAAAAGTAGAAGAAAAAAAGCGTCGTAAAAGAGACAATTGAGTAGATAGTCTCATAAGTAGAAAGATATTAAAGGGAAATAAAAGGGAGATGAGAAAGGCAATAGTTTTCATTTATATTTCAACTAGCAAGAAAACCTTGTGTTGCTTGGGATAAAATAAAGAAATGTTTTCTATTTTTAAATTTTCCCTTTTATAAAATTTAATTGTAGGGCAGAAGGATATAATCAGCATTGATTGGGATACATTTATTGAAATAATTTTATTGGGAGACATTTATTGAAATAATTTGATTGGGAGACATTTATTGAAATAATTTGATTGGGAGACATTTATTGAAATAATTTGATTGAGAGAGATTTATTGAAATAATTTGATTGGGAGGCATTTATCGAAATAATTTGATTGGGAGACATTTATTGAAATAATTTGATTGGGAGACATTTATTGAAATAATTTGATTGGGAGACATTTATTAAAATGATTTGATTGGGAGGCATTTATTGAAATAATTTGACTGGGAGGCATTTATTGAAATAATTTGATTGGGAGACATTTATTGAAATAATTTGATTGGGAGACATTTATCGAAATAATTTGATTGGGAGGCAGTTATTAAAATAATTTGATTGGGAGGCATTTATTGAAATAATTTGATTGGGAGACATTTATTGAAATAATTTGATTGGGAGGCATTTATTGAAATAATTTGATTGGGAGACATTTATTGAAATAATTTGATTGGGAGACATTTATTGAAATAATTTGATTGGGAGACATTTATTGAAATAATTTGATTGGGAGACATTTATCGAAATAATTTGATTGGGAGACATTTATTAAAATAATTTGATTGGGAGGCATTTATTGAAATAATTTGATTGGGAGACATTTATTGAAATAATTTGATTGGAATACATTTAGTGAAATAATTTGATTGGGAGACATTTATTGAAATAATTTGATTGGAATACATTTATTGAAATAATTTGATTTGGAAGACATTTATTGAAATAATTTGATTGAGAGAGATTTATTGAAATAATTTGATTGGGAGGCATTTATCGAAATAATTTGATTGGGAGACATTTATTTAAATAATTTGATTGGGAGACATTTATTGAAATAATTTGATTGGGAGACATTCATTAAAATGATTTGATTGGGAGGCATTTATTGAAATAATTTGATTGGGAGGCATTTATTGAAATAATTAAGTTGGGAGACATTTATTGAAATAATTTGATTGGGAGACATTTATTGAAATAATTTGATTGAGAGCCATTTATTGAAATAATTTGATTGGAAGACATTTATTGAAATAATTTGATTGGGAGACATTGAATAATTTGATTGGTAGACATTTATTAAAATAATTTGATTGGGAGACATTTATTGAAATAATTTGATTGGGAGACATTTATTGAAATAATTTGATTGGGAGACATTTATTGAAATAATTTGATTGGGAGACATTTATTGAAATAATTTGATTGGGAGACATTTATTGAAATAATTTGATTGGGAGACATTTATCGAAATAATTTGATTGGGAGACATTTATTAAAATAATTTGATTGGGAGGCATCTATTGAAATAATTTGATTGGGAGACATTTAGTGAAATAATTTGATTGGGAGACATTTAGTGAAATAATTTGATTGGGAGACATTTATTGAAATAATTTGATTGGAATACATTTATTGAAATAATTTGATTGGGAGACATTTATTGAAATAATTTGATTGGGAGACATTTATTAAAATAATTTGATTGGGAGGCATTCATTGAAATAATTTGATTGGGAGACATTTATTGAAATAATTTGATTGGGAGACATTTATTGAAATAATTTGATTGGGAGACATTTATTGAAATAATTTGATAGGGAGACATTTATTGAAATAATTTGATTGGGAGACATTTATCGAAATAATTTTATTGGGAGACATTTATCGAAATAATTTTCGGTAAATTTACGCATCTAGAGTTTCCCAAGAACCAACGAGGACTCTATATACTTTCAAGGTATTTTTTACCTTTTTTTTACTCCAAACAAAGCAAATTGCCACTAAGGCGTAAGGGGCTACTGTGTATTAGGGGTTATATTTATAGGGACATTCTAAGTGGAAAGTTGTGCAGCGATATGTCTGTTTCTATTACATTTAAACGTCTGCATGTTGATACATCCAGGGAAACAGGTAACAGCGAGTGAATTCTTTTTTAAACATCACCGGGACACGGCGAATGAGAGAGACTTAAAGAGCGGGATAATTTACACTCATCCATATACAGGGTGGGCCAAAATAAGGGTCCTATCTTTAAATTTGAATAACTTGAATTTGAATAACTTCCACAAAATAAAAGTTAAACTCACCAAACTTTATGTGTGTGTAGACTGACCCTTCCGAGATTTTTTGAAATAAACAAAACAAATTTTAGCCGAAAAACACTTCTTAAAACTTACAAAAACTAAAGTATTGTTTTTTACACTGTTTTGAGTTTTTTAAGCAAAAATAATGTTTTCTAAATGAGGGTACGTTCCTTAGGGCTAATACGGCTCATGCTTGCTTCGGAAGGGGTCCTTTACTTATTCTAAAAAAATCAAAAAAAAATCAATAAATAAAAAAGTTATGAATTTTTAAAAATAGGACCCTTATTTTTGCCCACCCTGTACTATAACGTCAAGGGACGTCGTCAGGGAGCCAGGTATATGCTCTATCTGCCCTAACTTTTCAGTGGGCATGATAGAACCTGGTGGAGCCCATGCTCTGTCCGGGCCATATACAGCACCTGATATTCCCAAATGGTCACTCATTTTAGTACTGGCCAGGCTCAACATCACTTAACTTTGGTGATCTAACGGGAACCGGATGTTAACATGAGTATACCGTGATTACGTATTTATGTATTTACGAGCTAATTTACGCTGCTATATTTTTAACAGGTCATTTTTTTGTTCGTTAAACGCCTCCAAATTCGACAATTACCATACCATACATGATTCATGTGTCTCTTACTTTCGTTTTTCTCTTTTCCAAATGTCAAATTTGGCGTATTGAACTTTATCACAACCTCTTTCCCATGCCTATGTCATTGAATAGACTCAAGGCCACCCAATATACAACAGTCTCCCTTATTATAAGTTCTCTATAAAATAGATAGTAAGAACGATCTGTCACTTCCAAATAAGTATCTAACATTATATTATCCTTGTCGATTACGCTGGCCGACTAGAACAATTGACGACATTTTTTAAATTTTAAATGGGTTTTATCTTCACTGGACGGATGATAAAAAGGTTATCAACATCCCAAAATGAAAATGATGTTGTAGAATCAACAAGATTCGAACACCGTACGCTGGATCCTCACTATAGTGAAAACAAGATGCGTGAAATGGAACAAAAAGTAGACGTAATGGAGAAAAACTGCTTAAACATTTGAATTTGCCATCAATAAAATTACCTTTTCATATGCTCACTGTTATATAGTCAGGAAACTTAAAGTGTTGCATAGCTCCCTTCTTCTACTTTACAGTTCACAATACATTTCATATACGATTTCATAACGTACATTTTTATCGCGTTCCCCACACAATCCTGTCGCTTATCGACTGTCCTCCCAATGACTACGGACACCTGCAATTAATTATTTCACAACCACGAAGAATGAAGAGCAACTGATTTGAAAAAAATGCTATTTATTGACCGTGTGGCCTTATCATTTCTTCTACTAGCGGCGATGTGGGAGCGCATTCTCAGCTACGGATTTTGTCTTAATCATGTCGTCTAGACATTCTCACACATTTGTCGCTCTCGAAATCTTCCACTTACCGCCGTTTCTCCTTCTCAGTGACGTCACGTTCGCTCTCAGTACAGCCAGGGTCGAGATGACATTTGAAGGCACTCGTTGACCCGATGAATGAAGATCACGAGATGAATACTAGCAAATTTACTTACTATGTAACGAGAGGACTCTCCGATCTCCACGTTACCAGTTACCTATGATACAGCCCATAACAATTAACAGTTCAATCATTATAACTCAAAATCATACCTTGTTTTTTTTTCGCCGTTCGTCATGTGTATATGTGTTGGTGAAACCATTGTGCTACCCTGATGGCAGAATCATCGTTGCAATCTAAACCACTTCAAGCACATGACATTGATTTCTTAAGTTCATTTATCACAAACTCTTTTTAAAGAGAAATTCATTTATTAAATCAGCCGCAACATGTTGGCCAGTGTTACAAAGTCAAAGGGCTGGTGAACAGAAGAAACAAGAGACATAGAGAGACGTGTTATATATTAGCCCATGGGGTACTTATTCATGTAAACACACAGCTTAGATATTTACACATCTACTTGTCGCATTTTGACATACGTCTTGTCTGTTCAAAGCTTCCCCTACGACTGCCTACTTCATGTTCTCAAATCAATCGTCTGACGTCACTTCCGAAACTTGTTGGTCAGCACTGCAAAGTTAAAGGGGGTGGACCGCAGAAAACAGTAACATGCAGAGATTAATTATATATTGGCCCATGGGTACTTATACATGTAGGAACACAGCTTAAATATTTCCAAATCTACTTAGCGCATTTTAACATCCATCTTGTCGGATCTAAGCTCTCATGCCGACTACTTACTTCCCGTTCTCAAATAAAGCGTATGACGTCACTTCCGCTAACTTATCTCATGTTGGGCCGATTTGACCGAAAGGTCAACTGCCTGAACCATGCTGATGCCTTTTTGTCTATAATTTATCCTGTTTATGATTTAGCTTGTTAACATCAAATATTTTTCAACTAAATAAACACGAGCTGATGGACCCGCAAATATCCACAACGCGTCTCAAAATTACTTTTTTTCTAAACATCTCTCTCTCTCTCTCTCTCTCTCTCTCTCTCTATATATATATATATATATATATATATATATATATATATATATATATATTATAAACACAAATCTAATAATGCATCAGGAAATATAAATTCTGTTTTTATTTACTTCGTTCTTCCTTCCATAGAAAAAAAATCACCAAAAAAGTGGTCATCGAATATCGATTGTATACAATATGCGAAGAAGACAGCGAGTAAGTTTCTCATAGATAAATAACGCTGTTTACGAGAGTAAGATTCGACTTAAAATTACCTCCGTTGCGTGGAGCGCTTCTGGCGCGTCTAGTTTGCAATTTATAGAGCTAATTCAAAAAATACCCGACGTGGGGCGCTGTCAATCTTCTCGTGTCCCTAGGAGACACACCGAACGTGAAAGTGGTCGACCTGCCGATGAAAGAGCAACATGGAACGCCATTACTCTTCGGTTCGAATTCGTCGAAATATTTATTCGATTACCGACAACGACGCCGGCTCGAGGTGAACGTTGTCTATCGGTAATTTTAACAAAAGTGTATTTGCTCTTCTCTTTTGTTTTTTTGTTTTTAGTGTTCGTTATGAGTCGAGCATCCCAACTTCGCGCCTTCTTTTGTTTTCTCGTTTTTTTTTTATTCGTTTGTGAATTTTTATTATGCTATTTTTTTTCTTTATTTCTTTTTTCTGTTTATGTATTCATTCATTTATTTATTTATAAATATATCTAACTGGTGGGACACGTGGAAATTCCACAGTTGTATGATTCATCTGTTGTATATTACTGACGTGAATTCTATGGACGCCTAGCGCTAACGCAGACCCCATAATATAATTTTACCACATTTGTTCAAAATGAAACATACTTATCTTAGTACTCTGGTTAATGTAGTTCTAAAATATATCTGGTTAGGGGGAGACTATCTACAAAACCCCTTTAGGAGTTTGTGATATGTTTCAATTTTATGGGCGTCCACTCGACGATATCATTGTACCATCTTTGTGCAGAAAAAATACTACACTTTAATCCTTGCTCGAAGGCTAAAAAAATGTATTTTATGTCGAGTTTCATGTTCGAAACAACAGCGACATTAGATGAAATTGTAAAACTAATTTAATGAGACAGCCATTTTCTAAGCTTATGAACCTTCCAAGTTGTTCAAGATGATTATTAACAGTTATATGGTTTGGGGAAAGCTTTATGGCCAATTCTCCAACTTCAAGTGTTTTCTAAAGTGATGTCACAAGTAGATCTTCATCCAAATCTCAACTGATCGGACTTCATCTTCAAAGGCAAAATTTCTATTTCCAAATGGTGTAAACCATCTTCTGCACGTTCTTTCATTCAGGCAGCGCTCTCCGTGAGATGAGTGCATATTTCGAGTCCCTTAGAAAACATCACATGTCTCAAATACCCTTTGGCTTCTATCATGTTTCAAAAAGATTCAACAGTGAAATGTTGATTAATCGTTCATGTGAAATAAAATTGAATACAATTAAATGTGTCCAAATACTATTAGTTCTATGGAAGAAGAGACATTATTTTCTTTATATTATTAAACCATACATACATTTAATAGTTGAGGGGAAATAATATTATTATTAAGAGTAAATGATACAAATAGATAAAGATGACAACTGTTGATTTTCTATGGGGTCATACGAGTTATCTATTAGTATACTAAATGTGAATTAATCAACGTTTGTTTCTCAAAGGCTTTTAGTACTGGTACAGTTTTTGAACCGGACAAAACGGAACTGTTTTTTTACCCTAACCATGACACAACCCTAAATTAAACATAAAATAGTCCTAAACTTACCCTAAAGTAACCCTAACCTAACTCTAACGTAACTCTAACCTAACTCTAACCTAACCCTAAGCTAACTCTAACGTAACTCTAACCTAACCCTAAGCTAATCCTAACCTAGTGGGGTTTTGTCCGGTTCAAAAACTGTACCAGTACCGGCTTTTTTTCCTATATACTTTAACAAAATACTTGCTAAAATATACTTTAGTTCTGAGATTGAGTTATCTTTGAAAATTATTATTATTATTATTATTATTATTATTATTATTATTATTATTATTATTATTATAATAATAATAATAATAATAATAATAATAATAATAATAATAATAATAATAATAATAATAATAATAATAATAATAATAATAATAATAATAAAAAAAAAAAAAAAAAAAATATTCGAATGCGGAAACCAACCCACATCGTAGGCGCAATAGAAATTTGTAAAAAATTACAATCGAAAGAACACCATGCAACCTAAAGAGAACTGAAACTGCAATAAATCTCATAAACTACACCCACACAAAACACACACACATACACAATGTGATGGCACCAATCTCGGCTGATATTACACAAATGATTGCGAAGGGTCAAATAGGACGGAAAGACCGAGGGGGGATAGAACAAACAAAACATCCACCGAGATGGTTCGGATAGTACCTTGGGGTCGCTTATTGCCACCCACAGCTCAGAGAAGACCAATGGTCGTTTCCAGCAAGTAATCAATGGTAGGCGTCTGTTGCAATAACGCAAAATCATTTGTAATGGTGATCGAAAGAGGTGGATATTACTGGAAATCTGGGGATACTTGTTGTCACTCAGACTCCAGGAAACACCACCGGTTATTGTCAGTGAACAATCACTGATGATGACCTGTCTAACAACTCCTAGTGAGTTGTCTATAACTATTTACTTTTATATTATTCACCAACTAAAGAAAAAAACGTTGTTACGCTCTCTGACACATCCAACTTCGGACTTCCTGTTCATAACGTAACTTCCTGTACACATAGTTCTAACTCTAACTTAACTTTTAAATTCAATCTTCTTGCTTGGACTAACCTTGCGTGAATTTTTCTATTTTTAACCTTATTTTTACCCACTCAACATCTAACCTGTGGACCGTAGAAATGTTTGATATATATATATATATATATATATATATATATATATATATATATATATATATATATATATATATATATCACTATGCGTGGGTGTTCATTAATTTTTGTACGATAGAATGATTATTTTGAAGTTCATTTTTAAATCAAGGAACACTCATGCGTAGCATGACATAAGAAACAACGTGGAGCGTCGGTAAGTGAAAATATAACAATACAAGGTGTTTAGAGAATCAATGGCGTAATTTTCATATGTGTGAACAATGTGAAAAAGTTCACATAAACATTGTTGTTGGTAAGTAGCTTTCTTTTCATTATACCAACATATAAAAGTTTAAACTGACGCCTATAAATTTCCAAAGCTAATTCATTTGATACATACGCTATTGTGATTCACTCAACGTCAGATGTTTGGAAGGATATTATATATGTATAAATAATAAAAACAAATTCCCATAAACATCAGTCCGGACACGCTTGTTATCGGCCATTGCAACAAACAATGATTAGCATCCTTTATCGTAAACATCTAACACGTAAAATCTGTGTGATAATGGACTGTTAGTTTTACATATGGGATTGTTAAATACTATCCCTTTGACAGAATCACAGGGAAAATAAGCTTGGACCTGGTGTCGCCACATAAACCAACAAAAGCATGAAAAAATAGCACCAAATAAATATAAAAGTCGTAGGGCTTAGAATAAAGATCTGAACATCATGATCGGCATGGACTCCTTTGTTAGCCTATATGGAGGATTCGGTCGGCATCCTGCGAATGTTTTTTTTATTTTCAGGTTAAAGAATACAACAGTACAAATACAGGTAAATAAATGTGATCAGCACAAACCCAATACCATGCAGAGAAAGAAATAGGCCACAAAGAAAATTAAACTAGTAATGGAGTGCTATTCCAAAAGCAACCCCACACAAAGAGGCTTCTTTACACATATAGAACATAATCTCGCAGTTATGACATCGATTTTCCAAACACCTGGAATATCCTATTTAAATACGGAATAATATAATCGTAAATAAAAAAAACATTGATTAAAAACGTAGTAGAAATAGAAATATTATCCATGGACATAGTAGTTAGAAGAAGAACAATGTAACTAAAAGATAAGTTAGTCGTGCCTTAACCTGACAACGTAAGGATGGGTCAAAGGCTTATTTGAAACTTTCTTCTCCATATTGTATGAAGTATTCCCGAAGTTATGTCATATAAACGTTGATAACGCAAAAACTATTTATCTAATCAGACTGAAATTTTGCATGGTGGTTACTGTTATAAAAGAGCATCAGATCCATGCATCACATTTGGAAAAATAGGGAGTTAAAATGGCGCCGAAGGTCAAAGGTCAAGATCATATAAGGTGTGGGACTTCGTTGGCTACAATATGAGCCAAGTAGCGACTCTCTACGATAAACAGAACCGAAGTTATCGCCAAAAAGTGTGACTTTCACTTTTTTCATGACCTTGATCTTCACCTTTGACTTAGATATCCGAAAATGAAACCAATTTTAAGTTAGACCATGACCGATATTTTGAGCACGTCCACATCGCTGTAAACAAACAAATATAGTGACAAACCACTTCATGAGAAATAATTGCTTATGTCAGAACATGGTCTTCAGAAGGTGTTTATTTCATCTGACAATTCGACACGTCCTATAATTTCCGTTGAGTTATGGGGGAAAGCAGTTTGAAATAAGCGGAAACTTCTTTCCCTGACGCTGTCTAGATGTCACACATAGCTCCAAGGAAAGGCGGTGAAATAAATACCAACGCGGACTGACTAATCGGCGTCCCCTTTTTTGTTACCACTTGATTTGAAGAAGACCATATTGTGGCCTGCAGTAAAGCAGTCTCGTTGTAATAAGTTCTATATATGGGGGAGTTTTTGGAAATAAACTCTGTTCATAAAAAAATTATTTGGCACTCCGAGCAAGAAAGGACATTTATTTGCAGTTCTAATCCTGTCAGATCCATCGTACCGCTTTCACATAGATGTTAGCAGTCTTCACGTGGTTACATCTGTGAGTACCGGATTCTTAAAAAAAAAGAATTGCATAAACCGATCCTAATAAAACAGAATCAAGCAGGCCAATAAATCCCTACTTTCTGATTAATATGGATTGCGTGTTTACCCCCAAGGAGGATTACAGGCTATTTCAGGAAACATCATCGGACGACATATCATGGTTGAAGCCTTGATGAAAGTATTGCGGTCAGATGGTGTCAAAAAGAGATGTAAAGCTGCGAACGAGTTTATATTATACAGGGTCCGCCATAAGTAATAATATAATGTTATTTAATAAGTGTGATATAGGAGAAATATGCAACTGCAATATAGAAATTAACAACGAGTAAAACACTTAAGTTCTTTGCCACATAAAACATGATATTTATTAAAGCATTTATTAAATTTCCGTGTGCTCTCAATGGAGCTCAATGCACTTTTCTAATCTTTCTCGAACTGAGAAGTATACTTTTGCCCACAATCTCTCCGTTCTCTCTCTCTCTCTCTCTCTCTCTCTCTCTCTCTCTCTCTCTCTCTCTCTCTCTCTCTCTCTCGGTTTTTCTCTCACCCTCTCTTTTCCCAGTCAATATGTATTTCTCTTTTTTGCCTTCTTTAAATGTTGTTTCTCTTTCTCTTTCTCTCATATTCTCTAACTATCTCTCTCTCTTTCTCTCTCTCCCTCATTCCCTTCCACATCCTTGTTTTGTGGAATATTCTCTTTTGTTGATTAATAGATAAGACGAAGGCATATCATATCACCTAACCTCAAAATGGAGTTTTACCGCGAAAGAATATTTCCTCGGGTCCAAATTACGCGTGCAATGAACAGGCGTATAATTATTTCTATCACCCGTTTTTTTCCCTGGCTTCTTTTCTTTCCTTTCCCCCATTACAACCCCAATAAATGACTCGCTCAAGCGCACGCGCAATATTTACAAGACAAAAATTGCAAACAAAAATATTACAAAATCCAGTCAATCGCTTTTGGGGGGAAAGGGGGAGGTAAGGCGAGGAAAAAAACCTATTCCTTTGTGCGAATTTCCAAAGAAATATTTTGGGCGACATTTTAAGTTAATGAAAATAAAGTAAAATAATATTACAAAACGTCAAAAACAATCATTTATGACAGATTTATATTAAAATGCTTGGTTAGATTTCTTTGTTTGACGGCATATCAACCCGTTTTTGTTAGGAAATTACAAAATGCAATACCCATTGTAAACAATTCATTGGTTGGTTTGACGTGTCACTATAGAGCAAATAAACTAAATAATATTGCAAAATCCAGTCAATCGCCTCTTGGAGAAAAAAGAGGGGGGAGGGGTAAGGTGGAAAAAAATTATTTTGTGAGAATTTCCAAATAAATTTTTTCTTGACATTTTCAGATAGCATGAAAAATAAAATAAAATTATATGCAAAACAGCAGAAACCATCATTTCTGGCAGATTCATATTAAAATGATTGGTTTGATTTCTTTGTTTGACGGCATATCAACCCTTTCTGAATTATAAAATGGCGAAATGCAATACTTATAAACAATTTAGCATTTCTGCAATGCAGGAAATAAATACTTTTGGGGTTAATTAAACACTTATCCTGGAGTGGCTCTTTACCTTGATAAATGATGACCTAATAGTATTACAAAATGCACAAACCCCATTGCAAAAGATGAAATATATGGTTAATTGAATACAAGTTGCTAGTTGACGCATTGGTTGGGGTAACTTTCAGTAAATTAATTGCTTTCGATCTTCGGTTTTGAATTAAGTAAAAAGGGTTTATATGCCATAAAACAATCAAGCTAATCCAGACAATGAATCGTGTCGAATAGGATTTGTTGTTTGGCATGAAATTGTGAAACTGCGTTTGAATGCGTTCACTGCACAGGCCGTGATCGTCCGTTTGTTGTCTTTGTCAGAATTCGGTGCTTTACTTCAACACTGGCCGTAGTTTAAATCAAGAAGGTCACAACTTACGTTTAGAACAAGTAACAATGTTTTCTTTTGAGATCACAATGCCACCCGGTTGGTCCACCTAACGACATACTCGCAAAAATAGACAAACATATCTCCCAACTGAACACTGAAAGTCGATCAGCTTAATGCCCAAAGGTTCATCTGCTCTGACCCAATGACCCCCTTATCAATTCTTCTGGAATATATATAATTATCAGTTGGACCTCACCGTGAGACTACACGAGAGATATCAGCTGTTTATCTATTGACAAAAACTCACTTTCTATGAGGTCCACCATCTGGTATTCGTTTTACTATTGTAAAGTCTCAAGTGGCTCACAAGCACAGCATTGAACCTTGTATCCAAGAAGACATTACTATGTAAAAGACACCAGCTTATTTCTCGTGTCGTGTTTTTTAGCTAAATATTTGCCCATTGCAGGTCTGCCGTACTTAGCATGTATCTATGCATATTTAATAAAAATAACCTGAAAATGGTTGATATGTCATAAAAAAGACAAATTAAACCGGTCAGTAAAGAGTTTTTAACAAATTTTGTCATTCAGCATGTGGTGAAGTGGATAACGATGCAGACTGACGACCTGGGTGTGCTAAGTTCGAATCCGGTAGCTTCCATAACACAATTTCTGGATGTTAGCAACCTTGACGTGGTTTCTCCTGTAAATAGCTGATTCTAGAAAAAGTCAGAAACAACCGAATCAAGCTGGTCAAGAAAGTCGTCCCATGCTGATTTACGCAAATTTAGTTTTCAGCACGAAATTACCGTAAAAAGGGTTGATATGCCGTTAACAGACAAACAAAACCAACCGATGAATTGTTTACAATGATTTATCATTAAATAAACGTAAAACGGGTTGATATGCCGGAAAGCAAAACTAAACGAATCCCTATTTACTTGCCTCCCTCACGTGGGTAGTGTTAGACACAAGGCCGGCCTTTAATTTGGGGGAAATCTAGTTCCCCAAAAAGGGGCACTCTGGATTGGGACAAACGTATTAAATTGCCTCAGTCTATAAGGATTTCTCCTTCCATGACTGAGGACAAAAAGATGATGTGTAGTATCAGAACAGCCAAGAATAATGAATCACTTTTAACAGACTTTATTCTTCAGCATTAAATAACCATAAAAAGGTTGATATGCCATAAAATATACAAACAAAACATGTCAATCAATCGTTTCCAATAGGATTTGTGATGCGGTATCCAATAACTTGAAAACGGTTGATATGCCGTAAAAAAGACCCACCAAAGTAAGTCATCCCCCGGCCGAGACGAATGATTCTGTCATTATTAAAAACAAAGATTCTGTAAAAGACAAACGCATTCACGCATGCGCCGAGAGATTCACGCATGCGCATACACAATGGAAGGCTCGTACTTGTGTTAACCAAAATCGTGTGGGGGTGTGACATTTGGTAGCGAGAGTTTATGAAAAGCTGACGTCAACAAGATGCGCATGATCGGAAACAGATCATTATCCTGTTGTTTCGCCTAAAGTTATCTTCTGAACTAAGGATGGAAAAGTGGGAGGATGACAAAGATGAGGAGGGAAATAGGGCGACGGGAAACGCGAGGGGAGAGGAAATGAATAGAGGGACAAGAGGGATTGATTAAAGACAGATGAAGTGAACGGGATTTTCGAAACGTTGTAAATGGTTCGTTGGAAGGAGCCAGTAGAACATGTAGAGAAGAATAAGAACTGGTGGCACCCCCCTCGGCTGGTACCACACAAAATGATCGTGAAGGGCCAGGGAGAATAGAAGACTGAGTAGATAGATCACCATTCAAACCTTCACTGGAAAAGGTGAAGAGAGCACTGGAGTTTAGAGATGGTAATTGCCACTCCCATTTCAGAGAAAGCCAACAGTCGTTACCAGCCAGAAATCAATGGTAAACGGATGTTAAGATGAAACAAAATGATTTGCAACGGTTATAAAAAAGGCGGATAATGCTGAAAATCTTGGGAGACTTGTTGTCAATCAAATTCCAGGGAATACCACTTGTTATTGTCAGTGAACAATGTCTCGTGTGAAAACTCGTATTGGGTAAATAAAAAGAAGAAGAAGAAGAGGAAAAAGAGGAAAAAGATGAAGAAGAAGAAGAAGAAGAAGAAGAAAGAGGTAAAAGAAGAAAAAGAAGAAAGAAGAAGAAGAAGAAGAAGAAGAAGAAGAAGAAGAAGAAGAAGAAGAAGAAGGAACGGACAGGAGGAAGTAGAATAATAATAAAATAAGAAGAAGAAGAAGAAGAAGAAGAAGAAGAAGAAGAAGAAGAAGAAGAAGAAGAAGAAGAAGAAGAAGAAAGGAAAGAACGAACAGGAGGAAGTAGAATAATAATAATAATAATAATAATAATAATAATAATAATAATAATAATAATAATAATAATAATAATAATAACAATAATAAAATTCTCACAGCACAACTGAGAGAACAAATCTACCAATCCCTGGACAATCGTGGACTGCTCCCCGAGGAACAAAAAGGATGCCGGAAAGGACAAAGAGGGGCACATGATCTACTATACATTGATCAAAAGACCCTGAAGGAGGTGAAGAGAAGACAAAAGAACATAACCATGGCATGGATTGACTACAAGAAAGCCTACGACAGAATCCCCCAAACATGGATAATTGAATGCTTAAAGATATACAAGATACCAGACAGGATTATTAATCTCATCCAGAAAGCAATGGAAACATGGAGACTAAAACTGACAGCCGGAGGACAATACCTGTCTGAGATAAAAATACAGAGAGGCATTTTTCAATGAGACTCCCTATCACCACTACTGTTTATAATAGCCATGATGCCACTCAACTACATACTCAGAAAGTGTGATGCCGGATACAGGTTTACGGATACAGAACAAAGAATAAACCACCTGATGTACATGGATGACCTTAAACTGTTTGCAAAAAACAAAAAAGAACTGGAAAAGCTGATAAACACAACCAGGATATTCAGCCAGGATATCCAAATGGAGTTTGGAATAGAAAAATGTGCACTGCTAGAGATCAAAAAAGGAAAACTGGAGACGACAGAAGGTATAGAACTCCCCAACCAAGAGGAGATGAGGGCGCTAGGAGAACATGATAGCTACAAATACCTGGGAGTTCTGGAAGCAGACACAATCAAATATACAGAAATGAAAGAGAAGATTGGAAAAGAATATCTACGAAGAACAAGGAAACTCTTAGAAACTAAACTATATAGCAGAAACCTAGTAAAAGGGATAAACACATGGGCTGTATCACTAATAAGATACTCTGGACCATTCATAGGCTGGACCAAAGAAGAACTCAGGCACCTTGACCAAAGAACAAGAAAACTAATGACTATGCACAATGCTTTGCACCCAAAAGACGACACGGACAGACTCTACGTGAAAAGAAATGAAGGAGGTAGAGGACTGGTAAGTATAGAAGACTGTGTGGAAGACACCAAAAAAGAGCTGGAGAACACGGAAAGACTGATCACCACAGCAAGAGACACCAGCCCAACAAACAACCCCGGAAGTACTGAACCCAGAAACAAAAAGACAAGAAAGGAAAAGTGGGAAGAAAAACAACTACATGGACGCTTTACAAGACTCACAAGCGATGAAGCCAATGAAAACAGCTGGGCATGGCTAAGAAAAGGACACCTGAACAGAGAAACGGAATCTCTGCTGACGGCCGCACAGAACAATGCGATTAGGACAAACTTTATTAAAGCAAAGATAGATAAAACCCAGGAAAACAGCAAATGCCGACTGTGTGGACAAAGAGACGAAACGATAAATCATATAATAAGTGAATGCAGCAAGCTAGCACAAAGGGAATACAAGAACAGACATGACAGCATGGGGAAAGAAGTACACCGGGAAATGTGCAAACAACTGAATTTCGAATATGCAAGAAAACGGTACACACACAAACCAGAAACTGTACTAGAAAACGAAAAACACAAAATCATATGGGATATGAATGTACAAACAGACAAACCCATAACAGCAAGGAGACCGGATATGATAATAATCAACAAGAAAGAAAAATCCTGCAAAATCGTGGACTTTGCCGTTCCAGCAGACCACAGAGTGAAGATCAAAGAGACGGAAAAGAGAAGCAAATATACTGAACTTGCCAGAGAATTGAAAGGAATATGGAACATGAAGAAAGTCAGTATAACACCAATAATCATAGGAGCACTAGGAACAGTCCCCAAAAACATGGAGAAAAGACTGGGAGAAATAGGAATCAAAGGGATAACTGAGACCATACAAAGGACAGTAATGATCAAAACAGCTACAATCCTGAGAAATGTCCTCGAATGCGGAAACCAACCCACATAAGCAACGAATGGAGAACAAACACATGGAAGCACAAGACAGCAGAACCGGGGAAAATACAACCGCACGAGAGAGACGCAAGCATAGGCTGACGCCACAAAATTATGGACAGAGGGTCGAGGAGGGAAAGCGCAAACCAGACCTCAACTGGAAGAGCGCGGACAGCTCTGGGACCTTGGGAAGGCTTGTTGCCACTCGGGCCCCAGAGGGGACCAATGCCCCTTATCAGCGGGAAATCGCTGGTAGGTGGCTGTTGCGATTACCGCAAGGTCATCAGCGGTGATGAACGAAAAGAGGTGGAGCATACTGGAGGCCTGAGGAGACTTGTTGTCACTCGGACTCCAGGGAATACCACAGGTTGTCGGCAGTGGGTGACCACTGACGATGACCAGTGTGATAACTCCTAGTGAGTAAATAATAATAATAATAATAAGAAGAAGAAGAAGAAGAAGAAGAAGAAGAAGAAGAAGAAGAAGAAGAAGAAGAAGAAGTAGAAAAAGAAGAAGAAGAAGAAAGAAAGGAACAAACAGGAGAAGTAGAATAAAAAGAAGAAGAAGAAGAAGAAGAAGAAGAAGAAGAAGAAGTTATGCCATTAATTTTACGAACACCCTGTATAATGAAGATAAGGGGTTGCAGTGGTTGTAGTCAATGGGAAATAGAATTAAAGGTGAGGAAGAGAGGGAGTAAGAGATAATAGGTACCTAATAAAAAAGGATAAATGATCTAGAATGTTGAAAAGACTTGCTGTCACTCAGATTCCAGTATGAACCACTAGTCAATGCTGTTGTAAAAGTACTTACTATCATAGAGATTTCGTGCGTGTATATCTGTAATAAAAAAAAAATAGAATATTATTTAAAAGAACCCGTTAAAAGTACAATTAAAGCATCGTTAAAAGTCAAGGTTGTAAAAAAAAAATCCTAGTCGGTCCAATCAGCAGTGCCTCACGGATGAAACCACTCATGCGACATGCAATAAACAAATTCCCCTCCTAAAGAACGTGATAAATCCTGGGAGAATGGTCTCCCGCTACCTTGAATAACACAAAAGCGACGTGTTTCTTTTTATCTTAACAGTAATCCTAAGTCCGTTTTAATCCGTACGGAAGGTGCCGAGAGGACAAACAGGATATTTTAGGCGAGATTGATTTGGTTTTGGAATTGCCACCCCAACTTAGCATTACTGTTAGGGTATAAAGAAATACTGCGCTTTTGTGTTATTTAAAATTCATAGCAGCTTTAAATGTAATGGGAGACCATCATTTCAGGCATTACTAGCTATTTTCCGGAGATAAGATGGGTTTATTGTCTGTCGCCTGAGGCGCTCTCATCTATGATGATGTGTCGACAGTGCCGACAAGTACATTTTTGAGCGAAATTTACTTGTCCTATAAATTAACTTTTATTTTTCTACTAGACTATAAATTGACTTTTACTGATTTCCACTGCGCGCTTTGTTTTCGGCTTTTTTTTTTTGTATTGTAACCTGGATCAAATTCAATGCAATTTAAATTTTCGAATGAGAGTTGTGCCCATATATATTTAAATACTCCAAAGAATCTGAAATTTGAGGAATATTTATTTATGTCTAATACATATTGTTAAAATTTCACAAAAATGGAAGAGATATTTATTTTTCACGAAGGGCTTCCACCTCCTTTTTACTTTCTTGGCATAAAACTAAATTAAAATAAATACAGCCCAAATTTACACTCCTTACACCCAGCACACTCAGCAGCTGTGTTCCAAAATCCGATAATTAATTTAGAAGTGAATACTTTACATACCAATATATAAACATATAAAATACCTAACTTTGTAAATATATATATATATATATATATATATATATATATATATATATATATATATATATATATATATATATATATATATCATCAATCAATAAAACCTATTCCTAGCAATAACCCCAGCAACAAAAATGTACTTAAGAAGTCAAGCAACATTTGCAAAAAAACACTTCCCAGTAATTAACCTCTTGTACAAAATATTCAATAAAACTAGCTTAAACTGTCCCACAGTTGGTGTGAAAACTAAGAAATGATAATTAAAACACACAATTACAAAATACTAAACGAGAGTAGTAGAGAAAAAATCAAAACAAAATGCATAAGAAAGTGATAAATATAGCAACAGTGATAATAACATTAAAAAAACACAATAATATAACCACTAGAACTTGCAATAACGTAACAGTAACGGTAGAACTCGTGTACTTTGTCCATTGCAAAATAACTGCTTAACTATAGGCATCGTTTACCAAGATACAATGTGTGCTACAGAAACCCCGAATAACAAAAAATACTACGTAGGAATAACCTCCCTAGATTTTAAAACCAAGTATAACACCATAAAAGTATATACAATTAAAAAAAAACACCATTTCAACACATCACTAGCGAAGCATTACCGGGAACACAAAGAAAGTGAACACTCGCCAATAATCAAGTAGGTAATATTACGATAGGTCAGTACATATAGTTATTTAAACGACCTATATGTTTTTGTGTGAATGAGAAGCTTGAAATTTTAAAGATCCCCAAAACTTACTAAACCGTAAAAACGAAATAGCACCCACATTTAAACATAAAACAAAGTTCACTTTAGGATAACTATATAGATAACAAATGAATAAATAAAATAAAACAAATAAATAAAAACACCTAAAGTAGCAACAAAATGAATAAAAATAGAAATTATTCCAATCACTCACGAGCTAAAATAAGGTCACTTATATATTTTATACACTTACAAAAGGGATGCGCCACGCCCAAGAAAAAAAAAAAAGGTGTCAGGTATAGGTCAGCCGGGCTTTTTTAGGGAAGCTCAGTCATTAGCTAATGAAAACATTAACACGTGAAAAGGAAATAACAACGAATCCAATTGGTTAGTTCGCTAGACTAAACACCACGCAAATATATAAAAACAATCAATAACAAAACTCCGTGCACTTAGCCTAACGTTTCTCTGTGTGGATTAAACATGGACGCCTCTGTGTAGCTTAATTTCGATACATATATTTTCATACTACTACTACTAAGATCTACTTACGTATTGATCAATGTTTAAGTAATTACTGAAAATCTATTCACAATATCACTTTATAATATTATGGGAATATACATTAAATAATATATATATATACATACATGTATGTATGTATGTATGTATGTATGTATGTATGTATGTATGTATGTGTATAAAATAGTACTTTGTCCTTTATATAGAAATGTATTTTGTGTGTGTGTCTGTTTGAATAATTCGTGAATATTGCTTTTAAATTGTCTTTAATACTGCAAAACACTTCAGTAAATCTCAGACGGCAAGGTTTTACTGTTTCGCGCTTCGTTTGACTATTTTCCTGCGCATGCGTGTGAATCCGCTTGATAAACGCGCGAAGAATAGGTCATGAGTTGATCGTCATGGCGCTTGTCAGTCGTCTGCAAATGTATCTGGCATTCTGTTCCGTGTGAGGCATTTTCGAAAGACGCTTAACACTTAACCGAGGTATAAGCGACAGTAACCAGACAACACTCGTCGCAGATAACGGTGTTGCTGACAGTACAGATGCGGCATTTAACTGGAAAAGTCCACGTTTTGCTGAGCGGGCGAGAAGGGCCAAACAACTGTGATGGAAAGCAAGATGGCGGGTCGGGGGAGAAGTTGCCCTTTGTTGATAGTTAATAGGCCGCGGTTGAGTGGAAGGACTCTAGATTGCTATGCGTGTGGAATCGCGGGTGGGGCAGTTGAAGCGATGAATACAGCTGGTTAAAGATCTACAAAGGTCAAACAGATTGCATACTCACCCACAATCCATGGATTAAGTAACGGAGAAAAACTGACGTTAGACCAAACTATGTATCTTATATTCGTCAAATGTAAACTTTAATCATAGCAAGAAAAAAAGAACACGGTCCCCAACGATTGACTCTCTACGTCCCTATTTCCTTGCCTCCCCACGAGGACAGAGTTAAACACAAGGTCGGTTTTTAATGTGGAGGGAAATTCAGATACCCAAAAAGGGTCAGCCTGTTTGGGATAAAAATGAAAATTATCACAATCTAGAAGGGTTTCTTCTTTCACTGAGCGAGAACAGAAAAGATGAAATGTAGTATCAGAACAGATACTAGACTTTGCTCATATAGTCAATAGTCTAAGGTAGTTAGAAAGATCAGCCCTCTATTTTCTTTAGTAACTTGTCTCCACGCGAAGGCAAAAAGTCCATTTTTAATGTAGGCGGAATCCAGCTACCTAAAACTGACACCCTGGATTGGGATAAAAATAAAATTTGCCTCGATCTAGAAGGATTTATCCTTCACTGACCGAAGACAGAAAAACTAAAGTGTAGTATCAGAACAGATACAACATACTGCTCCTAGCCAAAAGGCAACGGAAGGTATTTATCTTCTTAGGAAGTTAGACAGAAGGTAAAATGAGGATTGAAAAGCCAACGCACTAGAGAGAAGACACTCTTGTTTACAAAAAATGTCTGAGCAGCCCCGTCGGCATTCCGCGGTTAAGGTTGCCTCAGGCGATTAGCAATAAACTAACCCCTTCTCAAAGAGAGAAAATAAAGCCTGGGAGGGTAGTAATTCATAGAACTGCACAGAACTATATCTCAGTCAGACATAAGGTGGGTCACCTAACTTCAAAATGTTACAGACTGTCGGGCTGATTGTCGAGGACGTATCCTCTTTGGGAAATTGCCCCTCTACGTCTTTTGTGGAAATTGTCTTGCACAGTTGTCTACAGAGGAATGGGAAAAAGTGTCGGTTGTTTTTTTGTACGGCAGATCAACCATTTTGTAGTTTGTAAAAACTGAAACGCAATACCGATGGTAAATGATTCATTCTACACGTTTAATTGAAAACACATTGCTATATTACTCATAGCTGGAGGGGGCGTGCGTGTCCATGTCTTTTCTAATAGTATTAGTGCTTAAATATACAGCATAATCATTTTGACATACCGGTTCCCGTTAGATCACCGAAGTTAAACGACGTTTGTCTTGGTCATTACGAGAATGGATGCTCTATGTGTGAGAGATCCCTGCTTATCTCGGCATTGTTTCCAGTCGTACTGGACATATCCTTGTCGATGGAACCAAGCAGTATCAATTCAGAAGAGGTATGATTAACGATTGCGCAACTTTTGCTCCACAATTCACCCATGCGCGGCACCTTTACAGAGGCTATCCATTATTTCTCAAGACTGAACGGAGGTCTCCCGAGTGCTTAAATAAGTACAATTGATCACGTTAGGATTTTAACTTGACGGATCTAGAGGTCTACGTAAAATCATTTAAGTCAAACAAACATCGTTATTCTGCGGTGGTGGTTGTGGTTGTGGTTGTGGTTGTGGAGGTTGTGGTTTTGGTCGTTGTTGTTGTTGTTGGAGGTAGATAGTTAGTTAGTTAGTTAGTTAGTTAGTTAGTTAGTTAGTTAGTTAGGTAGGTAGGTAGGTAGGTAGGTAGGTACGTACGTACGTACGTACGTACGTACGTAGGTATCCTACAATATTGGTGACAAAAATCTTTCCGGTCCTTTCCACTATGTTCTTTGCACGAATATAATAGTGAAAAAAAAAGAAAAAAGGCTAGTTAGAATCAAATATCAATTTGTCAGATGCATTGCTATTAATTGTACATTCATTAGCGGAACCCGTGAAAGTTTTACAGTGCTTTCTACATTAATCTGTATATTTTACTGTTGAAAATAATATTCGTTTTGAAATAATAAATGTCTTTCAGGGTCAATACTATTAAGAAGAAATGTCTCTTTCTTTTTCAATAAAAAAAATAATTCTCATTGTCAGCTAAATGTTCTTTAAATAAAAAACAAATATGTCTCTTCTTTATTTATTTATAATTTTAGCAATTAAATTATTTTTGAAACAATAAATATTCTTTGTCTTTTTACAATAAAAAATAATTGTCAGCTAATTATTCTTCAAATCAATATGTGACTTTTTGAAATGTTATTTATTTAAAATTTTACTATTTTAGTTTACGGGACGACATAATCTGATTTGGGAATGATTAATTTTTAAATGAGTCAACTCGGATTTTTTTTGACTTTAGCGACATCAGATTAATTATCAATCACCATCTTTTTCTGATCGTACGATCGCATTTTATTAATTAATGTGTGTGAAAGATGATAACGTACGTACGAACATGGAATGTCTTAGCGTATTATTATATAGACTAGCGAGACGGGTGGAAATTCCAAAGTTGTATAGTTCATCTGTTGTATATTTTTATGGACGTACAGAGCGAATGCAGATAACGGGATATTATTGTACCACTATTGTTCAAAGTGTAAAACTACTTATCTAAGTACTCTGGTTAATGTAGTTTCAGAATATATCTGATCACGTGGGTCTATCTTTAAAACCCTTGTATGAGTTTGTGACAGTTTTCCATTCTATGGACGTCCGCTGCGAACACAGACCCCACGATATTATTGCATCATCTTTTGACATAACAGATACTACATTTTGATCATAATCCAAAGGTCGAAGAAAGCGTATTTTAGTTAAGTTTCACGTTCGACACAACAGCGGCATCAGATTAATTTTTTTTAATCTTTCGGTGATCCCATCTTTAATAAAAGATATGGAGGGCGATAACGTACGTACGAACATAAAATTGCTTTCGCGTATTATTATATAGATTATAATGTCGACTATCCGTCCCACTTTTCTGCATATGCTTAATATGAAAGATGAAATAAAATAAATAGAATCGCCATTTTGATTATGAGAAAAAAAGAATTATGAATCTCAAACAAGTAATCACCTGCATTTCTTTTCTCTCTTAAAAAAAGCAACATATTATAATTCGTCTTCTATTCACTCCGCTTATGATTATCAATTTCTGGGTGCTTTGTTTATCATTTTCGATTTCTTTTATCTTTCTGTTTTTTGTATGACGTTTTAGAACTTCAATTAGCATTTTATCTCTGTCGATTCACAGACGTCCATAATTATTCTGAGACACGTCTTCCGATATCTTTAATATAATTTAGTGAACGGCTAAACTCAAGTTTCTCAATATTGGAGAAAAACGTAGAACGTGTGATTGAGAAAATCTTCCCAGCCTAATTGGTATAAAGAGAAAAGATGTCTTTTTTCCGGGGATATGTAAGTTGGAAGCGTTGCACAAAATGTGATGCTTTGGGGCTTTTGTGCTGACTGTGATATAGAGTTAACTCCCCGAGAAGGAAATATGAGGGTACAAGAAAACAAATCTTAGATACATATAGAAAGTTTTTAAATACATAGAAATAAAAAGATAGATAAATAAATACATACATACATACATATATACATAGAAAGAAAGGAAAATATACACACACATAAATATATATATATATATATATATATATATATATATATACATATATATATATATATATATATATATATATATATATATATATATATATATATATATATATATATATGATAGTTTTATTTATTTAAACATTCGACTACATATCCTGACACGTTTCAACCGAAGCTTTTGTAAAAAATAAAAAACATTTTGGAAAGTTATATATAGAGAGATAGATAAAAATAAAAAGATACATACATACATACATACATACATGATGACCGAAACGTCCTGTCAAACGAGTGCCACTCCTTCATTCAGAAAGTGTTATTGTCTGAAGGAGTGTCTATACTTAGTTTGCAAATAAAGAGATCTAGCTTTGTACGACAGCTAAATCCCTCTCTCGTTTTAAACTGTTGAGGCCAACAACAAACGAAAGCAAAATAGCCAATAACAACTTGAAACTGCAGATCAACGTGATGTAAGGAGAGGTCTTCCATCTGGCTGCCGGGTTCTTGATCCATCAAGCTCCGTCTTGTCGCCTGCCCGACATGCGTTGCTCTCTTCCGCCGACGCTGAGTAGCTCCGCCATTGGGGTCTTGTCTGGTTTGATTTCGTAGTTTTCCTTCTCCTAGCCTTTGCCTGAAAAAGCATACCCTACAAGGCAGCATGGAAAGCATATTTAACCCATAAGTGCGACCTTAGACAGGTGCTATCACTCCGGGTCAGAGAGGTACTGGGAGCAGTAGTGACTGAGGAGTAGCTCTATTGTGAGGTAATCCCCAGAGCTCTGGCTCTGTTTGAGCTGCAGCCTCTCCACTGGATGCAGTTTTAGATCATATCCAGGACATACATAAATACATACATACATACATACCAGGGTTTTTTTCAGTCTTAGAATCCAGGATTTATAAAAGCTTCGGTTAAAACGTGTTATGATATGTAGCCAAATGTTTTTACAAATTAAACTTTTATAAAAATAGATCTATTTATTATTTAGCACTATTAATATCACAGTAAATATTCTCTGGATTTTAATCTGTAGATACAAACCTTACCTGAATTACTATAGATAGATAGATAGATAGATAGATAGATAGATAGATAGATAGATAGATTGAAATAAAGAGAGATATACATGAGAAAACGACTTGTAAGAACAAACTTAGAAGTACAAGCGGATATATATATATATATATATATATATATATATATATATATATATATATATATATATATATATATATATATATCTGGTTGAACAGGGGTGCCACCTTCTGTTTGTTCCTTTTTTGATTCAATCTTTCTATTCGTCGGACGATAGATCTTGTGCGTTTAATAATAGAGTGTAAGAAATCTCCATATTTAACGCGAACGTTTTCGACCATCATTGGTCGTCTTCAGGCGCATAGATGCATAGATGTAGATAGATAGATAGATAGATAGATAGATAGATAGATAGATAGATAGATAGATAGATAGATAGATAGATAGATAGATAATGAAAAGTATGCGCCGAAAGCGCGTATACTTAATCTAGTATTAAATTCTTCTCAGAAAAAAGTGAAAATGTAAATAATTCTTTTTAGAACTGTGACGATGCATTGACATGCAGACACAAACTCTTTATTTTATGTTTCTGCTCCTTTAAGGGGAGGAATAATGTCTCGTATGTCACGATCAAATAAAATTCATCATCGAATGCAAATTCACAAATCATAACAGCAGAATAAAATCATACCTCGTGTCTTCCGCGTTCAACTACAGCGCTCTTCCTGCGACTCAAGCACCATATCCACGATCGTCTACTGGGGGGGGGGGGGGCATTCTCGCATGGAATAAGGTCGTATAACAAAAGAAACGAAGAATATTCCGAATTTGGAGAAGAACCATTTATAAAGTTGTTTTCTATATACAGTAGGTGGTTTATTTTCTCTTCTATATCTGTAAACTTGTATCCGGCATCACATTTCCTGAGTATTTATTTACTCCTCTCCAGGAGTTAGGCACAAGGCCAGTTTTATCTTACTCCCACAAGTAAGATGTGACCCAAGGTCGGGTCGGGAAAGTGGGGTTTAAAAATTGCCTGGACAGCCCCGTCGGCATTCCTCGGTAGAGGCGCCTCAGACAGTAAACAATAAACTTACTCCTCCCCAAAGAGGGGAGGCGAATCCTAGGAGGGTGGACCTCCTAGAACTGCACAGGACAGACCCATAGACCGGCGTAAATCAAGCCCCGAAGGCCAAGGCAATACCAGGCTATGGGGTTTAGTATCCATCGGAACAGATACTACACTTTGATCTTAGCCAAAAGGCCAAGTACATGTCCCGGGTATTTATTTACTCCTCTCCAAGAGTTAGGCACAAGGCCAGTTTTTATCTTACTCCCACAAGTAAGATGTGACCCAAAGTCGGGTCGGGAAAGTGGGGTTTGAAAAGCCAGCGCCCGAGAGGTGAGCACTCTGACTATTAAAAAATGCCTGGGCAGCCCCGTCGGCATTCCTCGGTAGAGGCGCCTCAGACAGTAAGCAATAAACTTACTTCTCCTCAAAGAGGGGAGGCGAAGCCTGGGAGGGTGGACCTCCTAGAACTGCACAGGACAGACGCATAGACCGGCGTAAATCAAGCCCCGAAGGCCAAGACAATACCAGTCTATAGGGTTCAGTATTCATCGGAACAGATACTACACTTTGATCTTAGCCAAAAGGCCAAGTACATGTCCCGGGTATGTTGTTGAGTTATGATAAACAGTAGTGGTAATAAAAAGTCTCTTTGGAATATCCCTTGTTGTATTCTTCATCTCAGTTAGGTGTTGTCTTTCAGCTGTCAGTTCTAGTCTCCATCTTCTCATTGCTTTCTTAAGAAGGTTGATGATCTTTTTGGATACTTTCTATATTCTTAAGCATTAAATTATTCATGCTTAAGGGATTCCGTTTTAGGCTTTCTTGTAGTCGATCCGTGCCATGTTTGATTCTGCTTTTTAGCTCCTTCGGAATCTTTTGATCTATATATGTCATGTGGCCGTCTTTTCTCTTTCCAGCATCTCTTCTGTTTCTCGGAGAGTAGTTCACGATTATTTAGGAAGTGATGGATTTGGTCTCTCAGATCCGTTAGGATTTCTCACATGGTTGGTAAACAGGTTATTGGTCTGGAGTTGGTAGGGTTAGTTTTTTTTTCGTTATCTTCTTGTGTGAATGTAATACTTCTTTTGGTAATCAATTCTGGTATTCTGTTTCATGAATACATTTTATCTTTTTGCGTTAGCCTTTCATCTAGGGTTGCGAATTTTAAAACCAGTATGCACTTGGTCCTTTCCAATTTGCCAGTTTTTTAGGATTGTCTTGAGAGTTTCTTTAGTAATTTCGGGTTCTATTCCTATTTCAATTCCCTAGAGCAGTTCTTTAATGTATTTCAGCCATTCGTCATTTCTGTTCTGGTCTTGTTGCTTTCCCATATCTTGCCCCAGAAGTGTTTTGTTTCTGTCGAGTCTATTTGTTCTATTCTCTTGTTCTTCCTCCGTTTACGTTTTGATAAAACTGGCTTTCATTGTTTTGAAGAGACCTAATTTGTTTGTACCCTTCCGACTTGTATCTGTATCGTCTCAGTCTTCCCTCTTTTGTCGCTATATTTTGTTTCAGTTTATCATGTTTCTTATTTAGTCTTGATGTTTATGGCTTTAGTTTTTTTTTTTAAGTTTGTTGATCTGGGTTTAAAGTCTGATTCTCATCCGATCTTTGTCGGTCCATTCGTTTTGGCGAAGTTTAGTTTCATGCTTACTAATTTGGCACCTGAATAAATTAATAATAATAATAATAATAATAATAATAATAATAATAATAATTATTATTATTATTATTATTATTATTATTATTATTATTATTATTATTATTATTATTATTATTATTATTATTATTATTATTATTATCCTTTCTCCTTCTTATTCTTCGTCACAGCATACTCGTTAATTATTACTTATTCAATATTATTCTTATATAGATAGAAGTGAAGAAAATATAATTTACACACATATTTACGGTGTGTATAGACACGCGTATGTAAATTAGATAGCAATGCGAAAAAAGAGAGTCACTATTTTTCTAAATGCTCAGAGAGACATTAAGAAATATTAGAGAGTATTTTAATCAACATGCGGTGAGAGTGAATGAGGGAAATATATAGATAGCTAAAACAGAGATGGGAGACTTACTCAGTTAATTGTAATTACGGTTTAATTAACCGTAATTACAATCACCGTAATTACAATCAAAACCGTAATTACAATCAAAATAAAAATATTTTTCCACCATAACTTAAGAAAAACACTTAGAGAAACAATCGTTAATGGACCCATATGTATTATAATAGTTGATAAATATGCAAATAAAATTTTGTAAAATTTCTCATTCGATAATTTCCAAGACTTTCAACGCAATTCTTTTTTACTAATATTCATGAGCATTTTGCTCTACGCTGTTGCTGTTTGTAATTTGGTCTAGCAATTTGTTCCAAAAATATATAACTCTATTAGCAAAAGAATTCCTTTGTTTAATAGATCTAGCTTTGGAAATCTGCCTTGAAAATAATTCTTCAGAAGTACGCACCCCGAAAGTATGTTTTACGACAAACCGTATGTTTTCTTAATCGATTCTTTTGGTTAAGTCACTGAGAAAAATGTCCCCAATTTATAAATATTCTTAACCGAAATAAGTATTTTCGGAAAGAAACGTAAGCGAAATACATTGTATTCCTGAACATAATGGAAACAGATTTTAAAAGGCTAGTAATAATCAAATATCGATTTGTCAGATGCATTGCTATTAATTCATATATATATATATATATATATATATATATATATAATTCCTAATGAGTCAATGCTTATTAAGGGCGAAATGCTACTCGATGATAAGGGTTATATGGATTGTGATGTTAGGGTTAGGGTTAGGTGGACTATGAGACAACACTGTGATGATTGGTACGATTGTTAAAACTGGTCAGAAATTTACTAGTTAAAGAACGACTCAACAAGAATTAGTTTAGTTTTAGGTACACAGGAGGAGAAAGGAAAATTATTATTTATAGTAGTTGTAGCTAGACGAGTTTTTGTTGTGAATGTTTTACAGGGGATCATAGATTGAAGTTCAGTCGAGCACATGATAATAACGATTAAGCAGAGGAAGACTAGTAGCAAAACAAAACAATAAATTTCTTAATAGATATGTTTTTTCTAAATCTGCTTGGATAATAACCTCCAAGAAGTCCGCACCTCTGTTAAATATTGAGCGAGTATAATTTTGTTAGTTTAGAATAAAATGATATGGGATTCAGTCGGGGGTCAGCTCGACCTTTTGTATGCTAGAAACGGATGTGACGTCACATAGCTCAGAGAGAGGGGAGGGGAGACGTGTCGTCAGGTCAATTGGAAGTATTGGGTTCGAACGCGGGCTTTTAGAAATGTCCTGTTGAGATATGATTAGACAGTAATTATCGACTTATATCTGTTTCCTCCCCACTCCATTGGTCAGTCGTTGAGAACAGACAATCCCAGACGAATAAACCTCCTTTTGTCTTCAACCGTTGTCTCTTTTTTGCCCTTATTTCCGATGTATGAACAAACTACGAGTATATTTTATGGCAAAAAGTGTTCTGTTGATCGATTCTCTAAATAAACCGTTCGTCTTTTATCCTACTACAGCTTCATTCTCTTCTGTCAGTTCAGCGTAATGTTCTGGTTGCCAGTGGTCAGAAAATGTTTTGATCAAATATCAATTTAGATTAAACAGCAAGTGACGTTTGCGGGTTCAAAACATATACAAATGACTAAAAAAAATCAAAAATGTGTTTATTTTTTGTGTTCTTTTAATTTATTTGTTCTTAGTTTTATTTGAAAGTCGACCAACCCTGTTATGCTCTAATCTCGCTGTAGCGTGGAAGATTTCGTCAAAAGTTTCGACTTTTTCTTCTTTCTTTCTTTTTCGTTGAAGGACGACCAGGGATAATAAAGTGAAAAAGATGAAGAACGAGAAAAAGATAAAGAAAAAGAAAAAAATGGGTGAGAGAAAATTTTATTTGTTTACGTTGTATGATGAAAACATGACGGGTTGTTGGAAGTAATAAAAAGGTAGAGTTTAGTAACGAAGACAAAGAAGAATTAAAGTTGAGAAGAAGAAGAAGAAGAAGAAGAAGAAGAAGAAGAAGAAGAAGAAGAAGAAGAAGAAGAAAGAAAAAAGTGGAGGAAAAGAAAGGGATATCAAATATTCATAAGAATGAAGTGTTCTAGACAGAAAAGAAGGAACAGAAGAAAAAAAAGAAAAAAACATGGAAGACGTAGAGAACGAAGAAGTTTACAAAGAAAACAAGAGTATGTAGGAAGAAAACAAGAAAGCAAGAGGAAAAGAAAGAAAGAATGAAAAGAGAAAAAGAGGGGGAGGATGAGGGGAAGAGAAGGAGATATGGGCTTGTTATGAGTAAAGAATCAAATAAGATGTTTTTAAACAAGTTTAGTAAGAAATAGAGAAACACAGACGAAGATGTAGAGGAAGAAGTCTAGAAGGAAAATAAGAAAACCAAGAATGAAAATGAAGAAGTCTCCAAACCAGAAAAGGAAGAAGATACGAAATGTAAGATAAAAAGATGCTACAAAGTTTCAAATAATAAAATGGATTAAGAAAAGAAAACAATAAAAGAAAATGTTGGAAATGATCAAAGCAAAAATACGAATTTTTGGGGTCCGGCGGCTGTCAAAACTCCATCCATATATAAAATGCCAGTGTCAATCATAAAACATCAGGAATCGTACATAAAATATTGAATATATCAATACAGATACAAATACAAATAATATATATATGTGTGTGTGTGTGTGTATTTATATGTGAGTGTTTATTTGTATGAGTGTATATAGATATTCTTTAAGTGTGATGTACTTATTTATCTTCTGGTACCTCATTGCTCTTTTCTGTATCTCTTACGTAACTGTACGATAAAGTATATATATATATATATATATATATATATATATATATATATATATATATATATATATATCACTTAAAAATCTCTCTCCCCCCCCTCTCTCTCTATATATATATATATGTGTGTGTGTGTGTGTGTGTGTGTGTGTGTGTGTGTGTGTGTGTGTGTTCGCACGCGAGCGCGTGCCTGTGTGCGCGCGTGTGTGTGCATGTGTCTATGCATATATATTACTATAAGATTTACCTGACGTTGCCTGGGTTAGAGTGCGGTGTAGCATCATATGCATCATCATATTAAGGAGATTACTTGATGTCTTCAGCTAGATATCTTACCAACTGAGCTATTCAGATATATGTTAATACTCTTAACCTAACGCTTTTAAATACATTGATTTCACAGTGTAACATGTTGGAAAAGTGTTACTAGCTCATTTAAGGGGCAGCTAGAGACGTAGAACTACTTCTATTATGTTCACATACAAATTGTGCATGTGAATACACCTATATTTAAGGTACACTCACTAGTATGTCTTTGTTTTTAGATACAGACATGCACACGGACAGAGGGGTGTTCTCCTTTATTATATACATATATAAAGGTAGATCTCGGTATATAGAGAACGATAAAGAGAGAGAGGGGGCAGATAGACAGTCAGTGAAGCGTTTCAGACTAAATATACCAACATTCTACACTTACCTGTTATATTAAATAAGCGGAAAATGTATTCTTTGATTTCATATAATTTTATTTAAAAAAAAAAACCGTGAGTAGAATCGAACCCGCAACTCAATGTTTTCAGTCTGATACTTCCCCAACTAAACAATTCAGACATTTGTCAAGTCGACTTTTAAAATAACACTCACAAGAAAAATCGAATATACGTATTTGATGTTTTAAGGCGGTTCTGTCCCCATGCGTCACTTATAAATAAGAGAACGTAGATATGTGGTACATAGAGGGTAACGTAAATGTATGTGACCACTTCCATCGTCTTCTCCGGAGAATTAAAAAAAGGTTCGGCCCCCATATCTCCCTTAGGTTAGGATGCATCCTCCTCAAGTGCATTGAAAATGCTCTCATCCTTCTCTCATCACTATCTAACATAAACATTAGTCTTGACTCTTACCCCTTAACGAAACATCTCGCAAAGATCGCACTCAAACAATGCAATTTATCCCGTCACTGCCTTTTTAGCTTTGACCCCGGTTAACTACTACTTATTTTTACTGCAAATCATCCATTGGCCTTTTGGCTAAGATCAAAGTGTAGTATCTGTTCCGATTGATACTGCACCCCATAGATTGGTATTGTCTTGGCCTTCGGGGCTTGATTTACGCCGGTCTATGGGTCTGTCCTGTGCAGTTCAAGGAGGTCCACCCTCCCAGGCTTCGCCTCCCCACTTTGGGGAGGAGTAAGTTTATTGCTTACTGCCTGAAGCGCCTCTACCGAGGAATGCCGACGGGGCTGCCCAGGCAATTTTTAAACCCCACTTTCCCGACCTGACCTTGGGTCACATCTTACTTGTGGGAGTAAGATAAAAACTGGCCTTGTGCCTAACTCCTGGAGAGGAGTAAATCAATACTCATCCATGTTTTCATATATATATATATATATATATATATATATATATATATATATATATATAGAATACCCGTTCCAGGACGGGTATAAGCAATAAATATAGCATTAGTTTTAAATTGTGATGCTTTTTCTTTCTTTGAAGTATGGTACGGTTTCAGTGCACCCTCCTAAATGGTATGTTTTTTACTAAATAATGTGACCAAGTCATATACTCTGTTGCCTACAATACATTTTCCATTATCCATAATGTTATGATCAATAGTTTAGGATTTTATGAAGCACATGCAGATTATTGATGCTCGCGCGAACCCACCGATTCTTTTAAATATTTATTATTTAATATAACTTTACATATGATGTAGAGCAATTATTTTCCCCATAAATATTTTTATATAACTTATTTGAAAGGTTTTTTTTTAATGTGGGGGCAAGTTAGGGTAGGTGCACCCACTAAAAAGGAATGCGCTCATGTTACTCACTGTGTTGCTGAGAATGTATATTCCGAAAGGTTATAATGATCGGTTCATAAAAAATAATTAAAAAATAATTAAAAAGTCATATATCTTTACCCACTTAAATGATAGCATTTACAATCTAAAAAAAATGTAAAAATTTTAAAAGTTATAATGTAAACGAATGCTTGTTAATAATTGTTTTTTTCTTCTGATGAAAGGACATGTTTCTTTGCAAAATCATGGTTTATAAGACTTTTTTATAAACTATTATCTGTTGTACTGTTTAAATATAATAAACTTGTGAAGTATGTAATTTGTTTTATTATCCTTTTCTCTTTTATAATATTAAGCATACTTTTATCGCATCATGAATTGATGTAAAATTTGGTGCTTTTGCTGTTTCACAATGACATGTTAGGCCTCTCTTTAAAAACAATAATAAGATGTACAAACTTTGTTATGTACTTACGTGGTAACAAAAAAGAAGACTGCACACAAAAAATACGCAATTTCATCCAGTATTTATTAAATTAAAAATAAAAACGATTTCATCTATAAGTCGCCATTTTTCATATAGTTTGACTTTTTCCAAAAGTTATCTCTCTTGTCTTACTTCGTAAGCTGAAATGTCTACGTAAACGTAAGATCATTTGTTTCTTTATCTTATAATTTAATAAATACTTGAGTGGTTTGCGTATTTTTTTCTGTGCAATCTTATTTTCAGATAACACTATAAGTAGATAACAAAGTTTATGCATTTCTTTAAATATTTAATGTCATTGGGAAACAGCAGAAATGCCTAAAATGTATATGTATATTATTTTTAGAGATTTACTAACGCTTATCAACAAACAGACAAATACTGGGTAAAAGGTTTCGTAAAGATTTAGTAACTGTGTTAGGTTATTAACAGACAGGCAACAACAAATAAATGTTAAATATTAAAACTTCGTTTATCATCGTCTGACATTTGAGAACAGAGACGTGGCGAAATACTATTGGTCGAGCTGTCGTGTCAGCTGACTCATAAGATTTATGAATTAAAGATTGTTCTAGTAAAATGAATTAAACGCTGAGTATAAATTCCATGAATATCCATTCAGTAGTGTTTTCATTTATTTTTTACTCTTTTTTATCCTAAACAAGGCATATTGCCACTAAAGCGTAAGGGGCTACTGTGATAGGTTCCAGATTTGGTGGGGTGCCGGGGAACAAGATGTTTGTGCACATTATATTTAAATTAGTGCATCTTTGTACGATCCGGAAAACAGGAAGCAGAGAGGGATTCAAAAGGCAATCGATCCGAAGAAAATCTTCCGGCACCAAGCGACCTCTACAGTGAATGGGTTGGGTTTTGCTGCTAGTCGGATAGGTCGGGTGTATTTACGTTGGGGTAGTACAAATGCAACGAGTTCATTTGCGGGTGCGAGTTTTAGTGGAAGAACACCCTTAAATAGTAAAGTTTACAAAAAAATAATGTTGCCATATTACTCACCGTAGTTTTTAGAATATATATATATATATATATATATATATATATATATATATATATATATATATATATATATATATTAGTTTCTAAGAATTATTGATCGATAACATCGACAAGCCAGTGTAGCGGCTTTTTGTACATGTTAGTGTAAATAAAAATAATTATATAAATAGCTCTATTTACTTTATAAGCCCGGTTAAAATTCTGTGGATTTTTATCTTGTAGATGTCTGCTTTACCTGGATTACTATATATATATATATATATATATATATATATATATATATATATATATATATATATAAACTTGTAAAATTGAGAAACCAGACAACTTGACGCGAGAGTTTGTCAAATAAATGAAATATTTTCCGCCCATCAGTTGTTTTCCACAAATCTATACTGATTGATTAATAAGTTAGCAGTGAATCCTGTACATACGAATATATAAACATAAACAAACCTAACTTTGTATATATACAAGTAGAATATCCGTCCCAGGACGGGTAAAATTAATTCATCGAACAGAACAGTTCTCTACCACTGTTAATTTCCCTTACGAACATTAAAATCAAGATATAATTATAGTAAACATCGTGTCTAGAATCCTTAATCTAATTTTGCTCAAAATTCATTGTATGATTTTGATTCTAAGTCTTAAATTTTATAAATCTTCTAGAATCAAGATATTAGATTAGATTTTGATCAAAATTTGAAATAAGGATTCTAGACATAGGGTTTATCATTATATATTGACTTTAATCTTCGTAAGGCGGTATAGAAATTGTACAAAATTGTTTGTGTCGGGAATTGATTTTACCTGTCCTGGGACGGGTTTTATTTCTAGTTTCGTTATCAGCACAGCGACATTTTAAAAGTGAATGTGCCTCGTGACGTCTTCTTCACCCCAGCTCCGCAGATAGGGCTTCATGGAAACTCAGACATGCTCTACCTGAGAGAATTTCGACTGAATCGTCGGAAGGCTTCTTTTTCCGTTCGGATCGCTGACCAGTGGAACAATCTACCAGAAGCCGTGGTCAGCCTGCAGACGTCTAAACAGTTCAAGACGGCGCTGAATGCATCATGGTCACTGATCTTTTTATGCTTACCCATCACTTGAGCAGCGGGGGATACGGGGCACCAGATTCTTGCGTACAACATCATCAATTAGAATTTAACTCTACTATTCGAGGGGGTTTCACCCCAGGGCCAAGTCTTGGTCTCCACGGGACCCAGCAAAAGAGGTATTATATGGAAGAACGGGAACATTATCTGCCCGTGTTTCTGCTCCTCGGACAGTCTACCCAAGGAAGTAGTGACGACGCCTACCATGTCTCGGTTTAAAGTTGCTTTGGACAAACATTCAGACTGTATATAGACGTACACTTTTTATATGGCTTGTTGCACTTTGCTATATTTTGCTAATAAATGTGATTTGAATTGCAAGTAGTGTTCAATGCATCGTATACAATGAATTGTTTTATCAATAAATAACAAAAAAGGATTGATATGCCGTCAAAGAGGCGAAGTTCATCTAATATCACGTGAACCGACGTTTTATCGTGATATAGCCGCAGCTGTATAGATGAAAAGTTTGTAATAAGAATAATTGGACAATGATTCAAAGGGAGTTAAAAAAAAAAGTAATAGTCAGTTTTATCCTAGCGAAAGAAGCTGGGGATATACAGATGCGTATTTATAATGGATAAACTAGTTTATACCCGCTCTTTGAGCGGTGTTGGTATAGTACCTGGGTATGTCAATTTCCATCTTTACCATAATTCTACCGCCTTGTACCGAGTATGAAAAAAATATTTGTGAAATTTTGTGGAAAAATACGCTACTTAGTATTTGCATTAGAGAGTAAGTAACTACGTTGTGTATTTACGTATTTATTGGCCAAAAAACTTTAGAAATTATGTTTTAAGCAAAAATAATTCGCTTTGAACTAATGCTGAATAGCCTTTATGCTTTTTTGCGGATTATCACAAAAGTGTTGTTTAGTTTTAAAATATCTATGTAATGTTTTTCTATGTTATTATTTTATGTTATGTTAATTTCTTTAAATTTATAAAACATGTATCCAACTAAAACATCCTTTAGACTTACGTGAGATTCGAACCCGTGTATAGATATAGTAAAAACTACTGCCTTAGTAATCTGTATTCTGCCTATTCCTTTTTTGTCAATCAATCCAATGTTTCGTTGTGTGTACGAAGATACATATAAAAAACACCATAACTTGTTGATAGATTATATCATTTCTTTGTTCCATTTAATCATTTTAGTCAGTTTTTGTCTGATAATAAAGTTAATAAACAATATCTGTATTTGTTTCAGAGAAAAGATCCCTCGTCAATATTATTTTTCTTGCCTTTTTTGCTAATCTCCTCTTGCCGGTAGTGTACTTCCGTTTTCATCTTCCATTCACCATTGACCCATCTCATTACGACTTCCGCTCAGAAACCCTGACCTTGCATCCTTATCCACAATTCCCCCTTTTTGTTTCCTCCCTCGTTCTCCTCTCTTCCTCTAATCCTCCTCCCTATCTTCATCTTGCCTCCAACAGCAATAACTTGTAATCTTTGGTCTTTCCTCCCTCAAAAAATCGCTGATATCTTCATCTACCTTCCGCCATTTTCGCCATCATCCGTTTTTCCAGCTTTCCATCGTCCCACTCCCTCTACGTCTTTCCCGCTTTCGTTCTAAGCTCAAATCAAATATGCTACCCTGACAGGTCTTCCGTGGTCATATAGCTCGATAATCCGTTATCCATCATTCTTGTCCATATCTGGATCCACTCAGTGCCTAAACGCACTCCCGTGTGCTGGTCGCCGAATTCTTCATCTGTTCTCTACTCCTAAAAATATTTATTTTCTTTTAATTTTAACTTATATTCACCCCAAACCAGGCATATTGCCACTGAAACGTTAAAAACTACTCTGAATTAGAAGCTATAAGTTGGGAGTTGTGCAGCGAGATGTTCACATTACATTTAAATTTCAGCATGTTGATACAGTCAGGGAAATAGGAAGCAGGGAGGGAATTTCCAAAGGCTAGCAATTTGAAGTAGAAGAATGTACTAAAGTAGTAAACCTTCCTGCATCTGGGGCTTCTACAGTGAGGAAGTGGGATTTTGTTGATTGTCGAGTTTGTCGGGGGAATTTACGTCGAATGGGGCACAAATGCAGTCGGAGCACATTCTATTTCACTATATAGCTTTAACGGATATGGAATTATATTTGTATGACAGTTTCATACCCAAATGATTATCAGACTATGAGCACGTGGTTCGGTGATTACTTTGAGCATAAAGCTGGCAATTATCATAAACATTTTATATTGTGTGTATACTAATTATATGTGTGTTAAATTTGAAGAAGCAGATGTGTTGTTTTTTGTACAATGGGGACTATACAGTTGTTCACTTTTCATGGCCCAGGATTGAAAATGTCTACTTTATGCTTTTCTCTTTCTAGTGACTGTGCTGGTCGTCGCTGATCACAATAAACGATCCAATTTTCTATCGCACTTAACAATACGATAGAGAAATGGGTGTTTTTGTTTCTGTTGTGAAGTTGTCCCACAGTAAATAATAAATAAAGGAAGTCAAGTCAAGGGTTGGTTTAACAAGTGTATTAACAAAGTAAGAAACTGACTAGCTCTTGGCTAGACAGTTACAAGACTGTGCTTTGTCTTCGGTGTCTCTGGTGACTCTCACTATTTATAGTGACAACCGGTGCAGTTTCTCCTGTGTAAGAACGGCCGGTGTAACAGTTTCTAAAAAGAAGCATTGACGACACGTCAAAGTGATTTATAAGTAAATAAATATATTCTTCATCAGCTGAGCCCTGATTAGAATATATAATAAAGATTACACAAGCAATCATACAAATACAACCAATAGAACATACTAGCAGAATAGCACACAATATAGTAGTTTTCGCTTGGATAAGAAGTACCACCTCATAAACAAAAACCTAAAAATTAATAAATAAATGCAGCTATTTAAATAAATGTCTTCTTTGTCATCTGATTAGAATATATAATAAGGATCACATAAGCATTCATACAAACAAATACAATCAATAACGCATATTGCAGAAAAACAATTAATATAGTAGTTAACCAAAAATGTATTCTAATTTACAAGAAAACAAAAATAATATCAGGAGTTTAATTAGTAAAAAAAAATAGTAAAAAGTATACACAAACATTGGCCGATGCAAGGGAAATAACGAAAAACGCTACATAGTTGACTTTAGTCCGGATGTTTGATCCTGCGATCGGTGGTACAGTTGTACATAGCCACACCGATGATTCTTAGTTAAGATGAAACATGTGGATATTGAAAAATTCTTATTATAAATGATTATTTAAAGCTTCCTTCAAAGGAAAAGCACTATTTAAATGAAATATGAAAAGCTTCTAACTAAAGTAATATTGTAAAGTTCCCTCCCCTTGGTTGAACACTCTACAGAGGTTGACTGTGTTCATTCAATTAATGTAAATATATTCCCCTTTCTTTGTCGTATAGCTTTCTCGGTGGTCGTGATGTTAAATATATCGGATAGAAGTCAAATGTGACTTCAGTCCTGATTTCAGATTCTGCAACCAGTGGTATGGTAGAGTTATACCTAGCCACAATGATGGTTATTTTGGTTAAGATGTAACATATATACGTATGTGGATATTGAAACATACTCTCTTCATATATATATATATATATATATATATATATATATATATATATATATATATATATATATATATATATATATATATATATATATATATATATATATATATATATATATATATATAAGGCTTTCTTGGTATGTCCGCTTGTAAAGTAATAACTTCATCTTAATTCTCTTCCTTTCACTGTGGTTGTTAGGTTAGCCGCATAGTTCTAGGGGTTCAGACAAAAGTTAAAGTGTTAATTTAGGTCTGAGGTTCAAATCGTGTGACCGGAAGAACGATTATCCTCCACACTGATTATTCCAGAAAAAGATTTTAAAAACATGTGCAATTGGATGAGAAATATTTATCATATTATATATTTAAATATATAGTCATCCAAGATTGTTTCGTCGTAGCACAGCTCTTTAGTGTTGCTATACACCATCTATTATATAAAGGGCAGTTGTCTGTTTGTGTTTGTATTTCTGTATGTCTACCTAAACGTCATAAACTACACAAGACACACCCACATTCTTTTTCAGCATTGCCTCGGACAGAATATGGACACCTTTTATGTGTAATATTCATTCTTTTGGGGTCAACAGTTGTAAAATTAGTCAGAGGAAGTCGATATTTACTTTGGTGTGAAATGGTACTTGTAATAGACATAGATGGATGGGGAGGAGGGAAATGAAGGGGAGGAGGTTGATAGAAATAGATAGAGAGGGGGTTAGAGAGGAGTAAAGAGAGAAGTTTTAAAGGAAAGATGTTACAGTTTTTTACTCTTCTATTTTGTTGTCCATGCCCCCCCCCCTCCCGAACAACGTCGGGTAGTCATGCTAGCCCTCCTTAAATACATAAAAGATATCCTCTTTATGCACAGCTTCAAAACTCAGTATTTCTAAAGTGGCGCTTTATTCTAGCCATAAACGACCAATTATGAGCTGGTTTGTTTTTACAACGGTGGGTCTGAACTCCTCCAATCGGCAATGACATTTACTATTTGTCGGTTTTTATAGCCAAGGTCATAAAAATGTTTCGGGTTCCGCACGAGCGTATCGATCAGCGTGATCACAAATTTCACAAACTCTCGGCATAAAATATTGATTGATCGCCGGCATTGTATAGCATCGACAGCATTAAGAGCTGTTGATATTACACATGAACGTCGTAAATATGGCTCCTCGGATTTCGCAAGAGGGTAACTTTTGCTATAAAGCGGTATAGCCCTTTAGAATATCGTGTTTAATTTATCCCTAACAAGACGCATACAGAATTACAAAAAGACAAATAAACTCACGCACACACGCATATATATATATATATATATATATATATATATATATATATATATATATATATATAGTATGTTTTTAAAAGCTGTGGGCAATGCAAATTCCGGGTAAGATGCAAGTTGTAAGGAACAAAAACAATAAATCGAATACGAAATATGACTTACTATTTATTTTTCATAAAAATCTTACATAACAGCAAGAGTGTTATTAGCTGTTTGTGTGATGTCCGGATGATTACACACTCATTATTTAATATTTCGGGAAAAGAAACTTCCCTTTGTCAAAAATAATCAATACCAGAAGAATTCCCCGACTATGTAGAGAATCTGACAAAATAAAATGGTTGCCAAAGCAGAAAAGAAATATATATAATGTATATTATATATATATATGCATATATATATATGTATATACATACACATATATACATACATATACATATACATATATACATACATATACATATATAAATACATACATACATACACATATACACATATACATATATACACATATGCATATACATACATATACATATATACACATATATATAAATATATACATATACATGTATATACACATATATACATATATACATATATATATATACATATATACACATATATATATACACATATATATGCATATATATATACATATATATACGTATACACACATACATATATATACATATACACATATACATATACATATATATACACATAAATATATATACATATATATATATACATATATATACATATACACATACATATACATATATATATACATATATATATATACAAATATATACATATATACATATATACGCATATATATACATATATATATATATATATATATATATATATATATATATATATACATGTATATTTATGCAAACATTTTTTTAAATAACGTTTGTGTAATTATGACTTTTTTTATTTTTTTCATATTTTCTGATGGTCTTTTTTGTATTAAAATCAAAAAAATGTATAAATGTTCCATAGGTTTCACGGGTTTCACGGACGTTTTCGATTCTTCGTCGAATCATCCTCAGGTGTCAAAAGCAAATCAACAAAAAAGCTGGAGAAAGAAGATAATTTTTAAAAGACAGCGGAGAAATGCGCATAGAACGTTTTTTTTTTTGCAGTGTTGCAGGAAGTTGTTGACGGTTTAAATTCAGCAATGCTGGATGCCATAACCGAACAAAATCGCATTACGTTAAGCATTTTAAAATGTTACCACTGGTTTCATATGTGATGTTGTTAATTTTATGTTTTTGTGTTTTTATGTAGATAGCTTTGAGTATTTTTGATTTTTTAATTTATTTCGACATGTATAATTTTAGTGTTATTAACTAGAATTTGTCTTAAATCAGAGGGATGGTAGTTATGTTTTTGTAGATGTTGGTAAATTGAGCTAGAGGTTACAAGATGCATGGTGAGGCGGCGGGATAGGGTAATGCTTGTAAAACTAATTTAGCTATTAGCTTTATTTTTTTATTAAGTGTATTTAAACTTATAAATAACATTGATTCTTTCTAGTAGGTTTTGAGTTGGGGAGGAGTTGTTTTTTACTACAAGATTTTGGAGTTTTAAATTTCTTATAGTAAATAATGAGTCTAATTTTATTGTTTTTGTCAATTGGGGATATGTATCTGTGTATAATTTTTTTCATGGCTTTTTCTTCTAATCTGAAGTTTGGCTGCATTTGATTACAATAGTACATGTTAATATTGTTTGAGTTGTGATGTTGAATATTATTATTATTATTATTATTATTATTATTATTATTATTATTATTATTATTATTATTATTATTATTGTTATTATTATTATTATTATTATTATTATTATTATTATTATTATTATTTGTACCGGTGTTTTTTAAGTTTCGATTTTATTTGTTCATCAACTATATAACTAGGGTATTCGTTGTTAATAAGTACTTGTTTTATATTTTTTAATTCAATGAATAGTATTTTTAGAGGAGGAAGTTAATTTTGCAGTGTTTAATAGATTTTTAACAATAGCGATCGGGGCACTTGCTCTTGAAATTTAAAAGAATCTAAGTTGGTTGTTTTTTTATAAGTAGAACTGTTAAACGTATTATTAGAGGCGTCAATAAGAACATCTAGGAATGGGATTTTATTAATACCTTCAGTTCTATGGGGAATTAAAGAACACAGTTGTTTTGGAAAAGGTCTTGAAGTTTGTCTATGTGTTCATTGTTATCAGCTAGAACAAGAATATTGTCGACATAGCGTACGTAAATAGAGAGTTTTTTTTAAAGTATTTATTAATAAATTTTAAGTGGAGGGAGAGACAGATGATTGTATATATTATTGTATATATTATTGTATATATTATTGATGATTATGTCTATAATTACAGGTACATTGGTAAATAGGCTTTCTACGTCTAGGAAGGCAATGATTTTATTATCCGGTTGTTTTTTTTGTAAAATTTGTAACATGAAATGTGAAATCTATGGAACATTTTTTTTTTATTATTTTAATACAAAAAGACTATCAGAAAAATTGAAAAAATAAAAAAAGGTATGATTAAACAGACGAATTCTTTTATTTTTAACAATGTTTGCATAAATGAGAAAATACTGCCTAAATACACACAATACATATATATATATATATATATTTATATATATATATATATATATATATATATATATATATATATATATATATATATATACATTAAAATAAACATAGTTTGAGTATCCGACAATTGTTTCAGAACCTTCTCGGCTCCTCCTCAGGGATATACTGATGAGCAAAAGATTATACCCGCCAATACACAATCATAAGAAAGAAAAAAAGAAAAAACCAAAAAATTTTCAGACGAGAAACCCTTTTACACAAGATGACAACTTTGACACCTACCTATCTACGCATATGAAATTCAGTCATGCTCAAAATTTTGGCATACCCGACTAGACTCGACCGTCTCCTCTTCCTTAACCACGTGCACACACATCGAGACAACCTCACACACGCTTATACGTACATATTTATATACTCACAAACGCACATACACACTTATATATATGTAAAATTAAAAACATATATACATATATATATACACACTACACATACACCCATATATATATATATATATATATATATATATATATATATATATATATACATACACACACACACTTATAAATATATTTATCTATTTTGCTCAAACCTTTGGCAAGACCTTCCTTTACCACATGCACACACACCGAGATACACTCACACACACACACATCCACGCTTATACGTACACATTTATATACTCACAAACACACATACACACCTATATATAGATGTAAAAATAAAAACATATATATATACTAAATGTTTTATACATACATACGTATAGGTTCTTATACTACACTTCATTTTTTTGTCCTCTGTCACTGAAAAAGAAATCATTCTAAACTAAAGAAATTTTAATTTTTGTTCCAATCCAGAGTACCTCTTTTTGGGTAGCTGGACCTCTATTACATGGAAAACTTACCTGGTATCTTAACTCTGCCCTCGTAAGGAGGAAAGTATATATATATATATATATATATATATATATATATATATATATATATATATATATATATATATATATATATATATACGGTGAAGTCAGTTTAATTGAAGTGACGGGGAATATGGAGCAATTTAAAGATGCAATTGCAGAAACTGCCAGGCATCAGCAAGATAAGCAAGTGAAATTATAGAAAAGAACAAGAATCATATCAAAAGAAAATGTATGCATAAAATTTGAATTGCAGAAACAACAAGCGGAATATCAAAAGAAAATGGATGCGAAAAAATACAATTACAGAAAAAACAAGTGAATATCAAAAGAAAATTTATTGGGGAAAAATGGAAGTGCAGAAGGAACAGCAGTCAATATCGAATGAAAATGTTCTTTAAGTGCGATCGCGTGGGACACAAAATACGCAGAGTAAAAAATAAATGTTTTAAAAAGTTTATTAGAATTGCTAAATGTGACGAAGTGGAAAATATTACAAAGTTTGTTCAAGTAAGAATATTGAATAGAAATAATCCAATGTAACTTGACTCAGCCACTGATTTGTCAATTTTAAATCTTCAGACATGGAAGAAAATTGGGAAGCCGACTCTATTGAGAACTAAAACAGTAACCAAAAGCGTCACTGCAGAACAAATCAAATTCGATGGCGAACTAATACAACACTACAAAGAAAAAACTTTAAAATTGAAAATGTTTGCGATGAACAATTCAAGTAACATTCTAACCCGGATTGGATGGAAAAGTTTCTAACTGTGGGATTTGCCTATAAATTCCTTCTGCGAGAATATAAAAACTTCTGCAGCAGAAAAGTTAAAGAAAGAATTGAAAGAAAGTCTTTCAGAAGTTTTTTTTTTCTGATGGGCTGGGTAGATGCAAAAAAGTAACTGCAAGATTTTAGTTGAAACCGAATTTAAATCCGATCTTCAATAATAAGCGAAATGTTTCATTCGCGTCAGTTGATAAACTCGACAGAGAATTAGATAGACTCGAGAAAATAAAGTGATACCAAGGGTTCAATAAAGCGAATGGGCTTCGCTTACAGTTTACGTGAACCAAAAAAAGAGTAGATTTTTCCACGAGTTAGAATCAGACACAGAAAGATTATCATTATCATCTGCCTAGTCCAGAAGAAATATTCTCGAA
>OY744539.1:4326277-4376277 GCA_963556195.1 Sepiola atlantica | reverse complement strand
AGGCACAAGGCCAGTGTTTATCTTACTCCCACAAGGTAAGATGTGACCCAAGGTCGGGTTGGGAAAGTGGGGTTTGAAAAGCCAGCGCCCAAGAAGGTGAGTACTCTGGCCATTAAAAATTGCCTGGGCAGCTCCGTCGGCATTCCCCGGTAGAGGCGCCTCAGGCAGTAAGCAATAAACTTACTCCTCTCCAAAGAGGGGAGGCGAAGCCTGGGAGGGTGGACCTCCTAGAACTGCACAGGACAGACCCATAGACGGGCGTAAATCAAGCCCCGAAGGCCAAGACAATATCCCGTCTATGGGGTGCAGTATCCATCGGAACAGATACTACACTTTGATCTTGGAGTAGAGAAAGACGAGCAACGTCTATTCTGTGAGAAAGAGGTTGTAGGAAGAGAAGAGGATATCCCCTACTAGGTTTCGAAGTCGATTTTTTACCTAGCCAAGGCAGGTAAGAGTGCTCCGAGCGACACCTTCCCAGATGTGACAACAGTACTCCATCTTAGGGTGTATTTGACTTTTATACTAGGAAAAAAAACACAGACATAAATACAGCAATGGACGGGGAAACAAACTTGTGTACGCTTTAATGTTGATGTTTTGCTGAGTGTGACATTTTAACAAATAGTATTAAGTCAATGACTCGGTAGTGTTGTTGCTCATTTTTTAAAAGAGTTTTTGAGATGTTCAAAGCCGTGATGAACCAGGTCTTGACGATATGTCAACCTTCTTTATCCTCCGTTGTTCGTGTCAATACCACGTCGGGATCACCACTTGTTGCAGAGACTGGTCGAAATTACAACTAAGAAAAGAAACACATACAATGTCAAAGAAGGAAAAACAAACCCGTGTATGCAGCAAAACGAAAAGGTAGAATTTATTTCAAAGAATGAAATATGACCATTAAAAAGAGTTCATGATCAGTGAATCGACAGGAAAAATGATAGATCGTTTCTGTAGGATGGTGGTGATGGTTATCCTGGCTGAAGTGTCCTTTGACCTTTTAGCTTTTGATGTAGCTGCTGTAGACTATGGCTGATAGGAGAACAAGCTGCAGATGTTGATGATGGACAGTTTGAGCTACGGTTAGTTTGTTGGTTAGAAACGAGCTGCTATAGTTATTGTGACGGTGGTGATTATGATAACAGTCATTGTTGACCGTAGAAGGAAGAAGCGAAACGCTTGCTGCTGCTGACTGTCTTCGTTGTGATAGTGAAAATGCCGTTTCGTTTAGCAGGAATTTGAGGAGAAAAGGCTACTGCTGGATTGTCTGGCAGCACCCCCGGTGGCGAGTCTCGTTTGAGAGGAGCGGAGTGAAGAAACGCACCCTTTTTATACTGTTTAGCTAGCTTCTTATCATGTAATGCTTTGGTGATATCTGATTGGTCGGCTCGCGTGATTATATGCGCAGAAAGACAGAAACTGTGTTGGTTTCTGTCGCACGGGCTAGGATGTTCAAGGATTAAATATCCGGTTCTGTTGGGAGTGCAAAACCGTAAAATAGAGTCGATACGACACAAGTAGTACCTTCCTTATTGTAGCAAGGGGGTCAGAGTCAATCTCTGATTTTTGTGGAACCTTCAGTTAACAAGATAAATAGCCACTTTTAGCCATGTTACATCACGCCTGCTTCTGGCACACAGGAGGTCGAGCTGGCATCCGAGTACGCTAAGCTGACCCGAACTGAACCCTATTTCCTGTTATCCTCAACTAACAAAATTATACTCGCCCAATATGTAACACTTGAATATAAAACCGATCAAGATGCCTAGTTAAGTTTGATGAAGGGCCCCTTTTGGCATAACTTAATGAAAACCTGGCAGCATTTGTGTAACGTTATCTCCGTTTTTTACTGGTCCCCCCAAATAAAGATGTTGTAGCAAAAATGAAAGATAAAAAAACAAAGGATTTCTATATAGCTTAAAATCTAGTGCAGTAGGTTGTCGACACCTTCTTAGCATAGATACAGTACTCTCCCCCCCACCTAATTCGCGGGGGGGGGGGCAAAAAGCAGAACGCCCGCTCACTTCAATCGTCACGTCTACTATTCTTTATTCCATCCGCCTCTCGATCGGTGACGTAATCATGTATTTGTTGTCATACATTCCTCAAATCAGCATACCCTAAAAATAAAAACGCTAAAATGTTTACAATTGTGATATTAGTCTCAAACTTGTAAGTATTAAAACAATCACAGTCGCATTCCAAACGCAACGTCTCGCCACACCCATGACTAAAATCACATTACCATCTAGGTCATAATTCTTATTCACCGTCCTACTTTTTTCCGAGCACCCCGGGATAATCTCGTTATATTAGTTGAAGGAATGAAATTGAAGCTATCCCCAAACCATACGACTGTTCATTGCTCTCTTTAACAACCTGAAAAGATTCCTAAGCTTAGAAAATCGATGTCTCATGAATTGTATGAAGGCTACTGTAAAGCGCGTGTTGAGATCTGAAGGCAAATTAAATTTAATAAAGTTAAATGTATCCAATTACGTATATATCTCTATCTATATAAAGTTAGTTATGTGTATATGTTTATATATATGTATTAGATGAACTTCTAAACTAATTAACCAATTATTATGTTTAGTAATTGAATCCTATACGTAGAAATACCTAAACATATGCACATACCTTATAATACAAATCAGTCCAGCAGTGGCTTTTTTTGCTGTCAGGTTGGGGTATTGTACTGTTCAGTCCTAGGGGGTCCACTTTCCTAGGATTTACGTTTTCTCTGACCAGAGGTTAGTTTATTGCTAATCGTCGTATGCGCCCCTACCGGTGAATGCCGACGGGGCTGCTCAGGCATTTATTGTAGGCCAGAGTGCACTCATACTCGTGCACTAGACGAGGTAAATTCTTCTTCTTCTTCTTCTTTCGAGTGAATCAGATGATTCAGGTGTTGGCATTAGTTTTCCCGGTGTTTTTCTAGTTAGAAATCTTTCTGGAAAGACATCGGGTACTTACGGGAAGGACCACGAGAAGGTTGCCAACATCCCTAAGTGACAGTGCTACTGTGTAACCGACTGGATTCGAACTTGGAACACCCAGGTCTTCAGTCCGTGTCGATATCCACTTAACCACCGTCACCTCCCAACGAGATAAATAATATATGCACATACCTAACTTTATATGAATAAAGATATGAGTTTAGCATCGTTCGTTTCCCTAAGGTTCGTTCTTACATACTTTAATGGCACAGAATACATGCTAAAATATTCCTCCGTTTTGAGATTAAGTTATGCTTGAAACAAATCTAATTTAATTGTTGTTATTAGTTGTAATTTATAATGAACTGAACAAGTCACCAATCTATCTTTTAGCTATTTATGTATTTCTCTCGCCCTCTACCACTCTATGTAGAGTCAACCACTCTCTAATATTTCTTAATGTCTCTGTGAGCATTTAGAGAAAGATTGACTCTTTTTCAACGTTGGTTATCTTATACATAGAATATATAAACATATACACATACCTAACTTTATATGAATGAGATATCTCTCAATTTAAAATAATGAATTATTTCTTAAACATTTGTCAAATATCGAGATGCTAACATCCACGCAAACATCTTTATCTGATCGAAACATTATGAAATTCCTTAGCCTCCAAACGATGACGTTGTCAGTGTCCAAATCACTTCTATATATCTGTATTCTCATAGATCAAGTTAATACTAAGATACAAAAATAACTACTAAGATGGTTGGAGGCATCATTCTGAAAGTATGTATCACAATACGGATCCGAGTATTGCATAACGAAAGCCAGTAGGTCATGTGATGGAAATGATCAGGGGGTCAGAAGTATAACTCCAGCGGGTAAGCGGAAGTTAAGAGTATCATGTGATTTTTGGAGAATGGAAATTATGTCTCTTTTCCTTCAGAAACTTGAGGGAGGGGGCAGTCACGCAAAATCTAGCAGTCCCCACAATCACCAGTTGGGCTGGGGCGGACATACAATGTGAACTAGATTAGAAAGGCGGCTGAGAACGTCTCTCTCTCCCTCTCTCTCTCTCTCTCTCTCTCTCTCTCTCTCTCTCTCTCTCTATATATATATATATATATATATATATATATATATATATATATATATATATATATATATATATATCTAACATAGAAACTAACCCACCTCTTAAGGTATAACTCTCTCTCTCTCTGGTCTCTGTAATTTGCCACTATCTAGGCGAATAAAACCTCCATTGAAAGAAGCTACCTGTGTCTGTGTGAATTGGTGAGACAACGGGATGCCGGAGAGGTCGACTGCGTCGTATATAACGGGAGTATACACGCAACAAGAGTTCCAGTTATTGTAACGGGTCAACATATCGAATACTGATTTTGTATTCTAACTATTTTCTCTCTTGCTTTTGTATGCTAAAACGAAAACCTTAGAAAATACAATATTGTTCTTTTTAATGAAGGTTTTTAATGTCTTTTTTTGGTACTTCTTTGTTTTTGTTTGTTTTACGGTGTATCGGCATGAACAGTTTCCGGGTTATTTAATACCGAATGTAGTTATTTTGGGAAACGCTCTTTAAGATTTTAATATTTTCAGATCTCTCTCTATATTATTACGCTTCTACCTTCCTTTATTCGTTTAGTGTCACGCCATCATACATCGATAATTACACATATAATTAAAATAAGTTACAACAGCGACAGTTGCTATACAATCCCGAAAAATGGCTGTGTAGATTTGCATTTAGATGATTTAAGTTTTAAATTATTAATCATCGGAGAGAAATTGTGTTGTGTATATTTTTATTCCGCTGTCTCAATCTACGTAATTTAAATACACTACTTAAATTGATACAGCAACATCTTCGTTCACATGGTGAATGCTATAACTAATTAACATATTGATTTTTTAAAGTGATTTTGATAAATATATATAGGGTGGGCAAAAATAAGGGTCCTATTTTTTTAAATTCATAACTTTTTTATTTATTGATTTTTTTAATTTTTTTTTTTTAGAATAAGTAAAGGACCCCTTCCGAAGCAAGCATGAGTCGTATTAGCCCTAACGAACGTACCCTCATTTAGAAAACATTATTTTTGCTTAAAAAACTCAAAACAGTGTAAAAAACAATACTTTAGTTTTTGTAAGTTTTAAGAAGTGTTTTTCGGCTAAAATTTGTTTTGTTTATTTCAAAAAATCTCGGAAGGGTCAGTCTACACACACAAAGTTTGGTGAGTTTAACTTTTATTTTGTGGAAGTTATTCAAATTCAAGTTATTCAAATTTAAACATTGGACCCTTATTTTGGCCCACCCTGTATATGTATGATTTCTAATTCTAAGCTTTTATAAATATATATTTTATAAATAATTTCGTCGATAAAGCTTAAAGAAAAGCAATGACGCTAAACTTTAGCTAAAGAAAGTAGGATAATAAATGGTAGTTAAATTTTGTAAGTATTATAATGGAAGCACCATTAATCTGCGTTAGAATAATGGAAATTATTGAAAACTAATAATTACATTATTGCAAGCCAATGATGATTTACGAAAAAAAGTACAAATATAGTTTTAGTGTTTAGAATACTATTACAGATTACTTCTGCAGAGATTTATCGTATATCTTTTTCTCATTGTTTCAAATTTAATGAATCTAAATTTTGTTATTCCTTTAAATTCATTCGTTTATTCATATTTTAATTATATCTAAAGTAAATCAAAGGGTTATATTCATTTAATTCAATGCTGTATTATTTTTCAACATCTAACAAGTGCAGAAACAGAAGGAGCTGATTCTTTGCGGTATTTGGATAAGCAAATTTATTCGTCATGAGTCCAGAGATAGAGTGAAGAGTGGATAAAATAATTCGGTAGAAGTCAATGGTATCTATTAATGGCATTTACTTAGTAGAAAGAAACATTTGGTCAAAAGTGAATTAATCACAAAGTCGATTCTAACTTAATTTATCAACTTTATTTCACGTTTTATTCAACAAGTAAAAAAGGGTTAAGAAAGACGTTAAGAAAGATGTTATTATGTAATTATGACCTTACGTACGTATGTGATTATAGAAAATTAGTGAGGCTTGGTATAATTATGAATTATGTGCCGATAATGCCAGTAGTCAGAAGCTATGGCGGGTTTCGTTTGCGCGCCAAGATGTGTGGTAGTGTTCAGAGTGACAGAGATTCGTTAGGCAACTTTGGCTTTTCGCTGGCTATTTTCCTAGAAAGCGTGTATGTTGTTGTTAATATAGGTTTTGGGAACTTTCTGATACGATAGAATGGTCTAACCATTTTTTCTGCAATCTTAGCAACTAACTGGATATATGTCTTCCATTTTAAATCTGAAATAAAAGCCAGTCTTGAATGTAATGCCAACTAAGGGGTTACCCCACACTACCCAAATCTCTCCAAATCGGGGTCTCGTCATCGAATGCAGTGTTATGTAGGGACGACTTATGAAAGTAAAAATACTTTGTTTTTTTAACCAAAAAAATGAATCTCCCCGATTGAAAAAAATTCACCAAAAATTCAGAAAATTATTCAAAGTTCCTAAAACTTTCAGAATTTATTAATTAACTAGCAAGGTTATCTGGCGTTGTACGAGTTCAAGTATGGGATATACAACAATATAGTAAGGAGAGTTTACTTTAACAGAAACATTGCTGTTGTCAGCCTGATATCCTAACCATTGAGCTATTCAAAGATATGTTAATACTGTAAAATTAACACCTATAAATAAATTAATTTCAATGTGCAACATGCTAGAAAATTATGTTCATATGCAAATAGTAAATGTAAATACACTTAAATGCACGACCTTCTAAGCCTAGACGGTATATATATATATATATATATATATATATATATATATATATATATATATATATATATATATATATATATATGTGTGTATTAGTTTCTGTAAATGTAAATCCGTAGAAACTCAAGTGTTTATAAAAAGTGCTCAATACCAAGTAGAGCTGTTTATAAGTATAATTTTTTATTTATACAAACATTATTGGTTACATATGTGCATACATGTTTCGGTTGCACTTTTCCCAGAAAGTCAACCTCATCAGACCAAGAATTTTCTAAGATTGTTATTTCCTTACGCTGATGAGAGCCCTAAGCTCGAAACGACGTCGTACGTAGGTAAAATATTAAAATATAATTTAATATTATTAGAAGCCTCTTTGGAGTAAAATTACAAATAGAGCACTATCGGGGCGATTAAAAAATAGACATTCACCTAAAGCCTCAGTGTAATGCTCCGACACTGTCGTTGAGTTCTATCGGATGTCTTGATATTTATACACGCCGTTTTCAGTGTAAATATTACTTAATTTCTCATTTATCATGTGACAATCTCTCGTGGCCTCATGGACTAAGTGAACGCTTACAAATTCAAGTTGTCTCTGTGAACCGGTTTCACGCTCTGTGACCATCTGAGATTCTTATTTCCCTGCGCTGATGAGAGCCGTAAGCTCGAACCGACGTCGTACGTAAGTAAAATAGTTTATATATATATATATATATATATATATATATATATATATATGTGTGTGTGTGTGTGTGTGTGTATAAGGTTAGTGGGAGAGAAATCGAGCAGAGTGCTCAATTCTTAAGGAAGATAAAAAATAAGAGCTTAATATTTATTTATATGTGCATTACAGAGGATCAGAATACTATATTTCGTCGCCAGTTCGCTATTGCTTCACAAAATTGTCTACATAAAATACTTGAAACAAAACGTTCAAATAATAAACATTTCATTGTTGTAAATTCTTTCGCATTTATTCATTCATATATAAGAGATATAAAAACATTCAAATTTTTTGTAATTTTGATACAAATTTATTTATTCTTTAAATATGACCGTAAAGAAAAGAAAAGAAAAGAGAATTCCATTTGCCTGGCCGATGGTGAGTGTGTGTGGTGCTTTGTTTCTAACTTTCAACTTTGTGAAAAATGAAATCACTTCCCCCAAAGAATAGGCCGAAAAGGAAGACGATAGTCGTGCATAGACATATGTTCTACAATCATTGGAATTTCTGAATCCTAATGATTTGCTAAATATTTTTTTTGAAAACATAACATGCTAAATATTTTTCAACGATATCAAACAATATTCATAAACGAAACTAGTCATTATATTAAAATCAACACAATCGTTGAATTAAAAAAAACAATAATTATTAATAAAGTACCTTTCGCACAGAACTATGTTAATTAGTTAACTTTACTACTAAGCTCACAGATACATAGACAGTATCTAAAACAGCTAGAGGGGGGTCGCTTTTGGGTAAACATAAATTAACGTGAAATAATGTGTTTTGACCTCACCGTTAGTGCGAGAATTGAGCCCAACTTGCACATTGATTCATTTAGATAAAGAAAATAATGTGCTTGGAAATGAATGAGATCTTTATCCTTATTTTTCTTTGTCACTGCGGGATTTTTTAACTTGAATAAATTCTTTATCTTTGATGGTACCTTAATAGAATTTTAGCATAATATGACGAAGGCAATGGAGATTTGTTTGCAAAAAAAAAATGAAAAAGAATTTATTTATGAAAAATAACATCTCTAAATGGTTTCCATTTTCAGCTTCACAAATCCGAGCCCTTTCCAAAACATTATCCATGACGGATCGCAGGATCACTCGATTACGATTTCATTCCCTGACTTCATTTTTTATATTCTTCTTCAATTCCTAACGAGTTTCAGGTTTGTTAATGTAAACTTTTTCAGGTTTAGTCCAGTGAAAATGGAAACCATTTAAAAGAAGTTATTTTGCATAAATAAATTATTTTTCATTTTTGTTATTTTTGCAAAAAAAAATCTCCATTGTGTTAAAATCCCATGAATGTACCATCAGAATTAAAGACTCTTTTTAAGTTAAAAATCGCTCACTTATCTCTCAGTGACTTTTTGGCTACCCTGTATGAATGCCAAAATCATGAACGCTAATTTTCTAGGCGCGGTTAACAAACATGAATTATAAAAACGATGAAATGCATTTTTTAGAGATGTAAAGATTCTTCTTAACGAAAACATTCATGATAAAAAAAATAGATAACAAATAAAAATTTTAAAATTTAAGAGCAAAAATATTCAACTATTTTAAATAAACAAATATGTGCATCGAAATAAAATTGATAATTTTGTTTTTGAAGATTTTTAATCAAAATTGCCAAAGGATATTTTGTTATTTGAATTTACGGCGGAAGAATTTTCAAAGGCGTCTAACATCAAATATGCGTTTGTAAACATTGAAATAAGCGGATGACTTTCCGGTTGAGATCAACACTGACGAAAACATGTGAAAGAAAAAAAATTAAACACGTAAAATGCAACGTTCAGCTTCGCGCATAAAAACTGAGATGTTTTGTTAGGGGAAATTTAAATACACTTTTTTTTTTTTACAAAAAAAAACAATTCATTCCGTGTGTTTACAAAAGAAGGAAAATCTTTAGGAATTGAATACAAGTGTAGTGAGATTTTATAGTTTCGTACTCAACTAAAGAGTACTCTAAAAGTGTGTGGGGGTAATAATAAAATAAGGGAGATTACTCTCGATTACTTATTACACTAAGCTTTAGGTTTTTTTTAAACATCGTCTCGTTTGTCTGTTTTACAGTTTAAGCCTGTCGATTAATAAGTCTTGAACGACGATGAATATGAAATTGGTTTGAACTATAGTTGGGAATATGATGTCAGTGATGAATATTATGTTGGTAACAGCATGTATAATTGAGCAGTTCATCAGATCAAATTACGTAACTCTCATACAGTAAAATCATGAATGTTATTGAAACCATTAACCTAAATACGGCTGCGTTAGCTTAGATTATAAAGGAATTATCTCTCTTTAACCAGATCTAAGTTATCTCCACATAACCATTGCTTGCCAACGGTGAATGAAGTATCTACTTCCGGAAACAAAATTAAATTTCACCCCACGTGAGAGATTTAGAAACCGGATAAAGCCTCTTTCTAGCAGTGGGCTTAAAGTTAACCGGACGTGTTCGGACTTTAGATCACTTATGCGACTTCGTCAGATATCGCTTCTGGTGGCAGTTCAGATGGTACTCCACGGACAGCTAGCCATCACAGCGTGCCACTTTTTTTTTTATTGATATTTAATTTTAAAATCGAAAGTTTGGAAGTAGGACTATATAGCAGGATATCACGTCACGGGAGGAAGTACGTTGCAGAAAAGCAAGAGAGTTCCTGCCTCTAGGAATTTGACGCCGAAGTCATCAAACGTGGGTTTCGAGTCCTCCTCCACCTTCAGATAGCTCTGAGAGAATGATGCAGTTAATCTAAATGTATTTGCTGCAAATTACTGCTTGAATCAAATAAAATCCCAGAGAAATTAATGGAGTTGATTGTTGTTCTTTTTAATGGCTTATATTACTTCAACAACCATGAATAGGAAAAAGGAAGTATAAATGTTCAACGTCGCTACGGCTGCAACATTACCACTACGACCATTTGTACATATTGACGTCACCATATATTTCAAAGAGACGAACAGCTGTTCTCTGTTCACGGGTACGTCTAGTAGTGTTTTAATTTGATGTAGTGTTAGATTAAAAACTATCTTTTTATTATTATTTTTATGTATATTACTTAGCATTTTAGAGTATTTAATATATATATATATATATATATATATATATATATATATATATATAGTCTCAGAAGTTTCTCAACCATTAAAACTATATTAAAAAAAAAAAAATTTTAATTAAAAATAAAAACTTATAGTCCCAAGTCTTCCAGTGGAAAATCACTTATGTAAGTCAATTTATTTTTTACAGTTATTATATTAGTTTGTTTCTAACGCTATTTTAAGGGATCATCAGTTGTTTACCATGAAAAACTGTTTCGGGAATTTAATATATATATATATATATATATATATATATATATATATATATGTATGTATGTGTGTGTGTGTGTGTATATATATATATGTGTGTGTGTGTGTGCATGTATATCTAGACAGCATCTTCTTTTGCAGGCAAGTATTGTTGAGTATAAGAAACAACTTATGTCTATATATCCTTTGGTAGACCCTTTCAATAGTCCGAATCAGGATCTTAGTTTCGGAGGGGAATTGGCTGATGAATTTGCCATAGTTTTGATTTTTGTCCCACGTACTTTCATACCGTTCTGGGTCCATCTTTAGGGGAATGAGGATAATCAGGTACAAAACATCCATTATTTGTTTTTTTTTTACTAATGAGCCACAGCTTATCAAGGCCCCACAGGCCATTCGAGGATAAGGGTTGAAGAGATTGTCAGTTGGACGATGAACGCCACCACAGCAAGCATGGGAAACAATGGGTGGAATGGACAGAAAATTACTTAAGAGGAATTGATTTTCCAAGAGGACGATTCAACAAGTATTTGTAGACTTGAAGACGACCATGTTGTAGTCGGTTGGGACACAGACTCATGGGATCTTGTTCCACAGATGGGATGTTCTAGGAAATAAACTTTGTTCATGGAAGTTCCGTTTGATTTTGAGTACAGAGAGAAGAGAGAGGGGGGTGAATGTTCTTTGTTGTGTTTTATGTACTAACAAGTCACCACTTATCAAGGCCTAAAGGCCACTCGAGGATAAGGGTTAATTAGTTTGTCAGGTGAACGGTAACACAACACCGTGAGGATTGGTAACGATGGTTTAAACTAGTCAGAATTTGCTTATCGAAGGAGACGGTCAACAAGAATGTGTTCATATTTAGCTTCCGCTTAAATAATCAAATATATATATATATATATATATATATATATATATATATATATATATATATATATATATATATATATATATGGGTTCATATAGTGATAAATGGCCACACTAAGATAAGTTAGAAATTATGTCGGTTAACAACAGGAAGAAATTATTTTCTTTGTATTTTCTTTTCACAATTCTTGGGAATAAATTAAATATACATAAGCACCAATTAGTGGTGATCGATTTGATTTGATTCTTCTTGTCTATTATTTTTGTTTGATTGGTTTGGGGGAGGCCTTCTCAGATCAGAATCGATGCAATAAAATTAGCGTCACAATATCATTTATCTTCATACGAAAACAGAGCCACGATCATCCAAGCACGGCTGTCTTCTCGTCAGAAGGTACCATTAATCTCTTAGCTAAAACAAAGCTCGTTTCGACATTGGCGACTTGAATCAGAGATATTTGACGATCGGATGGAAGGAAGTGCATTGGTTATACATCCGGTAGTGAACAGTTACATTTGGTACCGATCAGTATGGGCACCTGGCGTCGTATGGGCATATTCAGATGCGGGTGCGTGAAAGTAGGGTTAAAATCTGAATTTTTTCACGTAAGGCTAAAATTAAGCAGAGAATGGAAACTTCCATTTAAAAGTTAAAGTTTAGAATTAGGAGTACGTAGCAGAATATGCCGTTATGAAGGAAAGTGCGTGGTTAGAAAAGCGAGCGAGTTCCTTTCTCACGGAATTTGACGTCGACGTGATCAGACGTTGGTTTCGAGTTTTTCTCCAGCCTACGGGGTCCCTGAGAAGAAGATGCGGTCCATCTTGATGTACTAGCTGCAAATTACTACGTAATGACTAACAATCAAATCAAATATCATGATAATGCAGTTACTTGTTCTTTTTAATGGCTTCTATTACTTCAACTACCAAGAAAAGGGATTTTTAAAAAATCAACATCCCTACGACTATGAAATTACGACTACGACCACCTTTACATCTTTACGTCACCGCCTTCTTTAAAGAGACGAACAGCTGTTTCGTGTTCATAGCACAACGCTGGTCAATTGTTCACACCGAGGGTCGAGATAGAAAAAATTGTATTCTTTTAAAATGTGTATCAATTAAATTTTCTTTGAAATATCATGGATACTTATATAGATACAAATAAATACAAATTGATCTTTATTATAGAGTGGAATATATTGTAAAAAAAAGTAAAGCAGTTGAGAGCGACCCGAAGATAAAAAAGAGAGTGCCTCTTTTTCCTCTTGAATTACTCCACTTACCCTTGATCCTCACCTTATAATGCTAAGTGTTTAGCAAGTGGGCATGTGTTTCATGACTCCATCAAGGATTGAACCTCGTTCTGCTGGCCTATTAGCCCCCATCCTAACCAATATGCCAAATTGGTCGTCAACATACAAAAGAAGGTTTCATTGATCGAAACGCAGACTATATGAACCTATGAAGATGACTTAATCATTTTAAAAAATGTTGTTTCTCCTTTTAATAAACCTTGTATGGAGTACTGTTGTCATATTTGGGCTCGTGAATATCTGTCCCATGAGTTCAAACAATCCATTACTTTCTTCGAAAAAATGGACTCATATATTTTTATATTTACAGCTAACATCTTAAGAATGTGTTTTGGTAAAGTTCAGCGCATCCAAAGGGAACACAATTGTTCATTTTGTTCACTTGAAAAGCTTATATATCTTAGTCTGGAATCCATTTTTACAACTAGACGTCACCATCTACTTCAGAGAGACGAACAGTTGTTTTGTGTCAACAACACAACCGCGGCCAGTTGTTCACAGTTGGGATCAAAGACCACCTCACACTATACTACAATTATGATAACAAATTTGTATTTTATAAATATTGTAGGATTTAAATTAGCTTTGAAATATCATGAGTGCTCATACCAATGAGAGCAAAACATCCATTATCTGGGTTTTTTTTACTAATGGGCCACAACTTATCAAGGCCCCACAAGCCATTCGAGTATTAGGATTGAAGAGATTGTCAGTTGGACGATGAACGCCACCACGAAAGCATTGGAAACAATGGGTGGAATGGACAGAAAATTACTTAAGAGGAATTGATTTCCAAGAGGACCATTCAACAAGTATTTGTTTACATTAGTCTTGAAGATGATCATATAGTAGTCGGTTGGGAAGCAGCCGTGTGATACTTTGTTCCACAGATGGGATGTTCTAGGAAATAAACTTTGTTCATGGAAGTTCCGTTTGATTTTGGGTACAGAGAGAAGAGAGAGAGGGGGAATGTTCTTTGTTGTGTTTTATGTACTAACAAGTCACCACTTATCAAGGCCTAAAGACCACTCGAGGATAATGGTTAATTAGTGTGTCAGGTGAACGGTAACACAACACCGTGAGGATTGGTAACGATGGTTTAAACTAGTCAGAATTTGCTTATTGAATGAGACGGTCAACAAGAATGTGTTCATATTTTGCTTCCGCTTAAATAATCCAATTCTGGCCAGTGTTAGCTAAGCGAGTTCCTGCGGTGAATGTTTTACAGAGATTTGAGCTTAGTCGAGCAACCTTCTTCCTATAAATATTTTTTTCAGATATTTACAGATAACTTTTTGAGACTGTATGTTTGTAAAGTTCAACGCATCCAAAATTGTCCATTTTGTGCATGTTATATATCTAAGTTTAGGATCTGCTTCGACAAAGTCAGCGATATTCTGTCTAATGCATCATTTTCTAAAAGCAAGGATCCGTGGTCGATTTTGCATGACGTTCATTAGGGATTTCGCGTCCCACAAAAACATCGGACCGATTCTCCAAGGCGATCCAGCTTATATTGATCAAATACCAACTTGCGACCACCCAATAAAAAGATACAGAAACGTACGTGATTATAAGGGTAAAAAAGAAAATTGCTAATGACTGAAAAGAGGTGTAATATGTAGACAGCTTTCAGTCTAATTTGTCAGATAAAGTATGGGCATACTTTCGTCTATGAAAGAAAAAGATTGCTATAATGTAACAAGTTTCTATATTCCCAAGAAAAGAGAAGTGATCGATTGGCTGGGTTGTCCCAGCAGGTCACAGCGTGACGATCAAGGAAGCAGAAATACGAAGAAAATACATGGAACTTGTAAGAGAACTGAAAGGAATATGAATTATGAAGAAAATTACTATAATACCAATAATTGTAGGAGCACTAGGAACTAATGTCCTTTTATATTGACCGGCTCGATAAGAGAAAACAAATTGCGTTGAGCAAAGTATTGAGAAACAAGTATCAGAGTTTACTCGGCGATGTTCACGAGAACTCTGGTTTCCAGAACATCTTGGCAGAAAGGTTCCAGAAGAAGGTTCCTTTCAATGTGTGATTAATCCAAGTGATAAAAGCGAATACTAGTCTATAAGTGTCAGTTTTTCAGAAATATAATCGTTACTTTTGGGCCATCTTAGTATAAGTATCTCTCTCTCTCTCTCTCTCTATATATATATATATATATATATATATATATATATATATATATATTTAAATTCCCGAAACAGTTTTTCATGGTAAACAACTGATGATCCATTAAAATAGTGTTAGAAACTAACTAATATAATAACTGTACAAAATAAATTGACTTACATGAGTGATTTTCCACTGGAAGACTTGAGACTATAAGTTTGTTTTTTTTTATATAATTTTTTTTTTTTTTATATATAGTTTTAATGGTTGAGAAACTTCCGAGACTATGTATATATATATATATATATATATATATATATATAGAGAGAGAGAGAGAGAGAGAGAGAGAGAGAGAGAGAGAGATTTCAAATATAATTTTTTATAACAAAAAGTTTCACAATAGCTCGATAGTGTAGGGTTAGAGCGGTAAAAAAGATATTTAATATTATAAAAAAACACATCAAATGTAATGAATAAATTCTCACAAATTCACCAAAAAATCCGTTTTTATTTGCATACAATTGTTTCGGCCTGCCAAAAAGATATATATAATGTTCGAAACGTATGAGACATTTATTTTTCTTGATGAGGGTATCTTCAGTGCTTCTAAAAAAAGAAGGTAACCCTTCCAGACAGGAAAAAAACTGTTTCATTCCGCATTCATTTGATATTTTGTTTTATTATATATTAGTCTATAAAATATAATTTTTCTTCTTCAATGGGTTTGTTTACACACGTTTCTCACAAATCGTAGCATCTTCGTACGAGTATTTATGATGTAATTTTATTCTGAAAAATTTAAGATTAAAGTTTTAAAAAATTGTAAAAAAAATTATTTTCAATTTTAATATTTCTAACCTATCAATGCTTCGAAATGAACGACCCGTCTCTTTAAAATACAAAGACGCCTGGTACTTCCTCGTTCAACAACTATAATTTTAATTCATAACTGCATCACGGATAACATGCATAACACAGACGTTAAAAAAAGTTTGTTTATATTTCTATAAAAAGAAAAAGGACAACTCTGATGATGTCATTTTATTCCGAAAAATATAAGATTGAAGTAAAAAAAATTATAATAAAATTTTGCATTGAAAAATGTTTCTATTTTCAAATTTAATATACATATATAATAATAATAATAATAATAATAATAATAATAATAATAATAATAATAATAATAATAATAATAATAATAATAATAATAATAATAATAATAAAATATAAAAAACACGAGATAAAAAAAGGAAAAAAGGTATTTTAATATATCTTTATTTGAAATTCTGATGATGAAGTATATCTTCGAAAATTAAATTGAAAAATAAATAAAAGTTAATAAAACTAAAATGCATTGTATGGCGTTCTAATTGCTCATCATTATTTTTAATAATTCATATTACCATATAAACAATGCTTTCTAAAACAAAGACAACATTTCTCATTACAATTTGCACCGCCATGTGCCGTCCTTAACAAAAGAGACTCTCATCCCAAATTCGTTTCAATAACACCGAATTGATAACACCAAAAACGAGATGAAAAAGGAAAATAAAAAGGTATCTTAATATATCTTTATTTGAAATTCTGATAAAGTATATCTTCGAAAATTAAATTGAAAAAAAATAAATAAAAGTTAATAAAACTAAAATACATTGTATGGCGTTCTAATTGCTCATTATTATTTTTAATAATTCATATATAATAATAAATGTTCCGATTTTGTTAAATAGTTTAATTTATACAATTGTTTCTGCACATTTTCAAAGCCCACATTTCTTCTGGTTAATATAGTTATAAAGCTTTCAAAAGGCTTCTTCAATTAATTTTATCCGTCAAATTAATACAAAAAATAATAATAATTCAGAACTGGTCAAAGTATTTTCTGGAAGAAATTAAATAAACTTATATGTTATTGATCGTTACATCATGTTGGAAAACTCATCTACATATATTATCTAACAATGAAGAAATGGGTTATAATGGCTTTGAAGTTTATCATCAGTGGTAGAGCAAATGTTTAAACGAAAGTTCGAGTAAGCATCAGAGTAAAACCATTCAATCCTCATCATAATTGGTAGAAAGAAAATCGAAAGATTAATTAAAGGGTATAGTGTATGGTAAAATTCCCCATAGAAATATGTAATATTGTGTCACTAAATTTAAAACTTGCAATTAAGAATTAAAGTGTGTAGTTTAATTTTTCTCCGGCTTTTTGTTAATTTGTTTGTTTTTTTGTCATGAAGATGATCCGACAAAGAATCGAAATGTCTAGTGATACTTATGGAACATTAATAATTCTTTTTTTACACAAAAAAAAAAGATTATTAGAAAAATTGAAAAAATAAAAAGAGATATACTCACGCAGAAGAATTTGTTGTTTAACAATGTTTACTTATATATATATATATATATATATATATATATATATATATATATATGCATCATTCCTTCTTTAATAGAAGTAGAATGCCTCGACATCAAGCCGCTTTTATATGTGTTAAATTATCATTGTTTATCGGCTATTCAAATATTGGGCGCGCGGTTAACGACGTTGGATGCAAGTTGAAAAATACTTGTAATCCAGGGTTTCGAATCGTACGACCGGTAGTGAATAGTCATATCTCTATGCTGATGAGTCCTGATTGAAAAGGGACGAAACGTATACGTACATAGATAATAAACAACAACAAATATTTTATATTTGTCGCTCCTCGTAAAATAAGTAGAGCACTCTAAATGGTAGTACAAACACAGCATAACGTCACTTGCTTTATATGCATCATTCCTTCTTTAATAGAAGTAGAATGCCTCGACATCAAGCCGCTTTTATATGTGTTAAATTATCATTGTTTATCGGCTATTCAAATATTGGGCGCGCGGTTAACGACGTTGGATGCAAGTTGAAAAATACTTGTAATCCAGGGTTTCGAATCGTACGACGTACTGATGAGTCCTGATTGAAAAGGGACGAAACGTATACGTACATAGATAATAAACAACAACAAATATTTTATATATATATATATATATATATATAAATATATATATATTACTAATGAAAAGGGAGAATGAGAGAAATAGTAAAACTCTTAAATGACTTTTCGCCTGACCCTCTTCAGAAGAGAAGCGTCAGAAATTACAACAATAAAAACTAATTTATACTAGTGTACACCTTCTGTAAAAAAAATGACAACCAAAAGATTATGATTCGCTAGTGTTCGCACTAATATTTATATTCATATAAAATAATGTCTGATGTTGAAAAAGAAATAAGAAAGAAAGTATACGTTTCAAATTAGAAAAGTATTTTTTTAAAGACGTATTAATCGGTATAGTTCTTTCTATACCGATTAATACGTCTTTAAAAAATTTAAAAAAAACATCTCATTATGGAAATAGAGTGATGGATTTCTTTCCGAATTCATTTTAGATGGTGGGTAGTGTCGGATTTGCTATTTGCTTTTCCATTTTTCCCTAAACCATTAAAATGCTTTCGTCTGGCAGTATTTATTCGCTAAATTATGTGTGACTGGTGATATATTTATTAATACTAGCGAGATTACCGTGGAAATTCCATGGTGCTTTCTATATCAATCTGTATAGTTTACCATTACTAATAATATTCCTTTTGAAATAATAAATGTCTGTCAGGATCAAAACAATTCAGAAGAAAACTGACTCTTTCTTCTTTCGTAAAAATAAGTGTCATTGTCAACTAGATATTCTTTAAATGAATCAATCAATCAATAAATAAAACGAATATATTCTATATTCATTTATTCAAAGTTTAGCAATTTAATTCTTTTTAAAACAATAACTATTATCAGTCTTCTTACTGGAAAAATGAAATATTCTTCAAATCAATAAAACGAATGTCACTTTCTGAAATGTATTTATTAAAAAGTGTACCGTTTTAGTCGAATAGGGACCATACTTTTATTTTAGGGACAATTCATTTTAAAATGGGTAATGTTCGAATTTTTTACCTTAGCGACATAAGATTAATCACCAATTACCATATTTGCTAATTGTCGGATGATCTCATTTTTATAAATGTGTGTGAAAGGTGATAACGTAGTACGAACATTATATTGCTTTAGTGCATTATTATATAGACTAGTGAGACCAGTGGAAATTCCATAGTTGTATCCTCCATCTGTTGTATATTGCTATGGACGTCCGGCGCGAACGAAGACCCAACGATATTAGTGCACCACCTTTGTTCAAACTAAAACATACTTATCTAAGAACTTTAGTTGATGTTGTTTGAGAATATATCCGGTTATGGTGGTCTATCTACGAAACCCTTGTAGGAGTGTATGACATATTTCCATTCCATGAACGTCCGGCGTGGACGTAGACCTCACGATATTATTTTAACATCTTTGGACAGAACAGAAATTACACTTTAATGCTAGTCTGAAGCTAAGAAAGTGTATTTTAGTTCGAGTTTCACGTTCGACACAACAGTAACATCAGATGAAATCTTTGAAATTACTTTTTTTGCATTGCATCTTCGGCGATCACATCTTTAAAAGAAACGTGAAGGGTGATAATGTACGTACGAACATGAAATTGAATAACTAATACACATTGGTCTTTATTATCAAACTGGGGACATTAAAAACGTAGTTATTTGTGTCTGCATTTTTTTTTCTTGCCATAACAACAGTATTTTATTTGCTTCACAGAGATATTTGCACGTTTACTCTCTCGTACTCGCCCCCGGGCTCTACTACTTCGACCCCGGTCTTAATTCTGTCGGCGGTACTATCGCTAAAAATAGTTTAATAGACTTGTGAAAGAAACGGGCGCGACGGGATGGGGGCTGCTGTACGATAAGTCGAAAAAAATAATAATTCACAGAAAAATAATAAAATAAGAAGCCGACAGAAGTGCAAATGAAACAAAAGGAATTCTTCGGCAAAGAAAGAATTCCTTCACCCCCACCCCCACCCCTTAAAAATAGTCTTGGCAACAAAACAAAAGGCGGGAAGTAGCCATCTTGGTGTACCCTTACGTTGGTCTTAAAACATTTTTACGTCGCATTATTTTTTTTTTGGGGGGGGGGGATTTTTTCTTTCATTTTATTTTCATTTTTTTTTTTTCAGTAGAGGGAGGGGGTGTTATTCTCTTGTCTGATTTTCGGTTTCTCTTTTACCAAAAGTGCAGATTCCAAAATGGCCACCTCAGAGGCGTGGTTTTCCTGCCAAGACGAGACGCCGTTATCTATTAGTAGTGCCAATGAAAAAAATTCCAAAAGACATCCAACAACATTTCCTTTTCTTGTTTTGTTTTCTTTTTGATGTTGTTGTTGTTGTTGGTGGTGGTGGTGGTGGTGGTGGTGGTGGTGTTTGCCTTTTTATACCTATTTATTTTCTTTCGGGATGAATTAATGTGCTGACAAAAATATGTTATGAATGCGAGGCTAAATCGCTTCTCTTGGATCGTTACTTATATCTGCCAAAAACCTAAAACCTCTAATTTCTTTTTTATTCACTTTATTTAGTTACGCGTACACGTCCATGGCGAATAATAGATTCTAGCGATGATCTCAAACATCGCATCTCCTACATATCACCTTTATTAAACAGAACATTGACCTTTATCTATATACTAGAAGAATACCCGTCCCAGGACGGATAAAAGTAATTATCCGAACAGAACAGTTTTTCAGCACTTTTATGTCCCCCCTATAAACATTAAAATCAACATATAATGACACTAAACCTTATATCTAGAATAATAATTATAATTTTAATCAAAATCTATTACATAATTTTGACTCTAGAAAATGTTTAAAATGTAAGCCATAAACCTAAGGGGTCTTAAGAAGGAATTGAAAGTGAAGGAATCTTGCTTAATTAGTGTCTAATGACTATGACTCAAAATTAATGTAAATCTGAAATATTTCAATTTTCAAATGCGAGGTTGTGCCTATATTATGCCACCTGAAACTATTTAAAATACTTCAAAGAAACTGAATTTGAGGGAATATGTTTAATTGATGTTTATACCTATTGTTAATATTTCAACAAAAATAAGAAGTATCTGAATTTTCACGAAGGGCTTACACTCCTCCTTCCCCTTTTGCATAAAACTAAATTAAACTTAATATAGTCCACATTGCTCACCCTTACGTCTAACAGCTGTGTTTCAAAATTCATAATGATAGGTTAGTAAATTTAGGAGTGAATCCTGTACATATAAATATATCAACATATACACATACCTAAATTTATATACATGCACCTTCTAAATGTTAAAATGTACCCAAAAATATAATATGCCTATGTTACTCATCGTGTTTCCGAGAATATATATTCTCAAATTTATCATGAGCCGTTCATTAGTTTAGGAGTTGATCGTGTACAATGATGTATAGATATAAAAACATATACATATACTAAACTTTATATACATGCACCTCTTATAGAGTACCCCTAAAAAGTACTGTTTCCTGCTTTGACAGAGTACAAAACCGACTTGTAAATCTAGTGGGGTATGATCTCTTCTCTTTCCTACAACCTCTTTATCACAGAAAGGACGTTGCTAGGCTTTCTCTACTCTATCGTTATTTTCGCGGTAAGCGCTCGACAGAGCTCCAATATATGGTTTCTCCCTGTAAAACATTCACTTCAAAATCTCGTCTAACTACAACCACTGTAAATAATTTTGTTTTCTTCCTGTGTGTACTTAAAACTAAACGGAACTTCCATGAACAATTTTTTCCCCCCAAGAACACTTCACATCTGTGGAATACAATATCACGGGGCTGCTTCTCAGCTGACTATAACGTGGTCGTTTTCAAGTTCAATGTTAACAAATTCTTGTAACGCCGTTTCCAATCTCTTAAGGGCGTTGTTCAACGCAAACTGATAACCTCATTAATCCTTATCCTTGAGTGGCTTTTACTGGTGACACACGAGTGAAGAATATGAAGACACGAACCACACTTCTATACCTGGATATCTCGTCAGCAATCCAACCAGTACCTCAGAATGACAAATTACCAGTTCAACTTGCGTAATACGGTCTAATCTGTAAATAACTATGATTATAGATATTAAGGAGACAATAAAAAAATATATCAGTTTATATTTTTTAATACTGAGTTCAAGTGATTCTGATCATAGCAAATTAAATTCTTACTCATTTCGAAAGTTCAACTGGAATGACACTAAAAAAAATATTTTGAGACTGATGAAATACTTTTACAGAATCAACACGTGGAATGAAAGGCAGATTGTTAAAATAAAGGCGTCCATGTCAATGTTGACTTTTCAGAGACTACAAATGACATTCAGTTATCTCCCTTTTCGCTCCTCTTCCGATTCCATTCTTCGTAACAACAACAAATCAAGCGCGTGTTGAAAAATGAGATAAGTGAACGATATTTCCAGTTTCTGAACTTTGACATGGACACCATTTTTCTTTTCAAATAAACGATAATTTAATGCGTCTGGCAGACGAGTCGAATAGCTATAAAATAGCGTGTGGGGGAGCAGCTAGTTTTAAGTAACATAACTTTGTTTTCGAATAGTTCCAAAGTCATTTCACTTTGAATAATTTATGTAACTAAAATAGCAATTTACCCAACTTTCTTGATAATATGACCATAAAAGAATATCCGAGTTCGTACAGTTTTTTAACATTACTTAGAGTTATTATAAGTCGTGGTCATTTCTAACCCAATACAATTAACAAACGTCGTTCTGGAATTACAAATCGTTGTAAAATTATTACAAAACAATGCCTTAAAAATCAAAACCTGAAATAAAAGAACGCCTCCCTACAATGGGTTACACGGCCGAGGTTGCTGACCAAGCAGCGTGTTTAAAACTTCATTCTTTTTCTTCTGTTTTTAATATTTCCTTAGAAAGTCCTGATGACATGATTACATTTGGTCATTTCATGCGATAAAACAACAAATGAATGGGTACTCCGTGTGTGTCCGAAAATTGTCACCAGAAGATGATGAGCCAAAATTTGACATGACTTATCATAACACGATTGTCCATTTTTCACCCATTTATTACTGTAACCATTAGCACACTCAGATACACACTTACGCTCAAATATCTTTCAGAAAGTTATGAACCCGAATTTTTAAGCCATGGCTAAAATAACAACTTGTTTTAAATTAGTTGTATACACTGAATCCTTTGCACTATGTGTTTTATTGTTATATTTTGACTTACAGTGGATGTCTAAAACCTTTATATACTCACGTTTTCATTGTGAACCCGGGTTGTTCACAAAACGCACGCGGGCCGATCTTCTCGTCGTTGTCGCTGTGAAACTCAGATTGCGTTTCAGCTGTTGACAAAAACCACGCGGACGCCAATATTCAGTTTTAACAGTATTTAATTAAAAACAGAAACAGAAAGCATATTGACTTATTATGCGTGATTGGAAGGTAGAGAGAGACAGATGGACAGATAGACAGATAAATCGCTTGTCTCGTTACACTTAGCTACATTGTATGCGATAAATCTCTGCCCCCCCCCTCTCTCGCTGGGTCTCCGTGAACGGCGACCTACGTCCCCGCTTGCTTCAGTTGTCAGTCAGAGAAAACTCGACAACGCCCTGTCCCCAGTTGGAAGACATGTGGTTCCATCAACTTCCGCTTTTAGGTCACCTCTTGCCTTTAGGGTGTCACTAAAACCCTTCTATCCAAACACTCCCTTAGAATAACCCCAAAATAATAGATTTGCAGTCAAACAAACGAACCACACACACGCACACACGTACTTAAATATTGCAACATCTGAAATCCAAATTCATCAATTACTTACATCGTTCAATACACACGTATTGCTGCTAATTTCTCATCGTTTATCAAGGCCAAGAGGCACTCGAAGATAAATTTTAATGAAATGGGCAGATTGTTATTGGGATGATGAAGAATATTCTGAGAATTTTGAAAATGATGGATAGATGTAATAAAGCTTGATTACTTATGGGCGCGGTATATGACACGTATTTGCTGACATTGGATTTGGAAAAGATCATGCTGTAGTCTGGAGGGAAGCAGTCCCGTGGGAGTGTGTTCCATAGATGGGGCGTTCTCGGAAAGAAACTTTGTTCTAGGAAATTTCGGCTGGCCGACTAGAGAAGAAAGAGAAGTTCTTTTCAATTGTGGTAAGAAGACAAGTTCTTGCTGTAAATGTCTTATAAGTAGGATCAGAGATTGGAGCTCATTCAAACACCTTCCATGGGCATGACGATAGAGTAGAGAAAGACTAGCAACGTCTCTTGTGTGAGAAAGGGGCAGTAGAGAACCGAAGAGATCATCCCCCACTATATTGCGAAGTCGATTTTGTACTCTGGCGAGGCAAGAAACAGTGCTCCGAGCTGCACCACCCCAAATGTGGCAACAGTACTTCATCTTAGGACGTATCTGACTCTCATACAGGCAGATGATTTCATCAAGAGTCAGGTACGTTCTGGAGCGATAGAATGATCTAACCATTTTCTCCAGAAACCCTAGCAGCAGATTCGGTGATTATTCGCCTTTCTACGGGCCGAGTCGGCGTTCAACAAGTATACCCTTCAGCTGAAAACACTTCAATTCTATTCGTCTTCACTCCACAAAATGGCGATTTATAGCCGCCATACACGGTGAAATTTATTTCCTTTAACGTGAAGTCATTTTTGAAACCGTCATTGTAAAATGGAGATAAAACTCGGAGCTTCTCTGCGTGTGCAATTTTCGAAATTGTTACTATTTTCGGGGCCGCTAATGGTGGCTTGCTGACACAATTACTTTGGCTTTATTAATCGATATTGCTTCTTCAAGTTCTCGTTAAAACTCGCTAAAACGTGATTACAACGAGATCAAACGGCAATAGAAACAAAACGTTGGTAAACAATTCGGTTGGTTTTATTGGTTGTTCAACAGAAGAAACGAAATCGAGGCTGCAGGTTGGAATGTAATAAAAGGTAAAGAAGGAAAAGGAAATGTGAGCGTGGGAGATGGGTGTTTAGCCGTTAAGAGAATCAAATCGGAAGGGAGAAGAAACGATTGAGAAAGAAAGAAAGAAAGAAAGTGAACGAGAGGAGAGATTGTAAAAACTGATAGAAGGAAAGAAAGAAGTACAAAAGAGAAACAGAGAAAGAAAAGTAAGAGATTAAAGGAATATTTGATTGAAATAATTAAGGGAAATAAATAAATAAAGAAAATATGCGATATGAGAGGAGAGGAATTATAGAAAGAAAGGGGTCGATGCATGAGAAGAAGAAATGGAGAAAGAAAAAGAAGAAGGGAGAGAAAAGAGAAGGAATTCAGAACATGAGGAGAGGAATTTAAAAATAAAGTTCAAGAATAGGAAATAGAAATAGAAAGAAGAAAGAAGAAAGATAGAAAGTAATACGTAATAAATGAATTTCAGAAAGGCAATACGTGAGAAGGGAGGGTAGAGAAAGAAAGGAAGAAAGAATGAGATACGTGAGTGATTAATTAAAGAAAGATAAAAGGAAATAAAGAAAGAAAGAAAGAAAGAAAGAAAGAAGGCATTACGTGAGAATGTGAATGAGAAAAAGAAAGAAGGAAAACAGGCGATATGTGAGGAGGGTTAGAGAAAGAAAGAAAAAACAAACAAAGCAGGAAATACGTGAAACGATAAATTTCAGAAAGGAAGCAGAAAGTGAATTAGGGAAAAAGAAAAAGGGAAGAAAATAGCAGTACGAGAGAAGGGCAATTATAGAAAGAAAGAAAGAAAAAAGAAAGAAAGAAAGAAAAATAGAAAGAAAGAAAAAAGAAAGAAAAAAAGAAAGAAAGAAAGAAAAAAAAGAAAGAAAAAAAGAAAGAAAGAAACAAAAGAAAGAAAAAAAAGAAACAAAGAAAACAGAAAGAAAGAAAGAAAAAAGAAAGAAAAAAAAGAAAGAAAAAAAGAAAGAAAAAAGTGGACAATAGGTGAGAAGATTGATTTGAAAAAGAAAGATGGAAAGAAAGCAAACGTCAGAAGAGGGTTTAGAGAAAGAAAGAAACAAACAAAGATGGTAATATGCAGAAGGTGAATTTGAAAGGGAAAGAAAGAAAGAAATACTCGAGAAGGGGAATTAGACAAAAAATGACAGAAAGAAAGAAAGTAAAAAAGACGATACGTGAGAAGCTGAATTTGAGAAAGCAAGAAAGAAAGAAAGAAAGCAAGAAAGAAAGAAAGAAAGAAAGACAACGCGTGAGAAGGGGCGCTAAAGAAAGAAGAAACAAACAAAAGTGGCAATACGTTAGAAAATACGTTTCAGAAAGACATTAGGAAAGAAGAGGAGAGAGAAAGAAAAGGAAAGAATAAATGAAAAAAAGACAGCCGAAGATGAGGATAAGAATTTTAAAAATGCCAAAATAAAGAAATAAACGACCAAATGAATATTTTGGAATTACGGATGGCTGAGCAAACTACTGAGAACGGATGTAATGTGATATAATTTGGAGTATAAAACACAAACGAACGAATCTAAAACTAGTAACTACCATAACACTAAAACTAGTAACTACCATAACACTAAAACTAGTAACTACCATAACACTAAAAACTAGTTACTACCATAACACTAAAACTAGTAACTACCATAACACTAAAACTAGTAACTACCATAACACTAAAACTAGTAACTACCATAACACTAAAACTAGTAACTACCATAACACTAAAACTAGTAACTACCATAACACTAAAACTAGTAACTACCATAACACTAAAACTAGTAACTACCATAACACTAAAACTAGTAACTACCATAACACTAAAAACTAGTAACTACCATAACACTAAAAACTAGTTACTACCATAAGACTAAAACTAGTAACTACCATAACACTAAAACTAGTAACTACCATAACACTAAAAACTAGTAACTACCATAACACTAAAACTAATAACTACCATAACACTAAAAACTAGTAACTACCATAACGCTAAAACTAGTAACTACCATAACACTAAAAACTAGTAACTACCATAACACTAAAACTAGTAACTACCATAACACTAAAAACTAGTAACTACCATAACACTAAAACTAGTAACTACCATAACACTAAAACTAGTAACTACCATAACACTAAAAACTAGTAACTACCATAACACTAAAACTAGTAACTACCATAACACTAAAACTAGTAACTACCATAACACTAAAAACTAGTAACTACCTAAACACTAAAACTAGTAACTACCATAACACTAAAACTAGTAACTACCATAACACTAAAACTAGTAACTACCATAACACTAAAACTAGTAACTATCATAACACTAAAACTAATAACTATCATAACACTAAAACTAGTAACTACCATAACACTAAAACTAGTAACTACCATAACACTAAAACTAGTAACTACCATAACACTAAAACTAGTAACTACCATAACACTAAAACTAGTAACTACCATAACACTAAAACTAGTCACTACCATAACACTAAAAACTAGTAACTACCATAACACTAAAACTAGTAACTACCATAACACTAAAACTAGTAACTACCATAACACTAAAAACTAGTAACTACCTAAACACTAAAACTAGTAACTACCATAACACTAAAACTAGTAACTACCATAACACTAAAACTAGTAACTACCATAACACTAAAACTAATAACTATCATAACACTAAAACTAATAACTACCATAACACTAAAACTAGTAACTACCATAACACTAAAACTAGTAACTACCATAACACTAAAACTAGTAACTACCATAACACTAAAACTAGTAACTACCATAACACTAAAACTAGTAACTACCATAACACTAAAACTAGTAACTATCATAACACTAAAACTAGTAACTACCATAACACTAAAACTAGTAACTACCATAACACTAAAACTAGTAACTACCATAACACTAAAACTAGTAACTACCATAACACTAAAACTAGTAACTACCATAACACTAAAACTAATAACTACCATAACACTAAAACTAATAACTATCATAACACTAAAACTAGTAACTACCATAACACTAAAACTAGTAACTACCATAACACTAAAACTAATAACTACCATAACACTAAAACTAATAACTATCATAACACTAAAACTAATAACTACCATAACACTAAAACTAGTAACTACCGTAACACTAAAACTAGTAACTACCATAACACTAAAACTAGTAACTACCATAACACTAAAACTAGTAACTACCATAACACTAAAACTAGTAACTACCATAACACTAAAACTAGTAACTACCATAACACTAAAAACTAGTAACTACCATAACACTAAAACTAATAACTATCATAACACTAAAACTAGTAACTACCATAACACTAAAACTAGTAACTACCGTAACACTAAAAACTATGCATCTAGTTAGAAAGTTGAATGGTAAATCTTTTTTTTAACTATCTTTTAAAACACACACAGATACGAATTGTAAACTAGACACCATCCTCGAGTGTCTTCGGTCTTTCTGTACAATGGTTTGTCAAGACAACCTGACATGAGGATACTTAACCCTACAAGTAAACCCTGACCAAATATTACAAATAACATAGTATTCGAAGCCTAAATAAGATCCATTGACACTAGCTATTACAATGAATGGAGAACCTTCTCTTACTGATGTTACCTCAAGTAAGACCAAGAGAGCACAAGCAAGATATACTATAGCATATTTAACTGGTCAATTTGAGAGAGAAAGATTAATGTTCTTCATTTCTTTAGTATCTGAAGGTTTGAGGAATAATGGGAACTTTAATGGAACACTCAGATATCTATGTATTACATATAGAGATCAAATGATAGCCCTATGAAGGGGCCTCTTGATTTCTGAGATTTTACACTGAAGTAAAATGAAAAAAAATAGAGAGAACGAACGAGAGAATTTGAATGCCCACTGGAAATAATTTTAATGCCTAAGGAAAGATTAATGCCTACTGGACACTATCTTCAAGTGTTTAAGGTCTGTCTGTAAAAAGGGGTTTGTCAGGACAACCTGACATGATAATTCACCTTACAAGTTAATCCTGACCAAATATTCAAAATAACATAGTATTCGAAGCCCAAATAAGATCACCTCGGTATGGCTACATACTGGTTTATACGAGGAATTGTGCCCCTTTCTCCAAGTGATGTGTACTCTAGTAGCAGAACTAAGCTGTATATTCCACCAGACTAGATGAATTAACTGGTTAATTGTGGAGAGGAAAATTAATGTTCTTCACTTCTTTACTAATGCAACGTTTGAGAGGTAAGGGAGAATCTAATGGAGCACTTGATATCTATGTATTTCATTTTCTAAAAGTATTTTCAATATTACCATGACGTAATTCCAAATACGATAAAGATATGATCAATATTAGGGATAAAGCATTATTAAAGTTAAGTGAAATGGAAAATCAACAAAATGTAAAGTTACATACTTTACAAGTTTAATGATTTCAAGTAGTACAAAAAGTATATTATAAATTATAGAAAAGTTCTTTAAACCTAAGTTTTTCAAAGAAAAAAATATATATATTGTGAAGTCTCAATAGGTAATACGTAATCTTCACAATATATCCGTCGATTTGCTATTCCGAAAGAAAATGTTACCCCTCATTCAAGCATATTTCTTTATTTGTAACTTGAAATTATAAAGAGCTTCAGATTTATTACATGACTGATAAACTTTTTTTAATTAATATTTTAAACCAAAGTTTTATTGTAAAATAATTGGTTTTTCCTTTTACTGAGAGGATTTGTTTCTTTGATAAAATTAGGTATATAAGACTTTTCTATATTTTATAATATACTTTCTTGTATTACTTGAAATTATCAGACTTGTAAAGTGTGTAACTTTAAATTCGTTTATTTTGACTTTCACTTAACACGCACACGCACACGCACACGCACACGCACACATTAATATATATATATATATATATATATATATATATATATATATATATATATATCAAGCAAACTACCATTCTCTACTATATATATATATATTATTTTATGTATCTACATTAAATGTTATATAAAGATATCATTTTTTACGTGCTAATTTTCAGTATTTACTTCAACAGTGCTCGATACGTGAGTAGAGCTAAATAGTAAGTTATGAAAATATATTTATGGCAATTAAGCTACACAGAGGTTTCCGTGTTTCATCCCCGGAGGGAATCGTCAGTCGTACGATTCCCTCCGGGGATGAAACGCTTAAGCCTCTGTGTAGCTTAATTGCCATAAATATATTTTCATAACAAACTATATATATATATATTATGTTATATATGTAATATATATATGTACATATGTATGTATATATGTATATATGTATATATATATATATATATATATATATATATATATATATATATATGTATATATGTATATATATGTATATATGTATATATATATATATGTATATATATGTATAGGTATATGTATGTATATATATTAAAATCGGATATACGTATTTGAAGTATTAAGGGGGTATGCCCCTTAGAGGTGGAGGTACGTAGATATTCAGTACAGAGAGGGTAACTACTTCTATTGTCTTCCCCGTACGATTATATACATATGATATAAATTTCACCAAAATAGTATATATGTAAAATTTTAAGGGGTGTATGCATTCATAGACTTTTAGGAGTGCACTTAGAGATTCGGAAAATTTTCCATTGTGTCACCCGGTAAATTTTACATAAGAATACACTTTAATATTTCATTCAGATTCTCTAACTTTTCTTTCTATAGGGAACACACAAACATCACACATACATTCATATATATATATATATATATATATATATATATATATATATATATTAAACAATGTATATATATATATATATATATATATATATATAGAGAGAGAGAGAGAGAGAGAGAGAGAGAGATAGATAGAAAGATAAACAGATAGGTAAATACACTAGACTATCTAATATTGTGTTGTCAATTTTATTTCAATCTATATAAAATTGTGGAATACTGTTCCCTTTTTCCTTTCTTTGTTTCATATTCTTGACACTTCCGTCACCAATTGCTAAAACTACTTCCTTTTATTTCCAATTAACATATAATCCATCGCAAGACCCAAACTTTTGACCCCCGATTCCCCTGTGACTTTACCACCCTTTCCCACGCCGTAGGGACGCTAAAGATCAAAGCGATGCCATGTGATTAACAAAGAAAACCAGATTGGGTTACCTAACCCCACCTACCATGCCCCTTCGGGCTCCCCATAATACACCTTTCAATTCTATCAGCTGTTGGCCGTCGGCTTATTACGACTCTCCACATTTGTTTAAGCCCCTTGCAGCGAACAACATTCCGCTAGTCTGTCTGGTGTAAGGAAACGGAAGACGGGAAGAAAGTAAACAAAAAAGAAAAGACAACGAAAAACATAAATAAAATGAAAATTAGGGTAAGCGCTAAGCCCCTTTCCTCCTCTGTGCATAAGTACACGTGCAGGTGCGAATGCTAATGAGGCCTCCTTACTTTATATATATATATATATATATATATATATATATATATATATATATATATATATATATATATATATATATATATATAACACCCTGTTGTGTGACGTCACTTGATAAACAAGAAACATGTCTTTGTTTCTTTTCGGCGCGAAACAAAAGAATTCGTTTCTTCGTTATTGTGTTAAGATATAAAATAGCGGTTCCAGTTGACTTAAAGTCCACTGATATCTGGTGTAGAAATTGAGGATATTTCTTGTTCATAAAGCATTGTTGATACATGGAAATTTTAATGGTTGAAAGATAATAAACCGTTAGAGAACCATACAATACATTTTTTTTTAATTTATTTTGTTCTTAATTTTTTCCAAGATACAAGCCCTCATCGGTTTTTTAACTTGATAACTGGCTGCCTGAAGCCTACAAACTTTCAAATGTGAGACGGGAAATTAGCAGCCGAGTAGAGATCACAAAGGCTACCAGTGATGAACGCCTGAAGTCAAGGAGAAGCTTTCTCAGCCATATCGAATCTCTAACAACATCTCAGAAAGAGACCTGACTACATCTGTGGACCAGACGGCTAGAGAATTGCATCCTTCCTACTGACATGGGAAACCCCCATTCTGGGACCCTCCCGTATCAGAGGCACCCTGGCTCCAGTGGAAAACACTCAACCGCCTGAAAACGAGAATGAGGCGATCAAAAGTTGATATGAGTATATTGGGTTACAAAACTGACACAGCCATCAATGAATGTGGAGAGGAGGACCATATGATGCAACACTGCCTTGTCTGCCCTCTACTAGCCAACCAGTGCAGCTTGAAAGATCTTGCATGGTACAACAATAATGCAAAGGACTGCGTAAAAAAGTTGGACACTGTTGCAAGACCACAAGCTTCAAAAACATTTGTTTTGGCTGAAGTCGATCTGTGTGCTGTTAAACGGTATCAGGATAACAGTCTCAGTCAAAAACGGTCGCGCGCGGCAACGCCAAATGAAATAGTAATCGAAGATTGTTCTTATTCCTGAAACATGGTGTATGTATGAATGGAAAGTTGAAATATTGAAAGATAATAAAATCGTTAGAAAGCCATACAATGCATTTTTTTTTTATCTATTTTGATCTTAAATACTTCGACGCAATACGTCATCATCAGTATATAAAATTGCATTGTATAGACTTCTAACGAGTTTATTATATTTCAATGATCCAAATTTCTAATATTCATTGATTGATTGATTGATTTTTTTTTACTATATTGTCACCATATAGTCACCACTAATCAAGGCCAAAAGCCACTCAAAATAAGGGTTAATAATACGGCATGATTGTCAGTCGAGAGATGGGGAATACTATGAGAGTGCTAACATTAATCAAAGTAATCAATTACGTTTGATTACTTATAGCGCGGTTTATGACAAGAATGTGTTTAGTTTGGATTTGAAGATGACCAAAGTGTAATCATCAGGGAAGCAGTCCCTTGATAATGTGTCCCACAGGTGTGAAGCCTTTGCAAAGAAGCTTTGTATATTAAAATTCCGCCGGATGCTAGTCACTTGGATGGAGAAAAGAAAAGTCATTTTCCGTTGTGGTAGTAAGATGAGTTCTTGCTGTGGATGTCTTACAGGACCGGGCCAAAGATTGGAGCTCAGTCGAGCACCTTCCATGTAAATAACGATAGAGTAGAGAGAGACTAGCAACGTTTCTTCTGTGAGAAAGAGGATGTAGGAAAGTGAAGAGATCATCCCCACTAGATTTCGAAGTCGATTTTTGTACTTTGTCAAGACAGGACAGTTCTCCGAACGGCACCTATCCAGATGTGGGGACAGTACTCCATCTTATGACGTATATAACTTTTTTTTATAGATAGAGGATTGCATATGGAGTCAGATACTTTCTGGAGCTGTAAAATGATCCAACCGTTTTTCAAGCGCCTTTAACAGGATATACGTCTTTCATTTAAGATCTGGAGTGAAAGTCTGTACAAAGAACTTATCAAAACAAGGGTCTCTTCAAAGAGAGAGAGAGAGAGAGAGAGAGAGAGAGAGAGAGAGAGAGAGAGAGAGAGAGAGAGAGAGAGACATTCATTTTGACTGAGGCAAAAGAGGGATCTAAGCGTTGGTGATGAAAAGAGGGCAACTTTGTTTTAGGTGTATTACAAATAACAAGCCACCTTTCCCCTAGTGCACAACATGCTCCAGGTCCAAAGAGAGAAACTCATTGAGATCTTGATTACCAGTATTCTTTGAAGTGCTGCCATAGACAGTTGTGTTGTCTGCGTCGATGTCAACAACTGATCCCAGGATATAATTTGCAAGATCATTAATAGCAACTTTCACTGTAATGAAGATGCCAAGTTAACCCTTTCATGTATACTGTTGTTGCATAACAACAAATCGAAATGTTGTCATAAATTATCATAAATTTTGATTTGAACAATCATTTTTGTATTTGTGAAAGTCAAGGACATCGAGGAATATGGTATGCCTCCATTATTAGTCGTTACAGACCTTTTCAGAAGTCAGCTCAACTTGAAGGCACGGGGTTCAAGAACAAGTTAGATCAGGTACGTAGAATATACGTAAAAAAATCATGGGTTAATTTTTATTATTCATTATTGATTGACTTCCTAATCTTTGACTTTTTGACATCCCCATTTTTTGTATATAAGTGGGATATCAATTTTGACGCCAAACCTTTAGAACATACAGTTTAATCTGTAATCTAGTTTGGTCTTCCTTACGTTTTTACTTCCGGTTTTCTTTTATTCTTTTATCATTCTGGTCTTATGCTAAACTTTTATTTACGTTGACTCACTAGCCAAGTGACCAGAAAATGGCAAAATATTTAATCCGGTGTTCGGTAGCTGATCAAGAGTTTCATGATAATTTTTAATAGAAGAAAGAATTTAAAAATATAAGTAAAAAAAAGTTGATGTCGCTATTTGGAATCACACAATTCTTCGAACGTGAAGTCAGAAATATTTGTCCGACTACCCTTCCTGACTTACACTCCTGAAACACTATCCCAAAAGTTCCAAGCTTTATGGTCTACCAAAAGTCCACAAACCGGACACCCCCATGAGACCCATCATATCATCGCTCATGGAATGTGAGGACTAAATGACAAAATAACTGCAGCCTCGTAACTCTCGCTTCCCTTTTTTGTCCTTTAATCCTCACATTGTATGAGAAATATTTCTGACAAAGGAGTAAGAATTTCTGTTTTCTCGGTCAGAATATATCTATCTAACACGTATCGTTGGTAAGTTTTTGACTTTGACGTAGTATTTTTTTCGCTCCTGATCAAAAAATCAAATATCGGCAGCACGCCACATAATTTACTAGAAAATTAGCAGAAATACTAACCCCTCTCTGTTCTCTCAGTCCAGCTTATATGAAGAAAAAAAACTCCGGGGATCTGCTACAGACTCCAACACATCAATATGTAAAACCTCACCATAGCCAGTTTAGATATAAAAATCCTTTACACCAACGTTGTATTATTAAACATTTTCTCCGCTAGCTGCAGAATATGTACTAACATGGCTGATTGTCCTCCAAGGTGTTCATGTTCGTCCATTGACAAACGTTGTTTACCCATCTTTTCTTTTGTCTACCTTTCGACCGGCATCCTCGAATTATGCTTTCGACGCATATGTTGCATAACTTTAAACGCCTAACGCTGCATAGCCCTGGAACGTTTAATGTGACCAAACAATCTCAAGACTTTACATTTGATGACAGAGGATTTGCAGTTATTGCTGGATAATCTTGTGAAGTACTCGAAGAAAGTTGTTTTTCTATTAACACGCCAAAGACTAAACTCCTCTTAACATCAACATCAACGGCCAACAAATCGAACAAGTTACAGAGTTTGTTTATCTTGGGCACAAACTGTCTCCATCTAACGACGGTCAAACGGCTGTAAATCACAGAATCGGTTTAGTGTGGGCCGTCTTCACAAGAAACCAAACCGTCCTAACTTCTAAACGCATACTATATAAAATCAAAGCGAAAATCTATAACGCATATGTCCTTCCTGTAGTCTTATACGAACTTGAATGTGGCAATCGGACTGTATAAACATTCCAAACCCACACCATGCGCTTCATTACTGATCATGAACTATTTGATTACATCAGTATCGCAGAGTTGCGAAAAATCGCTGGCATCCAACCAATACACCAACGTACCGATGGCCAAATGCCTCAGATTTTTCAAATTTCATTTGATTAAGTCCAACATTAAATTCCGCACTCCCTCCACCCAAAATATCAAATGATGTCATTTAATCACTCAAAGATTCCACTTTACTTTCAACGATACATTATACAAACCAAAATGTTGTGTACCCATTGGTTCCCTCAGCAGAGTTCGTGCCTCTATTTTCCATGAATTCTTAGAGAATGCATCTTACCCCCAAATTCCTACTATCTTAGATAGATCGATGACACACTCTTTATCTATCAATGTGAAAATAGCGTCCCTGACATTGTCAACAAACTTAATGAAATTGAACACATCATTTCCTTAACCACCAAACTAGAAACTAATCACGTCCTCATTTTTTTACATCATCCTGCATAACAGAGCGACATAAACTACTCATTCTATAGAAAAACAACGAAAAAAATGACTTTATACATTTCTACTCCGACCCCAACAATAGAATAAAATCTGGAATGATCATAGGCTCATTCCTCAGCGCACCCAGAATGAAGAAACCTACACGGAGAGCACATATACATATTTAAATCATCAACAATTCTAAATGTAAAGCTTTTAATATTCACAACAAAAAAACAGAATAACACTAAAACATTTCCCCTCACAATGACGTCACCAGCACAAATAGCACCGACAAGATTGATTTAAAAATCATATATAGTTATCCCTACCAATTCCATCTCTATTTCCTTACAACACACTATATTTAAACCTGATCTAAAACATACTTACATCAACTTCTAAAACAATTAGAGGTTTACTTAACAACAAACCCCGTCACCACCACCTCTAAGGACACTTCTGCCGAAGCCGACATCTATGAAATGAAATGTGCCTCATGTCCGATGTTTTATATCGGCGAGACGTCCAGAAATATAAAATATTTCATTTACGAGCGTAAACAGAGGTCAGACACAATAATCCCACAAACACATTCACCATACACATGAATACTTTTAACCAAAATTTCGACCTTACGAACGGCACCCCCTCAAGGATGAATCCTTTCTCCCACGCCACAAGTGAATCAAAGTGCTCTTATCCATCTCTTACCACCATCTAAAATTAACCTCAATCTTAGTACTTATTCCTTAAGCAACCATCTGGCAAAAATCGCACTCAAACAATATAATATACTCTGCCCCGGCTAAGTACTATTTATTGTTTATTTCTTTTTAACCATTTTCCCACTTTTTTCTTTGTCTTTTTTCCTTTCTCTTTCCTTTTTCCATTTAACATCTTATTCGCACGCGCTGCATCATTTCAAATAGTTACTCACGGGCCAAAAAATCCCGTTTTGTTTCATCTTCGTATGTTTTGCCGTTTTTTCTCAATAAATTTGAAATCTTCATTTTTCTGAAGACGCCGTTGATCCGAACGAAACTGGTCAAATCTCTCATTTGCTTTTTAATTCCTCTTGTGTCTAATTGATTTTCCTTTCTGTTTTTCATACATTCTTCCGTCTCCACGACTTTTCATTGTATGATATATCGTGCATTAAATCCGGATATATCAGTCAATAAAACTCTACGTACGCCAACCACTCTGACCCCAGTATCGAATCGCCCTAAGTCTAGTCATACTGATAAGTCGTAGATACAAGTAAACACGTGGTAGTAGATGACTATAATAATTTCATATATATCCTTCTTATATTTTATAGCTTTTACGGAAACATGTCTTCAAATGTGTAGCCAAATAATGCTTGCATAGATAAATAAAAATTATACCAGTCACCATAACATCGACTGACGAACTGGTACATGCGAGCTGAGGTTTCAGTGTTTTCCTGAAACCGAAGGTATCGATCGCCGAAGAAACTCAGCGTTCTTGAAATAGAAATGCTCTTACAAACGTAATTGAGCATTCTCACCATTTTTCCTATAGTCCGAACACAAAAATTTACTATATATATATATATATATATATATATATATATATATATATATATGGTACACGTATTGTATTAGTTTCTGTAGATGTAAATCCGTTGATACTCAAGTGTTTATAAAAAGTGCTCAATAACAAGTAGAGCTGTTCTTAAGTATACATTTTTATTGATACATATGTGCATACATGTTTCGGTTGTACTCTTCAAACCGAAGAAGATGTTGACTCTCTGTGAAGAGTACAACCGAAACATGTATGCACATATGTAACCAATAATGTTTGTATAAATAAAAAGTTATACTATATATATATATATATATATATATATATATATATATATATATATATATATGATTGCCACTTTACAGAAGAAGGTCATCCCCACAAGATTGCAATGCCCGATTGTGGTACACAGATGGCTTAGCAGGCCTGACTTATTTTTACAAGTCCTGCTGCAAATATGACACACAGGGCTACTTGTTTCCGTTTGTATGTAGCTATATCAAACTCCAGTTTGACACTTGTTTATTAAGCTTCTATCATGGAATCTCATGTGACTCAGTAGACCAACTCTTGACAGATGGCTATGCATCATAAATCATCCACATGATAAGGTTGAAATGTGGCTCTTATTGCTTCCACAAAGTACGTTTAAAAATGGAGTACTCTATACGCTTTGCCTCAAATCTGCCACAGCCATCATAGATACACTTGCGACAGACCGATCGCTCCATTCTTTCCCAATTCTCCACGTTCATATCAAGGGTTTTCATGTTGTTATTTATTACATCTGTAAAACGTAACTCAGGTTTGTATCTTGGGCGTTTTACATGCAGCAGTTCCCCATATAACTGTTGCTTAGGGAGACTGTAATCTCCCATCCTAAGTGCCCTCCCCAGCGCCCCTGACTACGTATAATACGCATTTCTATGCTCGGTATTCTTGCTTGCTCTAGAACATCGGTGTCTGGTGTATGTGATTGCCACCTACTATTTAGGATCCTCCTGAGACACGTTTGGTGGAACCTCTCTAGAACCTTGATGTGTCTGTGATACGTAGTCCACTTCTCTGAAGAATACAGGATAACAGACAAGACGCATGACTCGTACACACAAAGTTTTATTTTGATGGTAATGGTCTCGATGATACATGCTCGAAAGAAGAAGAGGTCTATTATCATCTGCATATCCTTCTCGGTGTAAGCAATGAAAACCGCATCATCAACGTGCGAGGGTTTTGAAGGTCTTGGAATTTGCATTAAATCAGGCTAGGCTGAAGACCATACCAGTGGTTCGGAAACGTATGAGAAAACCGACGCTACAGTTCTTAAAGGCGTGGGAGAGGGTCGTTGCAAAATATATAGAGAACAACGTCGGTGCAAGAATGCTACCCTATTTAACACCGTTCTTCAATAGCTATTGGTTCAGAAAGTGATCCACCGGAATGGATGCGTGCCTTCATGTCCTGGTGAAGTTTTAAAAGCATTTTTACGAATTCTATTGCGCATCCAATTTTACCGAGGATTGTCGATAATGCTGCTCTATTAACGGTGTCGAAAGCTTTTGTCAGATCAACAAAAACTTGATAGAGTGCTACCCGTTGTTCGATGACCTTTTCATGAAGTTGTTGGGCAGAGAAGATCATATCCATCGTGCCACAACGTGATCTAAAGCCTCTTTGTCATTCCAGAATAACAGAGGGGCACACCCACATAGTAAGCCGGTTAAGCAAGATCTTTGAAAATACTTTACCCACGGCTTTAACAAGGATTATACCTCTATAATTGCCACAGGCCTATCAAGTTCCTTTTCTCTTGTATAACAACATCAAAGTTGCGTCTATCCAGTCCTGAGGTACAGGGGCACCAATCCATATAGTATTATGAATCTCAAGGAGGGTGGGGTGGTCCATCACCACACCGTTGATAGCATCCTGCGACAGACTATTGATGACCTCATCATCAACCACTTACGGATTATAAAATAGATCCGTGAAATGCTCAATCCAGCATTTCATAATATCCTCGGAACTTTTATGGAGGAGAGACCTATCCTTGGCCCTGAGTGGCACCATAAATGAGGATTGTAGTTCGAAAACATGCCTAATCAAGTGGTACAAAATTTTCATATCTTTTCTATCATATGCCTTCTGTGTTTTCTCAGAAATATCCAGCCATCATTGGTTCTTCATTTTACGAATATTGCGCTGAAGTGCCGATTTTGCATTCTTGAAATTTTGCTGTAGAGAGTCACAGTTTTTTCAAGCGCACTGAGTATCGCTAGTACAGCCTGTTTTTCTCTTCCAGAAGCTTGCTAATCTGGTAGTTATTGTCATCGAACCAGTCATAATGATTCCGCTTCTTAAGACCAAGAACCTCGACGCTGGCTTTGCAGACCACAGTCTTGAAATGGTTCCATGTACAAACAAACTCTATATTCTTGAGCGCGTCTTGAAGATCGCCACATGCACTCATGTTCACCAGTCTCGATACAAAAATGCGCTTGGGAACTTTTACTCCCCGAGAGCGAGATTTAAGCATGACATTGAGCTGCAGTTTACCATGAACAAGCTTGTGGTCTGAATCACACTCTGCACCCCGCAAAACCCTTACAGTGCATATATATATATATATATATATATATATATATATATATATATATATATATATATATATATATATAAAGAGACAGAGACAGAGACAGAGACAGAGACAGATAGAGAGAGAGAGAGTGTGTGTGTAATTTTGCGTTTATACTCTTGGATAAATGGTCAGAATGCTCAATTACGCATGTAAGAGCATTTCCATTTCAAAGAACGCTGAACATTAGTTTGTTCGGCGATCAACACCTTCGGTTTCAAGAAGACACTGAAAACTCGACCCGCATATACCAGTTCTTCAGTCGATGTTATGATGACTGCTATAATTTTTATTATTTGCCTATACATTTAAAGACATGTTTCTGTAAAAGCTATGAAATAGCAAGACCTCTTTAGACCGAACTGTTCTCGACGGTCACCGGATTTTTAGCCTGGAGACGTAAACTTGAATATGGATTACATTATATATATATATATATATATATATATATATATATATATATATATATATATGTGTGTGTGTGTGTGTGTGTGTGTGTGTGTGTGTGTGTGCTTTTGAAAATGGTTTGCGGAAAACTTTTTAGAGCTCTTTCGACTATCATCTCGACAGGAGAAATCGATAGTATAATCAATCAAATATATCAACGAAAAAGAATAGCAAGGAGGAAAATTGAAGTGCCAGCGAATACTAAAACACGATCTTTACTTGATTGATTATACTATCGATTTCTTTTGACGAGATGATAATAATTTTTCAAATCACCAACACTTCTTGGTTTCCGACTATAAACTTTGTCCTTGAGTACCTCCTAAAAAGAAAAAATCCATCGGGGGCAAGTCCGGTGAATGTGCCGGCCAGTTAATTGGACATATTCGCTAATTCATCTCTCAGGAAATGTTTCAAGATACTTATGGACAGCTCTTGAATAATGGGGAGGTGTCCCATCGTTATGAACACAATCGTAATAATATAACTGATACATAAACCTATTCCACATACTATCCACCTACTTTTGGACAACCCTATCTATCTATATATATATATATATAAATAATAATTTAATATACATATATATATATATACATATATATACATATATATATATATATATATATATATATATATATACATATATATATATATATATATATATATACATATATATATATACATATATATATATATATATATATATATATACATATATATATATATATATATATATATACATACATATATACATACATACATATATACATACATAACGTCCTATGAAGTTAAGGGCGACTAATAATGCAATTTTCTGCATATTAATCACTTAGGAAAGTGAGACAATCGAAATAATAGTAAGCAAAATAACAACGAACGCTACAATCACCAATAAAAAATAATTACATAAAAATACATTAAATATTTAGGTGATAAAAATTGTACATATTTCTAGATACATAGATATATATATACATACATATATATATACATATATATACATACATATATATACATATATATATACATATATATACATACATATATATACATATATATACATACACACACATATATACATATATATGTGTGTGTATATATATATATATATATATATATATATATATATATATATATGTGTATGTATACCCACACACATAAATATACATTGGTCTTCATTATTGAGTGGAGTATATATATAATAACGTAACAGAGAGTAAAGAGAGTAATAGTCGCCCACGTCCGTGTGACATTTGGTCATTCATTTAAATACAGACCAGCGAACGAATGTCACATACAGTCACTGACATTTTTTCTCTTGAACGAAGGACCTCATGAATGATTTATAATCAAGTCGGACATTCGCAGTGAGAGATAGACTCAACTTCCGACAGAGTGACGCAAGCGTTCTTTTCTTATTCGAAAGCAGGAAAAAAGAACCGACATTTTTTTTTCATGTAGAGGTTAAGTAAATCGCTGACTCCGCTACCCTCTCCCTCTCTATCTATCTCCTCGCCTTGCCAACAACATTTCTCAGTGTATCCGACCAACCCCGTCGCTTCTCCTACAAAAGTAATAATATACCCCGTGCCTTCACCACGCACCTTAACCCTCACCCCCACCCCCTACAGAGTGCACATAATTGATACAGTGCCTACCATGGTGAATACAATTGAAGAACGTATAACCGGAAATTAAATAAAAATACCCATAAGGCTGTGAAGCGGGAGAGACTAAGGTAGCCATGAACATATCTTATTGAAAATATCTCAGCCTAGGTCAATTACGCCTCCGTACGCTGGCGAGTTCTGCGAGGAATATTTCTTATCTCACAAACAATGCGACATAAATGCAGTCGGATTATAATAATAACAAAAATAAAAATGGCGGCTCCGCCATCGAAACCAAGAAGAAATATGTCGTGCGATGTATTTAAATGTCACAGTTCATTTCAAAGACTTGTGAATATTAATCGTTCAATGTTCGACGTCGTCATTCAGATAGGTTTCTTTTATCTATTGAGATGGGCGTTGCTTTGATACTTTCGATAAAGATAACTCTCTCTCTCTCTCTCTCTCTCTCTCTCTCTCTCTCTCTCTCTCTCTCTCTCTCTCTCTCCCAAAGAGACGCAGAGCGATGGTGAAGTTTATATAGGTCCAGCTAGATGAGGAATATGCCACGAATCAAACTGCATATTATACGTTGGGTTCTTTTCTAGATTGTTTACTCCTCCAAGAAATGGTGTTTAGGAAATTATTATTATTATATAGAAGTATTAGTATTCTTTATTATTAAGTCATCTAATAATATTCTTTATCATTCAACTGGTGCTACCAGATACGGCTGTCTGGAAATACCGGTTTCCTGACCAAAAATGCACCAAACATTGACGTTATTGTTTTTCTTCCTTTCCCTTTGCAAAACTCAATCATGTTCTGCAAAGCTAAAAACAACATTTTTTTATCTACAAAACAACCAAACCAAACACCATGAATAAATAATTGAACATATAAAGAACTTGAAGCATAAAAACGTTTACCAAAACGACCGGATTCGATATTAAATAACACGAAAAGGTTTGATACGCCGTAAAACAAAACAAACAACCATTTATCATTCAACTGATAATCCGTCCATTTAACCCTAACCCTAACCTCGAGTAGCTTTTGACCTTGATAAGGGGTCAAGCATTAGTAAATAAATGTAGAATTACGTGTGTATGTATACGTAATAGATGATAATTTTCTCCTATATCATCCTTATCATTATTCTTATTATAATTATATAGAAGTATTATTATTCTTTATTATACTTATATAGACTAATTATTTTGCCATCTGATTTACAAGTGCGTTTGTGATGTGTACAGAAACACGTATGTAAATTAGATGGTCACGCTGAAAAGTTTATATAGGTCCAAGCTAGATGAGGAATATGCCACAATTTAAATTCCATATTAAATGTTAGGTTCGTTTCTAGATTGGTTGCTCCTCCATAAAATAGTGTTTAGGGACTTGTTATTATATAGAAGTATTAATATCCTTTATTATTCTTATAAAAAAGTAAAGTAAAAATACGTATTATTTTGCCATCTAATTTACGTGCGTGTTTGTGGTGTGTGCAAACACACGTATGTAAATTAGATGGGCATACTGAGAAAAGAGAGTCACTCTTAAATAATAAGTCTCTATACTTCTATATCATTATTGTTGTTATTATTGTTGTTATAATTATTATTATTATGATAATATAGAAGTATTTTTACCTTCATTATTCTTATATAGAAGTAAAGAAACTTATTATTGTGCCATCTAATTTACATGCGTGTTTGTGGTGCGTACAGACGCACGCATGTAAATTAGATGGCCACGCTGAAAAAAAGATAGTCACTCTTTCTCTTAATGCTCACAGAGACATTATGATATATTAGAAAATGGTTGAATCAACATAGAGTGAGAGGTCAAGATAAAAAAAAATGCATGAAAAGCTAAGAGAGAGAGAGAGAGAGAGAGAGAGAGAGAGAGAGATGGGTGACTGGTTATGTTAATTATAAATTACAACTAAGTTGAACAATTAAAAGAGTTTTGTTTTGTTTTTCAAACATAACCGGCAAAATGCAAGTATTTCCACCTTTTCTTGACTATATTGCTCGAGGCTTGTGTAACGGATGTCCATAGCCCACTCGGGAATGACGATCTCCTTGAGATAATGGTTGATATCACCCTAAACCTCCGACCCTAAACCGAAGAACCGTTACTCAAACTAACGAGGTACTACCAACGGGCTGATTAAGAATCCATCAAAGATCACATCAGAGACGCCCCACGGAGTAAATCCTTTTCTCTCGCTGCTGAGCAATGCGCAAATGAAGTAACAGATTGGGTCAAAGCAGGCATAGTAGTATTTGTCCCAACGCGGAAATTGTATAGTAAGTCCCACTCTTCCCAATGGTTCACTTCGACGTGTGCAGCTTCTATTGCGCATCGACAGTAAGAATTCCACCGATTTAACCGCCATAAACCAACTACAAATAGACAGACATTAATTCGTACGGTATTACTGGACGAATATTGAATATATCCATATCCTTCTTAGGCAAAAGAAAGACCCTTGTTGTCCTCGATCACCGCACATCTAAACAGCACAACATTTTTGTGGTGGTGCTCCAGAGGTAAATCCTTGAACCTTTATTACTTCTGATTTTCATAAACGACCTCCCTGACGCAATTGTATGGGTATATTTGCTGATGACACCACTATCTATTCTAGACATGGGGAAACAACGAACGCATACATATCCAAAGCGATGGTTGAATCCTTAGAAAATGACCCCCAGTCTGTAGTGAAATGGGACCATTAATTGAATGCTTGCATTTAATGCTACCAAAACAAAGCTCTTTTCCTATAACAATTACAAGAAACCTTTCCTATCATCGATTGCCATGGCTAATAGCACCCTACCTGAGAGTCCAACATTCAAACTCCTTGGTCTTACATTCACAGGTAACATGAATTAAAACAAATACATAGAAGATACTGACAAGTCTGCTGCAAAAAAGGTGAACTCGCTCTACCGAGCTGGAAAACTTCTCTCACCTGCCAATATCCTGTATCTCAACAAATACACAATTCGACCATGCATAGAGTATTGTTGTCACATCTCGGCTGATGCACAAACTACTAGTCTCTCCTTCTGAGAGTGTCCAAAAAGAACCTCTAATCTAATAGGTACTACACTGTCCACCAAGCTCCATCCCCTGTTCCATCGCCGCAATATTGCGTCCCTGTGATTGTTCTACAAGTACCTCAATGGAATGTGCTCCGACGAACTTTCTGCACTGCCCCCCCCCCCCGATGTAAATACCCCCGACAAACAGCAAAACCCGACCCTTTCACTGTAGAGGTCCTCAGATGCCGGAAAACTTTCTACTCTAATAGATTTTTCATCATAATGATTGCCTTGTGTGTTTCCCCGACTGCACCAACGTACATAAATTTAAAACTAATGTAAACAAACATCTCACTGCATAAATCCTCAGTTAGATTGCTCCTATTAATTTGGCTTTTAATTCACAGTAGCCACTTATGTCTCAGTGGCAAAGTGCCTTGTATGGGGTGATTATAAGTAATATATATATATATATATATATATATATGATAATTTTATCTACACAGATATGTACAAAATCTGCGACACTGGCATGTCGATGTTATCGATCAACAGTTACTATAAACTGAGATCTCATCAGGAAGAGTTAGAATCCGATCTTAACCTCAGATCATATTTGGAGAGGTTCTCTCCAAATATGATCTGAGGTTAAGATCGGATTCTAACTCTTCCTGATGAGATCTCAGTTTATAGTAACTGTTGATCGATAACATCGACATGCCAGTGTCGCAGATTTTGTATATATCTGTGTAAATAAAATTATCATATATAAAGCTCTATTCTGATATTGAGCACTTTTTATAAACCCGGTTAAAATTCTCTGGATTACCACCCTGTGGATATTTTTCACCTGGATTATTACCATTATTATATATATATATATATATATATATATATATATATATATATATATATATATATATATATATATATATATATATATAGTATAAAGAAGCTTTGAGTCATTTTTTTTTAAAAAAGTAAAATGCATTTTAAATTCCCAGAGAAACTAACTAAATCCAAGATATTGCAGACTTAACATTCGTTGGAAAATTAATAAATAAATAACTAAGTAAATAAAAATATAAAAAGGGGGGGTCAAGTATCTAAGAGTGAAACAAAAACCTTAAGAGTCTAATATTAACACGGGGATCATCAGCTGTTTACCATATATATATATATATATATATATATATATATATATATATATATATATATATATATATATATATATCTTATTACCAGACATAGCCTAAATTTCAACATCGTTCCAATCAAACTAATCCTTGTGCCTCTATTCTACAAATCTCAGTACATCAGCATTAACCATTAAAATGATTCTTTCCCAGCTTCTCATGTCTTCTCGCAAGTTATGTTCTCAATATACGGTGTAAGCTTATTTTTTAGCGCTTCATTTTTAATAAGTCCAGCATTTAGTTTCTTTGAGAGGACTATACATCTATCCCGTAATGGTGACCGAATCCAAAATTGACATTTAGCTCACACAAGGTGGTGATATGTCCAACAATCGTCACTCCGCATTACGCGTACCATGTGAACATGATATCAATTTCTCATAAAGACATAGTCAATTAGATACCATGTCTTGGAGCCAAGATACATGCGAATCGTTTCTTACATCTGCTTCTCGCGAAAGAGAGTATTTCCGACGAAAAGATTTAGCTCAGAACACATCTGCAAAAGTAATAAGCGGTTACTGTTACAGAGCCCCGCACCGTGCTTACCCAATGCATTCCAAGTCTCTCAATCCTTCCCTACATTGAAGTACGCAAGGATGATCACTCTACCTGCATGAAGAACTTTCAATATTACTTGTTTGAGGAATAAGTTTTTCATTTTCACTGGAAGGTTGAGCATATACACTAATGCAGGTCTAATACCTAATCTGTACTAAGGACACCCTCATGGACATTATGCGATCAGATTAACCGCATGGTAGTTGCTCCAAATTTGAGGAAATTTCTTTTTAACAAAAACACCAAACCCATCTTTTCTCTCACGGCCTTCTGCCCTGCCACCCAATATAGTGTATACCCACTTAATACCTCAGTGAAATGGCCCTCGCACTTAGTCTGATTTCCGATAATGCTACGATATGCATATCGTAAAGTCTATGTTCTCTCACGGCCCTGCCACCCAATATAGTGTATACCCACTTAATACCTCAGTGAAATGGCCCTCGCACTTAGTCTGATTTCCGATAATGCTACGATATGCATATCGTAAAGTCTATGTTCTCTCACGGCCCTGCCACCCAATATAGTGTATACCCACTTAATACCTCAGTGAAATGGCCCTCGCACTTAGTCTGATTTCCGATAATGCTACGATATGCATATCGTAAAGTCTATGTTCTCTCACGGCCCTGCCACCCAATATAGTGTATACCCACTTAATACCTCAGTGAAATGGCCCTCGCACTTAGTCTGATTTCCGATAATGCTACGATATGCATATCGTAAAGTCTATGTTCTCTCACGGCCCTGCCACCCAATATAGTGTATACCCACTTAATACCTCAGTGAAATGGCCCTCGCACTTAGTCTGATTTCCGATAATGCTACGATAATGCATATCGTAAAGTCTATGTTCTGTAGCAACAAATGCAAACCGTCGTTTCGGGCAATATCCAGTTCATTCAATGCCTAGAAATGTTTGCAGGTTCCAACAACCAACATTTAGAGATATAAGCCTTTTCGCATTGATAAAATGGAGACCGGCCCCACTGTGAGGTGCCGTTGAACACCTGTCGGGTCAGACCTTTTAGTCACAATTTTAATGGGTCCTTATTGCCATTGATCCGGAAATGATTATTTTAAATCATTGATAGTGTTGTCCCTTTTAGTTTTGGTCAGCCAATGGAGTACTGCTGTCACATCCGGGAAGGTTCCGCTCGGAGCACCCTTTCTTGCTATGACAGGATTTTCAATCTAGTGATGATCTATTCTCTTTTCTGTAGCCCTTGTATCAATATGTCCATGGTAGGTGCTCGACTGAGCTCCGATGCTCCCCCTGTAAAACATTCACAGCAAGAACTCGCCTGGCTATAAAAACAGCAGAGGACTTTCCGTTCTCTCTCTCCATACCAACGACGAAGCGCAACTTCCATAAACAAAGTTTGTCTCCCAGATCGTCCCGTCTGTAGAACAAAATACCACGAAGCTGCTTCCCAGCAAACTACAACATGGTCATCTTCAAGTCTAATTGAAAGCAAATACTTGTTGAGTGTCCTCTTGGATTATCAATTCCTGGTAAAATCTTCTGTCCATTCCACGGTTGTTTCCAATCCTCGCGCGGTGTTACTCAACCTTGAACCGACGGCCAAATGGCCTTGATAAGCGGTCAACCATTAAAATAAAAACACGTGAAGTCGGTGTACCAAACAATTCCTGTTCCTGAAATTATTTTAAAAGACGAAAGACCTAGCACACGATGAGTATTTGTCCAAAAAGAATAAAAATTAAACATCTTTGAATGCCTATGCCGCCGAAGGTTTTATAGGAGTAACTCATCTCCTAGGAAAATGTTGTAATAGTCTAACCGCGCGGCTAAAGAAATAGCCTAAAACATATTTTCACACACACACACACACTATATATATATATATATATATATATATATATATATATATATATGTGTGTGTGTGTGTGTGTGTGTGTGTGTGTATGAAAAAAGAGACGGAAAAGTGCAAAAAACCATCTTGTTTTAACTTAAAAATGGAGTTTTACTCCCAAATATTATATAATATATATATATACATATTTCGTATAATACCTACCTACATATATATATATATATATATATATATATATATATATATATATATATATATATATATATATATATACTTTGAATGTGTCCTACAAGTGATTGAGTTAAGCTCTGACAATGCGGAATTCTGACAGAATACACAGGAACGATGGAGATATATCAAAAGTGACGAAAATCATATTGTCTTAACTTGAAAATGGAGTTTTTTACTCAAGAATATTGTTTATAAAATATTTATATATATATATATATATATATATATATATATATATATATATATAAGAGAGAGAGAGAGCAAGCATAAGTACATAAGTAGCAGTTTTCCCATTTATTATGTTGATCTATATGTGTATATCAATATGCAGACATTCATATTATAAAACAATAGCACGCATACTTATATTTATTTACTATGCGCACATTAATAATGCCTTATAACATATATAATTTTCCACGAAAATTTTACTGCACATGTCATAAATATATTTACCACACAGAAACCCGTTTGTATATTATAGATGTAAGTATAAAGCACACACATAGAGATATATATAATATATATATATATATATATATATATGTATGTATATATATATATATGTGTATATATATGTATATGTATATATATATGTATACGTATATATATACGTATATATATGTATATATATGTATATATATGTATATATATGCGTATATATGTATATA
>OY744539.1:4278777-4318777 GCA_963556195.1 Sepiola atlantica | reverse complement strand
GTGGGTGAAATACTAAGGTGGGCGAAATACTAAGGTGGGCGAAATACTAAGGTGGGCGAAATACTAAGGTGGGCGAAATACTAAGGTGGGCGAAATACTAAGGTAGGTGAAATACTAAGGTGGGCGAAATACTAAGGTGGGCGAAATACTAAGGTGGGTGAAATACTAAGGTGGGTGAAATACTAAGGTGGGCGAAATACTAAGGTGGGTGAAATACTAAGGTGGGTGAAATACTAAGGTGGGTGAAATACTAAGGTGGAGAGAAGATGTAAGGTAGGTGAAATACTAAGGTGGGCGAAATACTAAGGTGGGCGAAATTCTAAGGTGGGCGAAATACTAAGGTAGGTGAAATACTAAGGTGGGCGAAATACTAAGGTGGGTGAAATACTAAGGTGGGCGAAATACTAAGGTGGGCGAAATACTAAGGTGGGCGAAATACTAAGGTGGGTGAAATACTAAGGTGGGTGAAATACTAAGGTGGAGAGAAGATGTAAGGTGGGGAATGAGGTGTTCACTGACCGATGACAGAAATGATAAAGTGTAGTATCAGAACAGATATTTCTTTTTGCTTCTAGCCAAACGGCCAAATCACTCTTTCGCCTTGAGCCCGCACAGCACACCCTGTCTCGTTACTTTATAGGTGGGTGACCTCCGAGTTCTTATAAGGCATCAGTTTCTACTACAGACATATTTAATCCCAACAAATAATGGTATAGACAATTTGAATACTTACACATCATAATAACTCCAAGACAATCGGTGATTCGTAGCATTGAATGCTTAAATAAGAAAGAAATTATCAGATTATGTTCCGCCATCTACGATGCATAGTTTTACGAAATGTATGACAGCAGGAAATTGCAAATCATCCCAAACCCATAAGTGTCCATTTCGTACACGTGGTCGGTAATATCGACTCATTCAACGCACTTTGTTATTTGCGCAGTCATTTTCTTTTTAACTTAATTTTGTCTTTTATACCGAAAAGTACAATAATTGCTTGCCTCTCCTCAAAGGCTGGTCTGACAAAAAGTTGATTTTTATATGCGGTACCAAGAAACTTGTAGATACGCGTTCGGCCAGATGGATACTGTCGCGTCCGATTTCAAATTCCTTGGAGTCCAGTCTTGTGTGACTTTTCTTTTCTCCAAGATCAATAGAAATCATCAAAGGGGGGGTGTCCGTTTTCTATGGGTGGAATATATCGAGAGGGCCGTAACCACGGAGCTGGAGGTCACCCCGATATAATCCATTTAACTGTGGATCGAATCGTGCATGAAGTGCTGTTGCCACATCTGGGCCGGTGGACCAACCACTATACTCTTCCGTTTGGACAGGCTGAAATAAAACAATTTATAACCTTGTGGGTCTATCACTGTCTGCCAAGCCCCAGCCCCTGTCGCATCGCCGCGGTGTTGTACTCCTGTGCTTGTTTTACAGGTACTTCCACGGGATGTGTTACGATAAACTTACTGCACTTGTACTCCTTCAATTTAAATACCCCGACCCACCCGACTATCAACAAAATCCAACCCGTTTACTGTACTTGGCCCTAGATGCCGAGAGGCTTTCTACTCTAATAGTTTTTTTTTCCTCGGATCGCTTGCCTTTGGAATTCCCTCTCTGCTTCCTGTTTTCTCGACCGTACTCACATACCGAATATTAAATGTAATGTGAACAAACATTTTGCTGCCTAACTCCCAATCCAGTTTTCCCCCAATAAATATGGCACCTATCACAGTAGCACTTTAAACAAAAGTTTTAAAAAATGAAAGAAAGGGATGTGAAAGTATATTATATTCGCATGGGAATTACTTTAAAGTGCTAACATCATAGTTTGTTCTTTGGAATAAATTGTTTCTGACAGCAGTCCCGTATCTTTTCAGACACCTCTGATTGTATAGCGGTGACACCCACCCCAAAATAATGCCCGTGGAATTGTTAATAAAATTCACAATCTTTTTTGCAGTTCAACCATATATGGCACAAATAAACTTACGCCTATGCCTGGTTTGTTTGCTAAGTTTCAATAACGCATGCCCAACAGTTGTATCGCTCTTCAATACTATGCTTTAACATATTTAAACATATAACATATATTTTAATATATAGTTAAACATATAACATACATTTAAACATAACATATATTTTAACATATATTTAAACATAACATCTAACCTGTATTTACATATATTTTCACATCTAACATATATTTACATATATTTTAAACTTTAAACATATTTTAACATATACCATATTTAACACATAACATATTTTAACAATATTATATAGTTTTCCGTGGCTGACTATAGCGAGATTCGAAACCACGGGGACTGAAGTCGGGAGCCTTACCACTAATCTACAATAGACTCGCCTGAAACACGGGATATTTTTATCGGTTATAAATGTTTAGTTATTTGTTAATGTTTGAGGGTGATCATAGTAGCTGGATGTAAACCATGTTCCGCTGTTGCACTTCCTACATTATGTCGATCCTATATTTGCGGAACGTATTTATTTATTTATAAAATATAGTTATCCACGGACACGTGTTTCAATCTTACTACGGATCATCAACATAGCTGAATATGATTCGAAACCATACCACTGTAGTCGGAAGCTTTACTGCTAAGCTACGATAGTCTCGCCTGAAATACGGGATGTTTTTATCGTTTATAAATGTTTAGTTTTTTGTTATTGCTTTTTTTTTACATAATGTTAGCTGAATGTAAGCCATCATCGTAAGATTGGTTACATTCAGCTATCATTATTATCAAAAAGCAATAACAAATAATTAAACATATATTGTAACATATATTGTAAACATATAACATATATTAACATATATGCTATTGCTTTATCTATTTAGGTCCATTTTCGTTACTTGTTGTCGATACTGAATGGACGGTGCCTATGGGGGATTTAAACGTCACTTATTATTCTGACCATACATTATGTCTAAATTCGCCAAAATCTTAACAGCCACTTGCTTTAATTGAAAATTTCCAAATGGTACCCACTTAAAACAGCAACCAACCCAGAAAACAACAATTCTTTCTCCTTTGTCCGAAAGGTCGTGCGTTGAATGTGAGGACTAAAAGATAAAACGAGGAGAGGGTGAGAGTTCAGGATTAGGGTTAGGGTTAGGGTTAGGGTAGGTTAGGTTAGGTTAGGTTAGGTTAGGTTAGGTTAGGTTAGGTTGGGTTGGGTTAGGGTTAGGGTTAGGGTTGGGTTAGGGTTAGGGTTGGGTTAGGGTTAGGGTAGGTTAGGGTTGGGTTGGGTTGGGTTGGGTTAGGGTTAGGGTTAGGGTTAGGGTTAGGGTTAGGGTTAGGGTAGGTTAGGTTAGGTTAGGTTAGGGTTAGGGTTAGGGTTAGGGTTAGGGTTAGGATAGGGTTAGGGTTAGGATAGGGTTAGGGTTAGGGTTAGGGTTAGGTTAGGTTAGGTTAGGTTAGGTTAGGTTAGGTTGGGTTAGGTTAGGATAGGGTTAGGGTTAGGGTTAGGTTAGGGTTAGGTAAGGGTTAGGGTTAGGGTTAGGTTAGGTTAGGGTTAGGGTTAGGTTAGGATAGGGTTAGGGTTAGGTTAGGATAGGGTTAGGGTTAGGGTTAGGGTTAGGTTAGGGTTAGGGTTAGGGTTAGGGTTAGGGTTAGGTTAGAGGTTGCTGAAAGTAAACTCAAGGTCAACTCTCAGTCTAGATATGATCTAGCTAGGTTAATTTTTCTTTTCACCAAAATCAAGGATATCAGCAAGAGAAGCTGCTTTGTAGGAGTTGAGTCTATCCACAGAGGTGAGGGGTGACACCCGGAAGAATTCTTTCAGCTGTGCATCGAAGTGTGGCAGAAAAAGATGGGAACATGCATCAGTAAATACCACCGACATACCCGACTAATCCCTAGATGCTTAAATATGTTCTACTCTAATAGCTTCTTACCTCGGACCGCTTGCCTTTTGGAATCCCCTCTCTGCTCCCTGTTCCCCCAACTGTACCAACATGCAGAATTTTAAATGTAATGCGAACAAACATCTTGCTGCCCAACTCGCCATACAGGTTTCACCTATAAATCTGGCCCTTATCACAGTAGCCCCTTAATCTTCAGTGACAATATGTCTTGCTTGGGGCGAACAAAAGTAAACAAGAAAGAAAGAAAGAAAAAGAATGGGGGAATTGATTAGATTCGAATGGAAATTACTTTAAAGTCGACGCTATATAGTTTGTTGTTTGGAATAAATTGTTTCTGACACCAGTCCCGTGACTTTTCAGACACCTCTGATTATATAGGATTACCCCCCACCCCCACCCCCCAAAAAATTTTAAAAAAACATGGAATCGTTAATAAAATTCACAATCTTTTCTCCAGTGCAACTATGTCTTCTACAAATAAACTTCAGCCTATGCCTGACTTGTCCACCAAGTTTCACTCACGAACGTCCAACAGTTTTATCGCCGTCCAATGGAATGCTACAAAAGTGGACCTCTGCGTTGATCAACATGTAGCGCCACCTAGTGGTTGTAAATAAGTTTTGGGCAGATGAAGATGGTCTCATCGGGATGGGATAACCCCGCACGTTTCAAATGACGCGTCTATGAAGTGGAATGCATGAAAATGAAATAAACTACAAGTATTTAAACCATTATTATACAGCTTAATCACGTTGACACACTGGTTCTCGTTAAACTAACGGGAAGTGACGGTGGTTAAGTGGATAACGACATGGACGGAAAACCTGGGTGTTCCAAGTTCGAATCCAGTCGGTTCCACAGTTCCACAGTACCACTTTCACTTTCACTTAGGGATGTTGGCAACCTTCACGTGGTTCTTCGCGTAATGTATTTCTGGAAATAATTCTAACTATAAATATATCGGAGAAACCCATGCCAACAGTAGAATCATGTGGTTCATACGAAATGAATGAATGTTAGATCACCGAAGTTAAGCAACGTTGAGCCTGGTCAGTAATAGGTGATGGGTGACCATTTGGGAATACTATGTAAGAAGATGTCGATACCTCCCTGCAAGAACTGCAAAAACCTAACGTCGTCATCTCCCCTGATCGAGATATACATGCTGTGAATTTGATACTCCCATGAAACTTCCTCCTTCGGGGGAAGCCGGTTCAACCCGTACCAGGTACAGGTTGGTATTTAAAGACGTGGAACAGTTCACTATTTTGTTGGGGTAATTTTGTATCGGTAGTCATTTTTTTTATTTATTTGTTTTAATATTATTAAAACTGCAGCCAGTTAAAAAAGCGATAAACTCATTTTTAGACTATCGAATGTAATGGTTGCTTATTTGGATTCGTCCTCACGTCAGTCAGTCTGTCACGATTAATTCTAGTATGTCACGCTAACGTGATTTTTTTTAATAAACCTAATATTTAAAAAAAAAAAAAAATCTATAACTATACCAAAGCTGAGTTCATCAACTGTTGTTTTCCTAAAGTGTTTCCTGCATATTTTAATCAAACAAAAATACATGCTAAAATATTCCTCGGTTTTAGGATTGAGTTATGTTCGATAATACTTCCATTATAATTGTTCTAATTAGCTGTAAATTACAAATGAGTCAAAATCATCAAATGACCCATCTCTTACTTTCTATCTATCACTTTCACCCTCTCTCACTGTGTGTTGTTTGATACATTCTCCCCCCCCCCTCCTCTCTCTCTCTCTCTCGATATTTAATACTTCTTACATAAGTATGGTGTGGCCCAAGGCCAGAGGTAAACCAGCGCTTCTAAAGAAGGGGCGCTCTGACCTCTTACCATTTCCTGGGCAGTCTTGTCGGCATTGCCCGGTCGGGGCGCCTAAAGCAGTTAGCAAAAAACTAATGATTCTCCAAAGATGGAAGCCAAGGCCTGGGGGGATGAACCAGCTAACACTACCCCGAACTAATACCTCAGCCCGATAGATAAAGGCTCACCGATTTGTCCTAGTCTCTGTCGTACTCATTGTCGAGAACGGATCCTCGACTCGTATATACAGATCTGAAGGCTTTGAGCAATTTTAAAAGAAGCGAGACCGCGCTCTGTGTGTGTGTGTGTGTGTGTGTGTGTGTGTGTGTGTGTGTGTGTGTGTGTGTGTGTGTGTGTGTGTGTGTGTGTGTGTGTGTGTGTGTGTGTTTATTAACACTCGGATGTAATAACGAAAGGAAAAATAAAACGATTATAATAGTTTATTATAAACATAAGGGAATGTCACCACGGGCAGTAAAACTACTTAACCTGGAGTTGGAGAGAAAAAGAAAGAGAGGGGGGGGGGAAATGCAGAGAGATGTGCAGTGAGCAGCAAGAGGCTTATTTTGAACTGTTTCTTCATTTTCTTATATTTAACTGGATTTGCAAACTCACATTTTCCTGCTTCAAACAATTTAACCCGGGCTCAACGGATGACCCATCGGGTCACTTTTTTTTTTTTTTTTTTTTTTTTTTTGTTAGTTATGCTTTTACTATCCAACTTTTTATTTCCTTTTTAACTTTGATTTAATTTCCTGGCGAGTCTCTCATTGTTTAAAAAAAAAAGTAAACTCTGTCTAATCTATGCTAGGTGTCTGCGCTCTTTTAGATCGATTTACAAATATAAAAAATAACACGACTACCTTAGAAAATTGTCCGCAAATATAAGCAAATAGGTTTTGCAAACATCGTAAATATTATCGCCATTAAAATACATATACACACGCACTCACATATACATAATTGCTTAACAAATTGCAAATATATTTTATTGGACTTGAATTATTGCCAATTTATTCTGCTTGTCTGATCAGATCGAATTACTGAAATAAAAGAGAAAAAAAGGAAAACTATCAAAATTATTTAAAGACAGACTCAATATTATTTTTTCTCTCCCTTTTAAAATCGACTAATGAAAACCGCGCGAGTTCAATGAAACAATACACTATTAAACTGTGTAATTGAAGGTCTGCGTTTTCAAATTGTTATGCACTTAGACTTTGAAACCTACCCCCCACCAGCACCACCACCAAAATCACACACAGACATGTTTACATGACAGTTGTCTTACACAGCTGCAAGGCATTTACCCTGTGCAGGTTGACAGATCAGATTAAGAACAGAAATAACGCAGAACAGTTAAAGATTAATTCAGAAATAATGGCTTCAAAAACAGTCATTTATGCGAGCGTTTTCGTGAAGTGTCCGATGAATTATTGAACAGAATTGAACCTGTATATTAATATTCTATCGCAAATTTATCTGAGCCAGTTTTTTTAATTGAGTCGGCAAAATGGTTAAAAAGAGAAGAGGCATCACAAACAGATAATAATAAGAATATCTTAGGATATCTATCTTATTTAATAATACATAATAAATAAATATATTTACAAAAATAATGGCCAATTTCAGAAACATACATTTATTCATGAAAATTGTTTCACCTTCCCAATGCTCTGTAAATGACGTGAAACTGTTGCAGTGCTGACAGCAAGTGTCTGAGACATTTCTTTGGCATTTTGACGCGGATTTTGCGCAACAGGTGCTTGCAATTGTTCATTGTCAAGATTACATGTCCGTCCTCTACCTTCTTCATCTTCAAGGCTCTCATGTCCATTACGGAATTTCTGGAACCACCTTCGTACTGTCTGATCGTTTGTGGATTCATATTTCCATGCTCTATTGATATTGGCAGAAGTTTCGGAGGCATTGTGTTTAAGTTTGAACTCCTGCATCATAAGAAGGTGAAGGTCATGTTTTAGCATATTCATCATCGAGGGTCTTCTATGCTTCAAAAATATTTTCTATCTGAAAAAAGTTACAAATTATTACTGAGAACACATTAATTATTTATATATGTTAAAATTTACCAGAAATAAACTACAAATACTGTGTTAAAATGACTTTTTAAAACACAGCGCTTCGGGCGGTCATTATTTTTGTAACGACCTAATAATACAAAAAAACGACAACATACTGTTTCACTATAAATAACCTGGGTTACTGCAATAGGATTTAGCCGATGAAGCACTTAAGAAAAAAAAGACATACTCACCACACTGTCAGGAGCAACAAACACCCTAACCATAACCAGTTTTTTTTTTTTATTCTTTTATGTTCGCGAGAGTCTTCATCCGGGTGTTTCAGAAATAAAATTCACATACGCATATGCAAATCACATCTTGCTCAACATCTTGGCCTTTCAGTTGTTTGCGTTCATACTACTCAGTTAATGCAAAGCTCAGTATCTAATCTCACCGGAAATCAAATCCTGCAAAAACTGAATTATGAACTTAGAGAACAAACAAACAATAATTAACAAACAAAAAATTAAAAACAAACGATGAATATTTTTTGATGTAAACAAACGATAAATAAGTTTAAATAAAAACAAACGAGAAATTACAAAAAATAAAACAAATTAAATTCAAATAAATAATTTAAATGCAAGCAAATAATAAAGTTACTAGTGCAGAAATATGTTTTTTTAAATAGAAAAAATCTGTTGGATAATTTAGCTGAAGATTTCAAAAAAGTTTATAAATCTTTTTAAAAAATTGTTTCAAAAAAGAAAAGAAAGGAACACAATGCCATTTATACTGAAACTGAACTTTATTTAATATTATTTTTTAATCAATTAATTCAAAATGAATAATTAAGTTGGATGTTATGCTGCGTAAATAATAATAATAATAATAATAATAATAATAATAATAATAATAATAATAATAATAATAATAATAATAATAATAATGATGATGACGACGACACCGCGCCGCTAACGACGACGAGTGACATCGCACCACCCACAAGAAACGCACAGACGTACACAGATGCATGATGGTGACGTCTGGTACCACACAAAATGATTGAGAAACATTAAGGAGGATGGAAAGACAAAGGATGGACAGCATCAACCATACATCCACTGGAAGGGTTCGGAGAGTATTGGAACCTTGTGGAGGCTTATTGACACTCAAATTCCAGAAAAGACCAACGGTCGTTACTAACGAGAAATAAATGACAAACAGCAAAATAATTTGCCACAGTTATCGAAAGAGGTGGAGACAACTAGAAATCTGGTGAGACTTGGGCTCACTCAGATTCAAGGGAACACTACTAATTATTATCAGTGAGAAATCACTGACGATGACCTGTGTGAGAAATCCTAGTTTGTAAATAATAACACGAGCCCATAGGAAATGAAACTGTTAAAAATTCTAACACCACTCCCATCCCCAGAAAAAATACACACAGTCATGTGGTGGTTCCAGCCTGAACTTAATCTTAGACAAGCCTGAGATATGATCTTCTTGGGGGTCTGTGCAGAAGTCCTATTGGGTCAGCACATGTGATACAAAATTGAGATAATATTCCAACGTAATGGAAACTTTAATTTCATAAATATATCATGCATTTTAAATTCTAACCGCTTTGTTTTGTTCAAAAAAAAGAACAAAACCATTCTTCTCGCGTCATAGTCGCACCACATTTTCTGAATTAGCTCATCCGATCACCTGACTTGAACCTGTGCGATTTTTCTTCCTCAGAAGATGTATAAAGTCAAAAGTAAACAAAGTTAAGTTTGTATTTTTCATAGGGTAAAAATCCAGAGAATTTCTACTGGGGTTTTATAATAGTGCTCAATAGTGTTGGGTCTCTTTCAGATTTCGTTTGTCTTGAAGTGATTTTACTTTTCTCTCCCTTTTTATTATTATGCCTTCTACAAATCCACACAACAAACACCTTACTATTTTCTATAGTAACATCAGAGGTCTCAAGTCAAACTTTCCTGATGTTCAGTCCTTTCTTTTGGGAAAATCTCCTCACATTCTTGCTCTTTGTGATGTTTCTATTGATAGCAACGATCTACATGTGGATGCTTATTTGCCTCTTGTCCGCTTAGACTCTTCCTCACATTTGCATGGTATTGCTCTTTTTCTTCGCAAGGATCTCCCTATTGCACGTGTCTTAAGCCTTGAATCTCATGGGTGTCCTTTTGTCTGTCTGAAGTTGTCTTTTTGTATCGTTCCCTTTCTGACAATGACTGCCTGGTTGTTGATGCTATATCCAGCAATATTGATAAAGCATTGCAAATTCATCCGTCAAGCTCTATCTTTGTTTTTGGTGACTTCAATAATCATCATTCTGACTGGCTTCCTCACTTTAACCGCACTGATCTAGCTGGTGAAATCTATCTTCACTATTTTCTCTCTCATGAGTTGTCCCAAATTGTCACCTTCCCCACACGTTTTCCTGATAATGATGTTCATCAACCATCCTTACTTAATCTTTTTCTCACTTCTGTTCCTGATTCATGTTATATTTCCTCTTCTCCTCCATTAGAGTCCTTCTGATCATGCTGTTGTTGATGTTGATGTTAAGGGTTAGGGTTAAGTCTTCTATTGATCGTCCCTTCTATAGGAAGATGTTCAACTACAGGAAAGCTAATTAGGATGGGCTTCGCAGCTTCCTATGTGACGTTCCATGGCGTTCTATCTTTGGTATGTCTCCGAACGATGCTGCTAGGGAGGTTAGTAACGGGCTTCTTGTTGGAATTAACACCTTCATTCCTCATCGTAAGTTTCAAACCAAACCTCATTCTCCTCCATGGTTTTCATCTGTTTGTGCTTCTGCCATTACCCATCGTAACCATTACTTTAATCAGTGTCGTCAGGATGGTTCTGAGAATTCTAGACAATCCTATTGAAGAAAGAAGTAGAAGGAAAGGAAAAACATCAGATTAAAAACTAAAAAAGTCACATGATCAAATGAAAATAATATTTAAAAGTCCTCGATCGATTGAACAATTAAAAGAGAATCAAAAGACGCCATTTGTCTAGAAATTGTTATCATTCAATCTGAAATGATCTGTCCAATTTCTTTTTAATGGGCATGGCTCTAGACAAGGCATGAATCCACTTGATGTAAGGAGCTGAAAAATACTGCTTCGAGGTCAAATTTTGACCTACGATAAGTATTAGATGGATAGATTCCGACCCAGAAAGTGGAACTTGTGTTTATTTTCAGCAGCCTCGTAACTCTCGCTTCCCTTATTTTGTTCTTTAGTTTTCACATTCCATATATATATATATATATATATATATATATATATATATATATATATAGTATGTTATAGTATAGTATACATTTTTATCAAACAAAATAAAATTATAGTATGATAAAAATAATATATTATAATACAGCTCTACCTGTTATTGAACACTATCTTATAAACACTGGCGTTTCATTGGACTAACATCAAGAAACAACAATCATACAAGTATTATATATATATATATATATATATATATATATATATATATATATATATATATATATATATATATATATATATATATATAAACAAGTAAAAGATGAGAATAAAAATTGTGCAAAATAGAATATATATTACGTCAGTAGTTATTCAAAACAAGGGGTTACAAATAAAAGAAATGTTATTATTTCGTTCCTTAAACTATGGCTGGGGAGAGCAAACAGATAAGTTGGTAATGGGGAAATTACCAAAAGTCAAAATTTGAAAATATATGAAAATAAAAATAACATAAAACGAAAATATAGGCCCAAGGTACCGTAAGAGTTTGTTGAAGCAGATTTGAAGTAAGGTAAAATCCAGTTTTAGTTTAGGAAAAAATGGCATCTGAAGTTGTAAAAATCCGTGTTACCATTAAATGACCTAGACGATCGGTCCAGTTTGTAAAAGTTGCTGTGTGTTATAGTTTAGGATGTCAGTGGCGTATTAAACGCCATTTAGATTAACTTCCATGGGCTTTGTAGAGATAAGTTTGTTTAAGTTATTCAATTCAAAATTAAATAAGTGGTAATTTCAATCTAAAAAGCTAGCCGTAAAAAAGCCAACATTGAGATAAAAATAGAATAGACAACACAGGCAGCAGTGTGGATGGCAAGGTGAGAAAAGTGGGGGGAGTGGAAGGGTAAAATAAGAAGGTGAGGGGAGGTGGACGGCAAAAAGTAAAATTGAGAGTCGGACGTCGAAAATGGATTTTGAAACAAGATAAGCAACAGTGAACGAATGAGTGGGACGACAAGGTGAGAGAAGTGGGGGAGTTAGAAAGGTGAAGGGGTTGTGTCAGGGAAATGGTTGGCGAAAGAATTAGTGTCTAAAAGGGGGCGAAGGTAGACGTGGAGACTAAGTCCAGAGGTTGGGGTTGATATTTGATAAATTAATATTAGGCTGGGTTCAGAGAATAAAAAATAAAAATACGAATAAAAATACTGTCAAGCGTCTTTAAATATATTAAATGAAGAAAAATATATAATATCAATAGTGGGAAGAACAGGACTCATAAAAGTATTTTTAAATATTTAGGGTGCTATTAGCCTCATGTTGATATAGAGATAGATGTACAAAGGTCGGGGTTGGGACGATTAGAAGTGGGTTACCTAAATGGAATGGATGAGCTTCCAATTATATAAACTGAACGTAATTAGATTAATAAATCTAATTACGTTCAGTTTATATAATTGATAGGACAGAAATAACGGATGTTAGAGGCATTAAATGGTGGCGGTTGGTTACAAATACTAAAACTGTACAATCTGTAGTGTATGCTTGAATAATAAAAAAAGAGGAAATGATAATAGGAATACTAAAATAGATAGAATCCTGAATTGGATAATTCTACCCTCGGACTTCTACGCACACAGGATACACGAACTCGAATAACCAGCTTCTTAATAACAACATTAGGACTCCTAAATACTTTGAGTATTTTTTTTCAAACATTTTTTTCCAATATAACAGCTGTTTTGTTTCTTGACGTGTTTTTGACGGTGACTACCCTAACTTTACGTTAAGTTCTTTATCTTTTGTTTTTGTGTATAAAGTTTTCAAAGTTAAATATTGCCGATAATATTTGTAATTACATTACCGGTTTTTTTATCCTCTTATGAAAAGGGGTTGTTTTTGCAAAATCCATGGATTAAGGATATGAAACTCCTTGCTTTAAACTCCTGATGTTTTTAACTTCTGATGTTTTAATAAATATTGTATCTATACAATTTTTATTCTATCTTTCATCTCCTGCATATATATATATATATATATATATATATATATATATATATATATATATATATATATATATATATATATATATATATGAAGAAGAATGGAAAGGAATTAGGATATTGAGCTGTACACTCTTCGCAATAGGTTTTACCTTTCCTAAAAGTTCGCTTTTAGTACACCACTTTTTATATATATATATATATATATATATATATATATATATATATATATATATATATATATATAGGCAGCATTTTTTCTTGAAGACATATTTCATTAAATATTACATTAACTGCATATCTTTTCTTTGATCCTTTCTCAATTCTTGATTAATTTTCTAGTTTCGGGCTGGAACAAGCAGATAGATTTGCCGTACGTGTTGTGTACCGTAGTATTTTCGGTTCTTTCTGGAGACATCTTCAGAGGTGGGTATCGAATATAGAAAATGTATTTTTTTAATAGCCCAACATTCAAAAGCTAATCTTTAATGTGCCCGCTCTCAACTTCAAAAAACTATTGCAGACAACAAAATTGTATTTGAACACGAAACTAAAAAACGAAAACTACTGATATCAGAAGCTCTGCACATAACAACTAAAAAGCCAGCCATTAATAAAACTAATTTCGATAACAGCTAATCATCCTTAAATGATTTTAATACTAGTACTCTATTAATACTACAACTAATCACATGGTTCCCACCAAAACATCCACTGAACATTAAAAAGTACGTGACCTTTATTCGATACCCACCCCTGAAGATGGCTCCAGAAGAAACCGAAAAAATTAGTGTACACAACGAGTACGGCAAATACATCTGCCAGTTCCAGCCCGAAACTCGAAAATTAATAATGGACTTTAAAAAGGATCAAAGTAAAGATATAGAGACACAAGTTATTTAACTAGATTAAATTAAGATCCTAATCAAAGGCACTTTATTTTCCAACACGATAATTGCGTATTCCTATGTAAATGCTATGTGTTCGCGTGTTCGCCTGTTAATACGTATGTGTTTTGTGTGAGGTTGCTGATTTCGTCTGGGGGTGATATATGGACCTTCATACACCCCGTTATCGCGTCAGCCTTGCAACGTTCGTTGTAGACTGACACATTTAAAATCTAGCTTTGACGGCGTTCGAGGTGGAAATTTAAATATTTTGGAGAGAGATTAAAATCTAACGGTAACACTAATCAAAAAAGAGTTTTCATTTATCACGTGACTTTTAAAGATTGAGTTTTCTTCATTCCACAAAATGAAAGCATAAAGGACGGACATGCTGGCTTGAGGATGTCAGGCTTCTTAAAGCTGTGAGCGTAACAGGCTTTTAAATGTGTATTCAAATGATATTTGTTAAATAAAACTTTATATTACAAGTAAATAGCACTATTATATATACACAGTAAATATTCTCCGGATGTTTTACACTGTGAATACAAACTTTACCTGGGTTATTATATATATATATATATATATATATATATATATATATATATATATATATATGTGTGTGTGTGTGTGTGTATTTTTTTACTTATATTTAGAATTTTACTATTCAAATATCAATTCATAACATAAAGTAATTATAGTAGCTCAATAGTGTAAGGCCAGAGCTATGCTATATTCAATATTTTTTAATGTAATTTTATACCATTTCAATGTTATAAAGGACAGATTCACGTCATTTCATAAAACTTATTTTTATTTAGCATACAATTGTTTAGGCAATATATTTGTAAAATGCTCCTGTGCATTTATTTCTTGGTGTGGCTATCTTCAGTGCTAATTTTACAAAACAAAGCAAAAACGCAAAAATGTATATATATATATATATATATATATATATATATATATATATATATATATATATATATATATATATGATTCGAAATGGAAATAATATTCCAACGTAATGGAAATGAAAAAGGAAAACCAAAATTATTTATGTATTCATCAACATTTCGTCTTTATTACTAGAATTCCTCGGGGTGATCGATTTGAAGAAATACATTGTTTTGTGCTTGTGTGTTATTACTTCAAATCAACTAAATTTGAGTAGAATATAAACGAACAATAAAAAAAACAACTTCAAATGTAAGGGAAGCTGAAATAAAATCATGACATTCAATACTCAAAACCTGCAGGTATTCAAATCATCTCAATGATTGAACCTACAGATCAAACAGAGCTATTGTAGAGAAAGTGGAGACAAATAAATTTATAACATAATTTATATCAGTTCAAAGAATTCAAAATCAAAGTGATTTTTTATCTGTAATGATTCGATATATATTTTTTTAAATGTTGATTTTTTTTTTGCTTGACTTCCATTTGTGATGTTTTGTAAAAGGCGCTGAAGAAGTCATATTGGAATTAATAAGTAAAAAAAATGTTTTAATCCTAATCGTCTTAAAAACGATCGTATGCCTATTCTTTGTTGATCTTTAAATTCTTAGAACTGATATAAATAATATATACTTTTAAACTTATTAGTTTGGCTTTATTCTACCAACGCATCAACCTTGAGGCTCTAACCTGGGACCTTCAGTCACTACTGATTGCGAAAGTCAATGTACTAGTTCTCTCGGGTAGCCGATAATGTAGGAGAAATTTTAACCGTATTAATTAATTTAATAACTTTCCGTAGAGTATTTAATTCCGTCAGGGAAGAATCTAGCATACTAGCTTAGATAGGAAACCACCTTTTCCCTATCTATCTATCTATCTATCTATCTATCTATATATATATATATATATATATATATATATATATATATATATATATATATATATATACATATCTATCTATCTATATAAATATATATACATATCTATCTATCTATCTATCTATCTATCTATCTATCTATCTATCTATCTATCTATCTATCTATCTATCTAGATAGATAGATAGATAGATAGATAGATAGATAGATAGATAGATAGATAGATAGATAGATAGATGTGTGTGGGGTGTAGGGAGAGAGGGACAAGCAACGTCTCTTCTATGAGAAAGGAGCTATAAGGAAAGAGATCATTCCCCACTAAATTTCGAAGAGACATTCACTAACCATTTATGTCATTACTTACTCTTTAACACCAGGATTAAACTTCACGGGAGATGACCTGTCCTGTTGTTTATATTATGAGATGTTATATCAACAGACTTGTCTAGATTCCAGCTCTCATTGTAAAACTCACGTTTCATAGCATCTAAAGCCATTCACAACATCATTAAGTGACTATCCTCAAGAGTCAGAGTCATCAACCGGCGAGTAGAAATTAAGTAGCATCTATAAAAGCGGTTGATTACTCCCGCTCTAATACCGCCATTTTGGATTGTCGCGTTTAATGGCGTCTAATTCGTAAGCGGCTCTTACTGCAGAAATCAGAAAAGAATAAAAACATTTCTTTTAGTCCGGTTTAACCGATTCACTTAATCTACAAACTATCAGTGTCATTTGGATTAATTCTACGCTTTATTAACTAAATGAAAACCCGTCCTAGAATGGGTAAAATGAATTCTCTGAATAGAACAGTTTTGCACCACTTTTATGTTTCCTTACTGTTGTGACCTTGAAAGGTCGATAATAAATAGGACAACATGGTGGTATATTTATCAGAGTGTGTATTTACAGAATGGTATGTTACAGAAAGACTGCTCCTCTATACGTAATGTTTACAAGAGTTCATATAGTTACGAAATAGGGCAGGTCACCATAACACCATTACACGCCCTTTTTAGCCTTGCTCTGTATGGAGTCAATACTTTTTTCCTTTTACGGTTTATTACAATCAAGTCCGTAATCTTATGTTTTCTTTTTGATCTTCACAGTTCAGAACCAACATTGTTAGCGCGTAAATGACTACAATAAATCGATAGGCTTTCAAATCGGCACAGCCAGTTCTACTGTCCGAGACGGTATGATAATCGCCCCATCCCCCTCCCCCCCCCCAAAAAAACCTGAAATATTGTTCAGAGACAAGGCAGGATGGGATCAAAGTGTACTATCTGCTCTTTTAAGAAAAAATGCAAGTAACCCTGTATTTGTCAGTACAGAGTTATTTCCCTTTGCTTGGTCGACTTTTAGACTGAGGTAATTTTTAACATTTTTGTCCCAATATAGAGTGCCCCTTTTCGAGTAGTTTATCAAAGTGTAGTATATCTGTTACTACACATCATCTGTTCTGTTCACGATCGATGAAGGAGAAATCCTTCTAGACTGAGATATTTTTTTATTTATATCCCAATCAAACGTGCATCTTTTGAGAGAGAGCTTGATTTTCCCCACATTAAAAACCGACCTTGTGTCTAACTCTGTTCTAGTACATAGTAAATAGTGACAAGGGGTCTAGATCACAAATATTATTCAATGCCTTTGTTTTTTTTTATCATCGAAAACAAAAGAAGACGAATTTCTGGCGCCGGTGTAGTCAGTACTTTGTTACTAGGTCAAAATATTTATCATCCGCTGACGGATATCTTGTGTCATCTGAAAGACAGTGGAAGAATGAAGCCAAAACGTTTGCGAAGGAAGTGACGCCTGTCGGATTAACCGGTCCTCGACTTCGCCAACCCGTCGTTCCAAAGCCGGGTGGGACGGCCTTGTCGGTCGTTGTTTACAAAGAATTTCTCCCGTTCATATTTGGCACGTGGATTTCTTTTATTTTCCGGTTTGTTTGTTTTCGGTTTTTTTTTTATATATATATTTGGGGGGGGGGGAGAGGGAGGGGGTTCTGATAAGCCGAAAAGCACGGACAAGTAATTCGCGAGCCCGTAAAAAAGAGACGAATGGCAAAACAGGGTAAGACGATCACAAAATAGTCCATCCAATCTGCGTGTTTTAAAGATCGAATTATTAAGATATTTTCAAACGGCGAAGCCATTTCGTCGTCCTGGCAATAGTAGTCTTAAAGTATATATATATATATATATATATATATATATATATATATATATATATATATATATATATATATATATATATATATATAACTTCCTTGTAATATAGCAGGAAAAATCCCAGCATAGTGGTCGATTAATTAAGAATTAAAATTAAAAATTAAAAATTAAGAGCGTAATATTTATTTATGTTGGTACAGAAAAATTAGTACAACATTCGTACCGTCGGTTTCAAGCACAGAAATACTTAGCTATCCGGCTCTCTTCAGCTTCTGTTGTCATCTGTTTCGGAAATGTGAAGTCACGTGTCACTCGTTTGGACGCGTTATTTGCTTAGAGTGTTGTGTATGTTTGTTTAAATTCAGTGTAAGGAAGGTTTAATAAGGTTTGAAAAAACACGGAGGGGGGGGGCGTAAAAATAAAAGTTGAGATTTAAAACTGGAGAAGATTAAAGAGATATAAAAAATGAAAAAATACAAAAAAATAAAAATAAAAAAGATTTCTATATAAATCTCGTGAGCCAATATTTATGAGTATTGTATATTTGGCCGTTACTGTTTTGGGGTTTAATGATGTGTCTTCTAAAGAAATTAGGGAGAGAAAATGGGTTAAAGGATTATACTTATGAAGAAATAAAAAGGTTTAAGGAACAACATTAAATTCAAATTTAAATCCTGGATTAAATGACTTTAAATCAATTACAAAGGAATGTAAATAAATATATCATCCGGGCGGTCAAAGAGCAGTAACTCAGCAGGGTTTTTGAATGATTTGTATTCGAGATTTAACATTATTAACTAAGGTATAGTGACTGCTTATGGGGGTAATAAAATGTGTATACTGATTAAAACTGGTTTAGAGATAAGAGTAAGGATTGGGTCAGCAAGATTGGATCTGTTTGGGAGATATGGGAGATTAGCATTATGAGAAATGGTGGGGACTTATGGGAGTAATAATAATGTGAAATGTGGGTGTTACCCTCTTAATGACAAAAGAAATATTTTTTGGAAAGTTATAATTATTGCTCTTGAAAAGCAGTGTGGATATGGGTTGATTAAGGTATTTGTTCCTATTTTTTAATTTTATTTATGAGGGGTGATAGTTGGGAGAATTTTCCGGAGTGGAAGTCTCAATATATATATATATATATATATATATATATATATATATATATATATATATATATATATATAAATTTTAAGTAAATAATATTACATTATTTTTACCTACATACGCCAGCGTTTAAATATATAATGTAATATTATTTACTTAAAATTTATATATATATATATCCATTGTTATATATATATATATATATATATATATATATATATATATATATATATATATATATATATATATATATATATATGTATGTGTGTGTGTGTGTGTGTGTGAGAGAGAGAGAGAGTATATAGAGAAGCTGAATGAAGTCCGGTTAAGAGGCCTATTATAGGTCCCCTTTGTTAGGATTTGAAAGCAATGGTTCCGATGTTGTTCTGATCCTCTATCAAAGTGTAGTATCTGCTCCGATGGATACTGCACTCCATAGACTGGTATCGTCTTGGCCTTCGGGGCTTGATTTACGCCGGTCTATGGGGCGTTCCTGTACAGTTCTAGGAGGTTCACCCTCCGAGGCTTTGCCTCCCCTCTTTGGGGAGGAGTAAGTTTATTGCTTACTGCATGAGGCGCCCCTACCGGGGAATGCCGACGGGGCTGCCCAGGCAATTTTTAATGGCCAGAGTGCTCACCTTCTCGGGCGCAGGCTTTTCAAGTCCCACTTTTCCGACCCGACCTTGGGTCACATCTTACCTTGTGGGAGTAAAATAAAACTGGCCTTGTGCCTAACCTCCCGGGGAGGTAAATAACCCCCCTGCCCCTCTGTAATACAAATTATTAATAAATATTATCCTCTTATTTATTTTTTATATATATAATCGAGCATTCTGCTGAGGTTCTCTTCCACTAACCTTATATATATATATATATATATATATATATATATATATATATGATAATTTTATTTACACAGACATGTACAAAATCTGCGACACTGGCATGTCGATGTTATCGATCAACAGTTACTATAAACTGAGATCTCATCCTGTGGATATTTTTCACCTGGATTATTACCATTATATATATATATATATATATATATATATATATATATATATATATATATATATATATATATATATATATATATATATACGTATGTGTGTACACGTTACTCTTTTGTTATTGTTTTGTTATTGTTTTGTTATTGTTGTGTGTCGTGGGGACGTCTGCTAAAGTGATAACAAAATGTTAAATGGTGATAAAGAAAGAACTATGTGATAGAAAATGACTGTTTTCTGCGCCATGGGAAGGTCACCCTTTGTTTTCTTGGTTCACTTATATACACACCTCGAAGAATACCTGTCCCAGGACGGCTAAAATTAATCCCTAAACAAAACAGTTTTGCACCACTTGTATGCACTCCGTACGAAGATTAAAATCAAGATATAATGACACCAAACCTTATATCTGAAATCCTAATTTCAATTTTAAGCAAAATCCATTTCATGATTTTAATTCTAGAAAATGTCTAAAATTTAAGAATTAAGCTTAAGAGGTCTTAAGAAGAAATTGAAATTCAAGGAAACTTGGTTAATTGGTGTCTAATGATCCGATACATTTGTATTCTAAAATGGGAGGAGGTGTCCATAATAGACCCTTAAATTCTCTTTAGAATACTCCAAAGAAACTGAAATTTGGGGAATATTTTTTAATTGACGTCTGTATTGTAAAAATTTCACTGAAATCAGAGGTATGTAAATTTTCACGAAAGGCTTCCAACCCTCTTTTTACCCCTTTTGTCTAAAACTAAATTAAACTAAATATAGTCCACATTTGAACCCCTTACTTCTAGCAGCCGTGTTCGAAAATTGATAATGATCGGTTAATTGGTTTAGAGGTGAATCCTCTACATACAAACAAACATTCAAATCCAACCCGTGCTTTCTGAGTCTGAAACGGAAGTACAGACCGACAGATAAATATTTCGTTTTCTGTATTCATTGGATTTATGTATCTTATTTTGTGATCCGATAGTTAAATGGAAACGCAGCGTAAATTATGAATATGGAAATATATGGAGATCAATGGCGAGGGACGTTCCGGAAGGTAAGCGGCTTTAGCTACTTCACAGGGATAACTTTGTGTGTGACATCAAATTATCGGAATGTATCATCAGCAGAATTGAGTTATACCCATTGCCCGCCACCAGATCAATGGCAGATTCCAGAACAATCCTCATTAGTTTGCATCCTCATCTTGATTATCCCTTGTAAACGATTCACATACGCTTTTTTTCGTTTCTCTTCTCTTTCTTTTTCTTCTCTTTCTTTTTCTTCTTTCTTTCTTCTTCTTTTTTCTTCTTCTTCCTTCCAGCCTTTATTCCGTTCTTCTTTCCTTTACATCTAGCTCATTTCTTTATTCAAATCAACTATTTCTTTCTTTCTTTCTGTCTTTATTTATCTCCCCTTACACTTATGGGAAGTAGAAAGTGGGCCTTGGGTTTCCTTTCGCCAGCCATCATAACTATTTTGTCCTTGTCCTTGAGTATTTAAAAGGTTTTTTAGGGGCCTACTATGAGCACAACCATCCTAGTTGAAAATTCAAATCTATCAGATCATTAGACATCAATTAAGCGAGTTTCCATGAATTTTAATTTTTTTCTTAAGACCCCTTAAACTTTAGCCTTAAATTTTAGACATTTTCTTAAATAAAAATCATGTAATAAATTTTGATTAAAATTAGAATAAAGAACTCCAGACATGAGGTTTGGTATCATTATATCTTGATATCTCCGTAAAGGGGTCATAAAAATGGTGCAAAACTATTTTCTCCTCAACGTTCGGTGAGTGATGTTTCTGACAAAGAGAGAAGAATTGCTGTTTTCTGAGTCGGATGCTATTTTAAGCGGTTGGTGTATAGAGGTGTCCAATCCTCTCATAGTATTCATCAGCATTGATCTTTTAATCTATCTCATCAACCCTTATCCTCGAGTGATCTTTGACTCTGAAAAGTGGTGAGTAATTAGTAAAACAAACAAATAAATAAATAAAAAGATATTCCTGTGTCACAATTAACATTTTCTTTCTTCCTTTTTATTTAAAAAACTTATTTTTCGTTTCATTCTTTTCATTTCTTCTGTCCTCCTTTCTGTCCTTTCTTCCCTCTTTACCCCCTCCCCCTTCTGCCCTAAGTTCTTTCACCCTGGCCTCTTTCGTTCCTACTTTTCTTTTACCATTTTACATCTTCCTTCGGTACATTCTTCTTTTCATTCAAATTCCTTGGTTAAAATTCGCGTATATTAATTTTGAAAACGTGGGAGTAGGAGGGAAAGAAGAAAAAAATTAAGAAAAACGTGGGAGTAGGAGGGAAAGTAGAAAGAAAGGAAGAAAAGGTGGAAGTAGGAGGGGTTGTTTCTAATTTCTTTGTATCAAAATGCATATTTTTATTCTTCTCATTCATTTTTCTGTCCTTCTTTTCTTACAATTCCTTTTTTTATTTATTCCATTCTTTCTTTTTTTCAATTCATTTATTAAAAGAATTAGAAGAACAAAAAGAAAGAAAATAAACATATTTTCTTTCTGTTTTTTCCTTCTTCTGTGTCAAAATTGAACTGTTCTTCCCTTATCTTTTATTTTTTCTTCTTGTTCTTCTTGTTATTCTCTTTCTTTTTTTCCTTCTTCGTCTTCTTCCTTTCTTATCATTTTTCCTTTCCTTTTCTTTCTCTTTCTTTATACTTTCCTCTTTTCTTTTTCCTTTCACCTTTTTATTTTTCATTTATTCTCATCTTCATTTTCCTTTCTTCTTCATCATCTTCTCTTCCCCGACCTCCTTCTTTTTTCTTTTCTTCTTCTGTTTTTCTTCTTATTCTTCTTTCCTTTATTTCCCTTTCTTAATCTTATTTCATCTTTTTTATTTATTCATCTTCTTCTTCTCCTCCTTCTGCCTTTTTCATTTTCTCCTTCTCCTTTCCATCCTCCTGATTATTCTTTTTTCTCACGTTACCCCTGCCCATCTAAAATATTTTCCCCTATCCCCCCTAAGACGCTATTTACCCCACCCCACCCACTTTCCCTTTTCCTTGCCCTCCTCACGCCGTTCTCCTCCACCTTGCAAACTGACGCCAACCTGCCCTTGTATTTATCTGGCCAATGGGCCGTTATCATGTAAAGTCAACATTCTTTTTCATAAGGACAGAGTTGTTGTCTGTGATATTCGATCGATTTTTAGATCCCTTCCCTTTGCCTCTCGATTTCTTTCACTCTTTTCTTAGACGTTCTTCATCTCTTTTTAATTAACATTTCTCCTTCTCTCTGTTTTAGCTATCTCTTTCAATAATAATGTTCACGGTGCTACCCTCCTTGGTAACTCCCACTCCTCTTCTCTCTGCTTCTCTCTCTCTCTCTTCTTTTATAGCGTTAACTTCTTCCAAGTCTCAATCTCTCTCTCTTTCTCTCTTTCTCTTTCTCTCCCGCTCTCGCTTTCTCCCTCTCACGCATACTCCGCTTCTTTCGGTTCATATTCATATCATCTTTTTACTCCCTCTTTCTCTCTCTCTTCTGACCCCTCTCTCTCTCTCTCTCTCTCCCCCCCTATATTTTACGTACACATCTCATCATCTTCCTCTCTCATCATCTTTTTCATTCTTCTCTGTATACATCTGTTCCCAGGTATATCTTGTCATCTCCCTTTCTATATACGCATATATATATTTCACTTCCTATTGCCTTTTTTCCATTTTCCTAGCAATCCCGCGTCTCTCTCTCTCTCTCTCTCTCTCTCTCTCTCTCTCTCTCTCTCTCTTTCTCTCTCCCGCCATTCTTCGACCGACCTCATACCCTAGGTATCAGCATTGAATAATCAAAAAGATCGCCCCAAACAAAAGATTCGGATCGAACCAAAAATAACCAGCTTCGATAAATTGGTAAAATCACTCATGAAAGAGAAAATGTATTATATATATATATATATATATATATATATATATATATATATATATAAAGATTTTCCCTTATTTACTTGATAAGTATAGCTTCATAAATAGAAGCTACAAAAAGCTATAAAAATATGCTTCCTATTCGATTTAAGTCAATTATTATGTGTTTATTTCTATTCCCATTCATCGATTTTTATATTTTATCTGATCAGCCGTTTTTATTTGATTAACTACACTCTCACAGTATTGTCTTCATTCTTTGACGCATAACATTGTATAAATGCGATAAAAATGTAATTATTGTCACTTTTTCGTATTACACCATCTAGCTGTTCATTTCGTATTAATCACTTCACCTATCAGCAATGCGACAACGAATAAAATACTTTTTTAAAACCCAAACCCGACGTATAAAAAATGTCATTAATATCTAAAGTGTTCTTTTTGTATAGACGTATTTTTTTTAAATCAACATTTATGTTCCGTGAATAAAAGTAATCTAGAATTATCCCGCTCGAATGACAGAGCTTTTTTTTCGAAATTCAAAATGGTGGATCTTGGTGCCTCTAACTCTTTTCTTTTGGATTAAGATAATATACATTGTAATATGGAATTCATTTAACAGTTTTAACCGAGGTATTTGATAATTAATCTATTCTTGTAACTTTTGCTTTTTTCTTAGTGGAAATTGAACTTTTGGGAACACTGTTGTTGATTTATGTTTTTGTTGGGTTTTGTTTTTGCTGAGAACCTACAAAAATTCTGTTCTGGTGATGATCCGGCGTTTAAAAAAAATTATGTTTCATTGTATGACTTAAAATAAACATTACCTTGAAACAGCTGTTAACAACTATAATACATTTTTATATTCTGTTTTTTAATGATTTAAATCGTCAATATATATATATATATATATATATATATATATATATATATATAGTATGAAAATATATTGATGGCAGGTAGTCTACACAGCAACGTTGATGTTTTATTTCTGAAGGAAATCATCCGGCTAAATCATGTAGCCGGATGATTTCCTAGAAACGTATATAACATTTTAAAAGTAAAGCTATACTTATTTAGTTATCAAGAGACAATTAATGCATCGTTAGCATAAGTTTTTTAAACATCAAACACTTGGAACCCGGGTACCCGAAACGATGGTTTTCGATGATCGGGCAAGCGTTAAGTTTAATATGTTGAACAATTGCTGGACGCCCATTTTTTTTTTAGAAAGAGGGGAGAAGAAGTAGAAAGAGGCTGTTGAGCAATAGTAGCATCAGCGAGTTGGACTTCTGCATAGAGCTCACGGAGATTGTGTCTTGGGAGAACCTGGTCTGCATGTTAGTATTAACTATTCGATAACCTGCATGATAGCGAGCTTTATCCACGACACCGAGAGCAGCAAGACTCAACGGTTGCATGCGAATTCGGGGAAGGTTTGGCCGAGAAAACACGAAGGAATTGCGCAGAAGCAACATTGCCACCTTCACTCGATTGATTTGCGGTTACGCGCCTGGCACGCAGTTGCTTGTATCACGCAGAAACGGAGGCGACCAGAAGTGCGGAAACATCCCGGATTTTCACCAGAGTCTTGTTAGTCGGGAAGCTCAGACATGACCACGTTGCCAGTGCCCTACCACGTTTACGAAAAAGGTTGTTGCTGTTGTTCCTATTAATTTACTAAGTACAATGGGCTGTTGTAAAAGGTTGTTGCTGTTGTTCCTATTAATTTACTAAGTATAGTAACAGGTGTTTTTATCTCTCCTGGTTGTGACAATATTCTTACCAGGCAACTAGGCGGTGTCGGCGATTCATCTTTCCTCAGGTTTTCGCAGTCCTTTTTATTCCTGTCGAATATTTTCTTTGTAGACCCGTCCGTTCGTATTACGAAGCCATACTATCACATCTTCCTTTTTTTAACTGAGGTAAGCATAGTGACTCACATGACGTTCATGTCGGTCATAGTGCCTCAGATGTTGTTTCTACTGTCTCACATGCTGTTCATAGTGACTAACATGTCCATAGTGTCTCAGATGTTGTTCATAGTGTCTCAAATGCTGTTCATATTATCTCGCATGTCGTTTATGTCGCTCATAGTGATTCACATATTGTTCATAGTGATTCACATATTGTTCATAGTGATTCACATATCGTTCATAGTGATTCACATATTGTTCATAGTGATTCACATATTGTTAATCCTGTTCCACATTTGTTCATAGTGATTCACATATCGTTTATAGTGTTTACATGGTATTCATTGTGACTCAGACGTTCATAGTGACTCACATGTCGTTCATAGTGACTCACATGTACTTAATAGTGTCTCACGTGTCATTCATAGTGACTCAAATGTTCACAGTGACGTAGATTTTGTTTATAGTGACTCACATGTTAATAGTGTCCCACTTGTCGTTCATAGTGACTCCCATGTTGTTCATATTGTCTGGCATGATGTTCATAGTGACTCACATGTTGTTTATACTCAAAGCTTCTCACATGTCATTTATACTGTCTCATATGTCGTTCATAGTGACACACATGTTGTTCATAGTGATTCCAATAGTGTTCATAGTGTCTTATGTGTCGATCATAGTGACTCAAATGTTGTTTATAGTGTCTCACATGTCGTTCATAGACATTCACAAGTTCATAGTGTCTTACGTGTCGTTCATAGTGACTCACGTGTCGTTCCTAGTGTCTCACCTGGCATTTATAATGACTCATATGTTGTTAATACTGTCTCACACGTCGTTCATACTGACTTACATGTTGTTCATTGTGACTTATGTATTGTTCATACTGTCTCACATGTTTGTAGTGATTCACATGTTGTTTGATAGTATTGCCGACTTCCTTATTGGAAAATACGATCTTTGTAGAAGATTCTCACAACTCTTCGGAATTATCTCAGTTCCAGTCACTGTGCTATATGTTTGCTTGCCAATGCCTCTATAAACCATTATACACCTGTGTCGATATATATATATATATATATATATATATATATATATATATATATATATATATATATATATATATGACTTTCTGAAATTATCACTTCCTACATTGAAGAAAGCCGTCGTATGTAGGTAAATGCAATTTAATATGTATTTATTAATATATATATATATATATATATATATATATATATATATATTTATATATATAATGTTCAACATATTTGACATCTGAGTAACTACGAAGGGTCAGCTAGTTATAGATACAACAATAATTTTCTTCAAAATACAACTTGATTTAAGAAATTATCTACATCGAAGCTATATTTAGCTACAAAGAACGAATTAGTGAAAACACGTTACTTTTTTTCTTTCTTGTTTTATTGTAAATTCGATTAATGTTTGTCTTAATGAAATGTTTCTGCCAATGCTAATATTCTCAATGGCATCAAGTTCGGATACTCGAGGCTTTACATCCGCAAACCGCCATAAAACGCCAATCAGGAGATAATAAAGGCCCGCCTGTTCCGCATAGCACGCCACGTTGACTCCTTCCCTCATTATACCTCTCCAATCCATAGAATTGGCGCTCTGATACTGGCGGGATATCCTACTTCAATGGAACTAGGAGACATAGAACTGCCCTGGTCAAACAGCCAGTCTCTTCCAAAAGGATTCTTCAATGCTGCTAAATGGCTGGCAGTAAGAATCAAAGGCAATTTACCGCTTCGCTGGCATGATATGTCTGAAGGGTGGGGTCGATGCGATTAATGTTGTTCGCCCGGCACAGCTCCCAGCCCTATACATCATCCACGAAGTAATACTTAATGGCGCTGGCTTTACATGTAATAATTTGTATTGCAATTGGCCAATTTGAATTCGCTTTCGCGGAAGATGACCGAAAGAATCGGCACCGGTACTTTTCGATTTAGAATTAAGACATTTTAGATTTTAAAAGTATTTTTCTTTCAAAACAAAGGTCCAAAATGATAAAAAAAAAAAAAAATAAAAATGACTATTTAAAATGTATTGTTCTTTTGGTATTATAAAGTTCTTCTATGTGTATCCTCTCTCTCCGTCCCTCTCTCTCTCTCTCTCACACACACACACACACATATATATATATATATATATAATTAATTATATATTTTTTGCTTTTATCTACATACGTATACGTTTCATCCTTACGGGAATCGTCAGTGTAGAGAAGAATTATTCACACCGGTCGCCGGACTTGAACCCCAGAACACGAGTTATATTTCAAACTCAAATTACAGCGTCTTAGCCTACATGGCTGTTGTCAACAACTCAGTAAGTCGGGCGAGAGATTAATCCTATTTATAAGCAACTGTCTTATAGGGTTAGACTTTTGAAGAAAAAAAACATTGCATATATATATATATAATTCAAATGTTTATATTTTAATATATTTCTATGTACAGGGTTCATTCATAAACTAATTAACCGATCATTATTAATTTTGGAACACAGCTGCTAAGTGTAAGGGTTACAAATGTCGGCTACATTTAGTTTGATTTAATTTTATACAAAGGGTGTACAAAGGGGTAAAAGCCCTTTGTGCAAATTCAGATACATCGATTTTTTTTGTGAAAATTTAACAATAAGTATTAGACATCAATTAATAAATATTTCCGTAATTTAAGTGTATTGGGGTATTTTTAAGTTGTTTTTTTTCTGAAAATGGATAATATGGACACAACTTCCCATTTGAAAATTCAAATATATCAGATCTGCATTGAATTTGATCCATAGTCATTAAACACCAATGGAACAAGATCAATGAGATCAAATAATACAACATTCATTTTTTAACAAATGTTATCTTATGAATCTCCTATGATATATTTAAATACAACAGATAAGAATAAGCTCAATGGTTAACAGGTAATGTTATACAGAGCTTTCATATTATAATTTGGTAGATTATTAAATTGATGACATAATTAATTAAGATTTTAAATATTATAATCAAACGCCGATAATCAACACTTAACAATGGGTATCCATATGTACACTCGTTTCAGAAATCATTTCATTATAACTATTAAAAAAACTTTTTTAGGATTTTCCTCATCAGCATATAAACTTTATCAATTGCAATTCAGATAACATCCAGTGGATATACACGCAATCAGTTCGCGAACAAAACTGTCTGGATAGAAAGACCAAATAAAACATTTTATCAAAAATAAAGACAGGCAAAACACATGAAATTCGCATGAAAATCACAAAACTTTCTTCTTCTCACAGGCGTGGGGTTGCTAGTCTCAGATTTTTTAATAAATGCTATTATGGCATGTGTTCTTCAGAAATGTGTGATTTATTACCTGCTTCCTTTGTTTCAGCTCGTTTGATACGTTGGTCTAGTGGTCTCCATCACTTTGCTGTTTTGATACCTCATTGTAATACAGCTTCCTGTTTCAGTAGCTTCTTTCCAAGAACTGCAGGTTTGTGGAACTCTCTTCCTGTTGACTGTTTTCCTCCTACCTATAGCCAATAAGTATCTCAGGTCTTTACAATAATCATGTTGCGTTCTTGTTAGCTCTTTACATTAAGTGATTTCGTGGCTTGTCTGGAGCGATTTCCATAAAATAAATTTTGTTTAATACATTCCAGGGTGGAATCATGTTAATATTGTACTTAAATTCAGTTTCCAATCGATTTTAAATTTTAAACATTTCATGTAATGGATTTTGATCAAAATTGGAATAAGGATTCTAGACAAAATGGTTAAGTATTATTATATCTTGATTTTAATATTCGTAAAGGGCCAGAGGAAATAAAAATTAGTGCAAAACTGTTCTGTTCGAGGTTATTTTTTTTATTGTCCTGGGACGGGTATATATATATAGTTATGTGTGTGTATATGTTTACATATCTGTATGTACAGGATTAACTCCTAAACTAATTAAACCATCATCATGAAGTTTGGAACTCAGCTGCAACGCGTAAGGGGAATTAATGTGGGATATATTTAGTTTACTTCAGTTTTATGCAAAAGAAGGTAAACAGGGATGGAAGCTCTTCGTGAACATTCAGGGAGCTCCGACTTTGGTGAAATATTAACTAGGTATTAGACATCAATTAATAAATGTTCCCTAGATTTACGTTTCTTGGGGGTATTTTAAGGTTTTATTAAGGGTCATATTATGGACACAACCTCTCATTTAAAAATACAAATACTTAAGAGTTGCATTGAATTTTATCTGTAGTCATTAGACAGCAATTATGTAAGATCTTCCGAATTTCAATTTATTAGGAAGATCCTTTAAGCTAAATCCTTAAATTTGAGACATTTTCTAGAATAAAAAACACGTAATTGCTATTTGATCAACATAAGGACTTTAGACATAAGGTTGAATTTTGGAATAAGGATTCTAGACTTTACATTTAGAAGCATTATATATATATATATATATATATATATATATATATTTTTTTTTTTTTTTTTTTTGATTTTATTCCATTAGTTGCGACAAAACAGGTTTTGTTTCATTGGTGCGGATAGCTACCAATTCATCAGGCCGGCGAAAGGAATTGGGTTTGAATTCCTTTCGCCGGCCTGATGAATTGGTAGCTATCCACACCAATGAAACAAAACCTGTTTTGTCGCAACTAATGGAATAAAATCAAAAAATATATATTTTGCTCTGAATTTTCATTGAGCACTCTCATAAACCCGGTTTCAACTTCCTTCGGATTCATACCCCCTGGATATTTGTAACAAGTTAATTATATATATATATATATATATATATATATATATATATATATATATATAATAAAATATTTTTCTAAAACTATGATACTACCTACATACCAAAGACACAGCCCTCAAAATCCATGCTACACCTCACCACGACAAAACCTCAGCACCCCCTCTCCCACCTTAACACAAATTCACTAACACTCCCACCCCTTCCCTTTTTCACTCACAGCTGTCCACATTCATTTCACTCTCTGCCACTGACTGACTTCTCTCAGCCCGGACCTTGGTCCAGCGCTTTTAGTAGCCACGGTAGCTACTTTTTCTCATCAACCCATCATGTCAACCCAATATTTCGATGTGCTTACATGACATTTTTCTTAAAATTATCATCCTGAGGAAGTCGTACAATAAAGACGAAACGTTAATGAATATATAAAAACATCTCTTGGTTTTTCCTTTTTCATTTCTCATATATATATATATATATATATATATATATATATATATATATATATATATATATATATATATATATATATATATATATATATCATACTTCCTTAAAACCTGGTATTGAAGTTGGACCTGAAGTCTTTCCATGCTATATCACAAATGTGGACATTTATATACAATTCAAGGTAAAAAAAAACATTTTTTTAAAAGCGGCTTGAAAAATGGATACTTTAATATGAAATGTGTGATGTGTACTGTCATTGTTTTTTTGTTGATTGTACTTTTCTGCACTTGGCACTGAGGATACCCATACTAAGGAGTTCATAAACGTATTTTTAAGCGTATTTCTATATGTATTTTGAGACGTACTTTTTAAACGTATTTTGAAATTTGCTTTAAGACGTATATCTGTAAATATTTTGAAATACGTTAAAATTCTTAAAAACGATATTGCCTAAATTGAAAACAGTGTTTTGGTGTGAACATATATACTCCATCATTTTTCAGGAAAAATAAAACTTTGCACTATAGAGCTATAACATACTTTATGTTATAAAATCCTACATTTGAAAAAACATTAAATGTGGAATTAAAACACATATATATATAGAGAGAGAGAATTATAAATATTTGTTTTATCTACATATGTATACGTTTCATTCTTTCGGGAATCGCCAGTAGAGATAATTATCCATACCGGTCGCATGGATTCGAAACCCCGGAACACAAGTCATGTGTTAACCCATATTTCGATGCCTTAACCTATTTGGCCACTATGAACAATCTGATAAACTAGCGAGAGTTTAAACCTGTTATAGGCAGCTGTCGTCAAGGGTGTTCAACTACTGAAGGAACATGCGTTAAAGCTACGATGACGGCTGTGTTAATACTACTCACTACAGTGCCCGGCCTAGATTGGGGGAGAAAAATATTAGATAGAGAGAGAGATAGAGATAGAGAGAGACTGCGGGCCAAGGTCGGATGTTAAAAGATCATAATAGATAATGACTGACGGAATGGGAGCACGCTGCCCCGTTGATTAAATACAGGGTTCCGTTTGAAATTCAGTAAAGATTTTCGAGTTCGACAGAAAGATTCCCGAGTTCGACAAGATACACCTGAAGAAGGTCAGAAGTAAAACGTTGTGAGAATAACATCCATGATGAGAACAGTAGTCCGAATAATTCAAATAACACAAATTATCAATCATATATAAAAATTCCTAAACATAATATTAAAATGAATAGTTTTTTTTTTCAAACTGAGGTTGTCTCTCTTTCTCCACCTCCCTCGCCGTATTGACTGATAACATGCTGTCAATTTGAATTAATAACCAAAGGACAACGGATCAAAAGCCACAGAAAGTCTTTCCGATGTTGAATAAGACATTTAAGGGGTTAAGTTACACCCCCTCCTCTTGGGGCGTGTTATATTACAACAGTACTATCCAAAATACTTTCTTAGAAGTATTTAATTGCAGCCTGCGTAATATTCTTTTGACTAGTAGGATTCAGTGGAAATTCCATGGTGCTTTCTAAATCAATCTGCATAATTTACTGCTAATAATAATAATATTCCTTTAAAAATAATAAATGTCTTCCAGGGTCAATACCCTTTCATTTTCCGTAAAAATAATTGTCATTATCAGCTAAATATTATCTAAATACATACAACAAATATGGTTCTTCCTAATTAATCTATTTAAAATTGTAGCAATTTAATTATTTTTAAACAATACTAGACCACCCGTGACCCGTTGGTTCAGTTTGTTATATTAGCTATGGAATTCATGTATGTGCGTGACACTTGTGGAGAAAACAAAAAAACTATTTGATGAAATTAAATGTAATTGTTTAAAAAAGAATATAGATAGATTTCTATGCGTCGTTCTGTTTATTATAATTGTTTTTGTTTTAAATTATAGTTACTGAATTATAAGTGGTTGGCCATACTTATAGGTAAATATGCACTGAACAGGTGAGAAAGGAAGGGGGTACAACCGGCTGTCTCGCGTACGTAACGAAAACAGAGGGAGTAGGAGTGGTGAAATCTGTGAGAGGAAAAGTGGGAGGTGGTTTCGTTCACCGCCGCTATTGATATTAATAATGATTGTTGTTGTTTTGTTTGTTTGTTTTTGTTTTTTAAAAGGGTGGAGCTTTTTTGAAACTGCGACAGACTTTACAAAGTCCTGCCGTTGAATGTTTTTAGCCGTGGAGAAAACAAAAAAACTATTTGATGAAATTAAATGTAATTGTTTTATATTTAAAGCGATATAAACATTTCCAGAATGAAAAATTTCATGCGTTCGTTAATAATAAGAGTTCAACGGAATTGGAATGACAGATTAGAAGACGATGCTATTTACGCATGCGCAACCGGATGTTGAAAACCGGAAAGCTGAAAGCTGATTGCAAACATACAAGACCCATAGACTTTTTGTAGTATATAGATTCTGCTTTCTTACCAGAAAAATTATTTTCAACTAAATATTCTTCGAATCAATGAAGCAAATGTCAATTTTTGAAATGTACTTATTTAAAATTGTACTCTTATAGTTTGGTGGGACGACATAATTTGATTTTGGAACAATTCATTTTAAAATGGGTAAAGTCGGAATTGTTTAGGCTTAGCGACATCAGATTAATCACCAATTATTGGAAGACCTCATTTTTAAAGTGTGTGAAAGGTGATAACGTACTACGAACATGAAATGCCTTAACGTGTTATTATATAGACTAGCGAAACCCGTGGAAATTCCACATCTGTTGTGTATTGCCGCCATGCTTAAAAGAAGTCTGCGACACATTTCCATTCTGTGAACGTCCAGCGCGAACGCAGACCCCACGATATAATTGTACCACTTTTGTTTAAACTGAAACATGCTTATCTAACTATTCTAGTTAATGTAATTTCAGAATTTATTAATTTATGAGGGGTCTATCTAGAAACCCCTTGTAGGAGTTTGTGACATATTGCCATTCTATGAATGTCCGGCGCGAATACAGACCTCACGATATTATTGTACCATCTTTGAACATAACAGATACTACACTTTGATCCTAGCTCGAAGGCCAAGAAAGCGTATTTTAGTTTCAATTTCACGTTCGATACAACAGCGACATCAAATGAAATTTATTTATTTATATATATTTTTACATTACATTTTCGGAAATCGAACGAACCCATATTTTAAAAAGTATGGAGGGTAATAGCGTACGTACGAACATAGCGTATTATTAAATAAATTTTCACGGCATTTTTTTTAAGTGAAAATTCTTTAAAACGTACTTTTTTTTTCTCGGAGAAGAAAATAATGTGTGAAGGCATCTAATTTATTCTTTAACCCAAATGAATTCAACCCAGCTATCTAAAGAGGCTTTTGTAATCTCTTTATTGCTTTTTAACATCAGTTATAGATGAGTGCGCTTTGTTTAGTCGAAACGATAAAACAAGCACAATTTGTACACAGCGCTACTTTTGAAGCGAGCGCGCGAATCCAGCGCCAACCCTCCTCCAGTGCGATAGATAAACACCGTACAGGTCCCGCGAAGGCAGTTGGTCAGTGGACCACCTCACATCATTAAACATTGTGATTATCGCTCCCCTGTGACCGGAGGGTCGGGGTTTTAATGCGTCTCCTCTTATTCAATGATTATTGAACATTAGAGGTTTGCAAAAGGGGTCATAAATTTTAATAACCATTATAAATGGGTTGTCGAATTCACGTTCAATGTATTGATCTGTTTCGACATTGAATCAATAGAAAGAAATTATTTTCTGTTTTAAAGCCGAAAAAGAAAAAGGGGGTCTTTTCTGTGACTGGATTACGTGTTGAAATAATGATCTACGTAGAGTTAACGTATAAATTGATTGTTAGTCAACGTAAATCCTTTATTTAATGAAATATAAGTGTATGGAATAGTGGATAAACATGACAACAGACTAGTAAAAATAAGAACACAAACACATCTCTAAAACAGAACCAATATATTTCGGTCGTTTCATGCGACTATCAAAACGGCTTTAATGAGGATGATCGTATGAAATAGTTTGGTTATGCTGTAGACATGTGTTTGCTGTTAACATGCTTATCCACTATTCCATAAACTAATCTTCTATTTTTTCTGAAATTTCCATTTCATGTCTTAAACTCACTCATATATTTAATGAAAATCAGACTTTTATAGTCAGGGATGGCTCAAATTATTTCAAATGTTACTCCATCTCTCCTGAACACCAGCTTAGTCTAATAAAAATTTCTTTTTTACATAGCTATGCCTGAAATAATAGGTTAGACTAGACTATAAAATCACGATAGGGTAATTAGACTCGGAGAAGGAAAACTCAGAAATAACGTCTGCAATCAAGTAGGTTGTGTATCAAATTACACACTTCATACACGTATACAGTAATCAATTACCTGGTGGACAGAGTGGGTATTGTTTTTATGATGGAGTTCGTCCGATAATTTGTACTGTAATCCTCATGATCGATGTACTATCGCACTATATATATATATATATATATATATATATATATATATATATATATATATATATATATATATATATATATATATATATATATGTATATTCTAATCTTGCCACAGTCAGCCACGCTGATGAGCCGCAGTAATGACGAAACACGTGTCTGTGGATAACTATATTTTCTAAATAAATAAATATATACGTCCCTAAAATATAGGGGGCGACAGAGTGTAAGAGAAATAATTCCCACTGGCACATATGATAAGGCATCATCGTACAAAACGGCCAATATTAAGCTGTCAATATTTCAGACGAGACTTCCGTAGCTTACCGGTAAAGCACGCGGCTGCAGTATGTTTAGTCGTGAGTTCGAATCTCGCCATAGTCAACCACTTGTTGGGCTGCTGTAACGGTTAAATATGTGTCCGTGGATAACTATGTATATACATATATTGTTATATATTTTTTTCTGATGATCTTCAGGTGTAGCAGAGCCGATATTGATATAATAATGTTGGTTGGCTCACCTCCAGTGAAACGAGTCGTAAATATACATCTCGCAGGAATGTTATGTTTTTTGAAAATGTGAAAAAATAAAAATAGAAAATAAATACCATGGTTAATGTAAATCGCATAAATACTTCTGAATGTGTGAAGTCAGAAATGGTATTATGTAGTGGAAGATGATTGATTCCAATAAAATTGATTAACGATTCAAAAGCTAGAAGTCTGTGAAAAGTCAGTATATATGTAGAAACATCATGCCACGAGTTTAACTTCTTAGCATGCGGGTAAAATACGTAGATAAAGGTTATTATAGTATATTCCTTCTTTAAACACCTTATGATTACAATACGAATGTATGTAACTTTACTTTTTTCATCATTTCAATATTATATATATATATATATACATATATATATATAATATTGAATATATATATATATATATATGTATATATATATATATATATACATGTATATATAATATTGAAATGATGAAAAAAGTAAAGTTTATACATTTGTATTGTAATCATAAGGTGTTATCTATCCACTAACGGTAATTTGTCAACATAACTATTATTTTTACCATTCTTATCATTCTTCTTCTTCTTCTTCTTCTTCTTCTTCTTATTATTATTATTATTATTATTATTATTATTATTATTATTATCTTTTACAGTTTTTACTACAATCACTACTTATAGCCATCATTATATCTATGATTAGAATAACCACCTCTACTATTATTATTATCAGTTTTATAAATCAATATTATTATGAATTTTATTACTATTATTTATAATACTACTATCATTCTTATTATTATCATTATCATCATTACTACAATTATTAAAATTATTGTTGTTACCATGGTTACCATTATTATAGCTATCCCTATTATTTTTTACTATTATGAATAGTATTATCACAACAGATAATTTCTCTATTATTAAATAATTTATTTTATTTTTATTATTATATTTACAACTACTATGATTTATATTAATTGGCACTTTCGTTATTTTTCTTTATTTTCTAATATTCCCTTATATTTTTATCCATCTATTTTAGATTATTATTATTATTGATTAATATTTTTAAATTTTTTTATTTGACATTTCTGCACTATTATCGAGATTATTTATATTATTAATATTAATGTTCTGTTTACTATTATTATCATAAGATTATCATAAGTATTGTTTGTAGTAGTAACAATGACAATATAACCACTTTATTATTATCATTGTCAATAATATTAATATTATATTATTACCATAGTTACCGTCATCTGACTTTTACTTTTATTGTTATTATTAGTTTTAGTAGCAATGGTGGTATTACCATTAACGATAATGCCATTATTTATAATTTATTATTTTTATTATTTTGTTATTATATTTTTTTATAACTATTATTATTATTATTATTATTATTATTATTATTATTATTATTATTATTATTATTATTATTATTACTATTATTACTAATTATGTAAACTTAAATAATTTACTAGTATATTTGTTTGATCTATTAATTAATTAATGATAATTTGATAAGCTCTAAAGAAAAATATTACAGTGTAAATATAGAATTAGTGACATATTTAATTAACAACCCTTGCCTTCCCCGTCACACGCGTCTGCACACCCATAGACATATATGATACTACCAATTACAACTGATTTGAGAACACACACATGTCTACACACTCATACACATAAAAGCTGCTACGAATTACAGCTGATTTGAGAATACGTTGTTCGCCCAAGCTGAAGTAACTGTCAATTTTTTTACACACTCACTTGCATGTATCATCCCTTTCCTCTTTCCACTCTCTGTCTGAATCAACAGACGATCTCATTTTTTTCTATCTATCTACCTATCTATCTTTCTATCTATCTATCTATCTATCTTCATTCTACCCTTTTTATTATATCTCTCTCTTTTTACTTTAGCTTATTTGTTCTATTTTGTTTTGTTTTATTTTAGATTTTAGATTTTAGATTTTAGATTTTAACTTTTTTATTCTTAACGGTCCCAAACCACGTGACTCCCTAAATTTTGAAATTTTAAATTTCTTTTCTTCTTCTTCTTTTTCTCCATTTCATTCTCTCCAAATATGATCTAAGGTTAAGATCGGATTCTAACTCTTCCTGATGAGATCTCAGTTTATACAAACTGTTGATCGATAACATCGACATGCCAGTGTCGCAGATTTTGTACATGTCTGTGTAAATAAAAATACTCATATATAAAGCTCTATTTGATATTGATCACTTTTTATAAACCCGGTTGAAATTCTTAGGATTACTACCCTGTGGATTTTTCACCTGGATTATTATCATTATATATATATATATATATATATATATATATATATATATATATATATATATATATATATATATATATATATATATATATATATGCAACATACGATAATAAATAAAATTACGTATGAAGCAAGTAACAATGTTTTTAAATTTTCAATATAAATACAGTTTATCCTATGACGTTAATTCTGGCGCCCCGGAATTTAAATTGTAAACGTTCTTCTGGAACAACGCCAGTTTGTTGTTTTTACGTCTAACAACTTGACATGCGTTTTTCGTTTTTTTTTTTAATTCTATTATTTTCATTTGTTTTTGTCACCGGAAGATGATTCGACGAAGTATCGAAATTGCTCGTGATACTTATGGAACAATTATTTTTAAAGGGGGGGTGGGGGCACAAAAACATTATTAGGAAAATCGCAAAAAATATGGAAGGAATACACTGTTTAACCGCTTTGACACAGCTTAGTAGGTGTTCGTACAAGTCGGGGATACGTCTTTAACAATCAGTCCGACAGTGACTTTATTGCTGTCGGACTGAGGTATGGTTCTGTTCAGTCATAGGAGGTCCACCTTCCCAAGCTTTACCTTCTTTCTGAGAAGGGGATAGTTTATTGCTAATCGCCTGAGGCGCCCTTATCGTGAAATACCTACGGGGCGTCTCAGGCATTTTTGTGGGCTAGAGTGCGTTTAACCAAGTGCGCTGACTTTTCAAAACCACACCTGACCTTGTGTCTAACTTCCTGGGGAGGACGTAAATAAGATACACAGTTTAACCGCTCGTGTTTGGGTTTTCATAGCAAACAAATATCCACATTTACTTCACAATATCTGCAAAGTTTCTAAACTTAACGAATCAATGATCGAATTTCTATTTTTTATTTTTCATTTCATTTTTCTGCAAACAATGTCGATAAAACGAAATTTAATTCTGCGAGCCTGTCATTTTATTTCTTTTACATTCACGTTTTTATCTTCGCCAAACATGCATTGGCAGACATAGTTTATGTGTGCAACACAAATTTACAGATAAGGTTGTACTTTTATACAAAACTGTTTGTTTCAAGCAAAATTAAGTAGTATCAACTTCATTTGATAATAAAAACATTCCTTGGCCTTTTGGCTAGTAGCAAAGTGTAGTATCTGTTCTGATGCGACACTTCATCTTTTCTGTCAGTCAGTTACGGAGGGGTCCTTCTAGATTGAGGCAAATTTATTTTTGTTTCAATCCAGAGTGCCCCTTTTGGGGGAATTGGAATTTCCTCCACATTAAAAACCGCCTTTTTGTCTATGGCAGCTCATCGTTAGTATTCGCCTTTTCAAATTTGAAAGTACCTTTAATTAAATCATCTCGCCATTGATAGCAGCAAACACACCTCCTCTGTAAATCTGTTAAGCGAGACATAAGTATCTCTCTCTCTCTCTCTCTTTCTTTCTTTCTTTCTTTCTTTCTTTATATCTGCATCCCTAGTTTAACAAATAGATGCTGTAAAACAGTGAAATTATCTGCATATTAGACTCAGCATTGAACAACACATGCAGCTTGATCACTGACTGTCTGAAGCGTACCAACCTGAATAACCTGCATCTCCTCACTGGCATTGCCCCTGCAAACGTGGAACGGGAAGT
>OY744539.1:4253777-4273777 GCA_963556195.1 Sepiola atlantica | reverse complement strand
TGTGGAAAATATGTGCTAAAACTTTAAATTAAGTCTCGTCTCGTGAGTTAATAGGTAACTCAAAGTTTTAGATAATACGGTTTCTCTTCTTTCATGTTTTATGCAGAGAAAATAAAACCCTTTGAACCTCTCGAAACATATGTCTTAGACTCCTTTCTGTGAATAAATGTAAAGATTTGTTCACTAGACACACTGATTAGACGTGGCCACACGGGAAAAGAAAGAGAGAAGATATCAACACACGAGTCCACTACGATGATCACGATATGACGGCATGAAGAGAAAGACACATCACGACGACGGCGAAAGAGACAACAGAGAAAGTGATGGAAAATGACAGAGAAAGAAAAACATAAATTTCGTTTTAAATTGCAACGAGAATTTGTAAAGAAAGAGAAAAGATAAAGAAAGAGACAAAACCTCACGACACACACACTGATATACGTTAAAAGTAAGAGATACGTTAAAAGAAAGAGATACGTAAAAGAAAGAGATACGTAAAAGAATCTGTGGGAGCACTTGTATAATTGTATGCTCATGTAAAAGTAACTAGTGATTGAACGCCCACAACCTCATACACAACTTAACAGCGATTAATGACGGAACGCTCTCCCGCATATATGATAAAGATCATACTCTAACACACCCATACGTTAAGTGTAAAATACGCGAAAAGGCGTATGAATAAAAAAGAGAGAAGAACACGTTTAAAAGCTTTTAGTAGCGTTTAAAGTTTTTCAATATGTGATTTATCAACGAGATTTCAAGTGTTTCGATATTTTCGGAAGCGTTACATATATGTCATTTAGCAATGATATTTGAAGTTTTTTGATATTTTCGAAATCGTTACATATATGTGATTCAGCAACGGGATTTCAAGTTTTTTTATATTTTCGGAAACGTTACATATATGTGATTTAGCAACGAGATTTCAAGTTTTTTGATATTTTCGAAAGCGTTACATATATGTGATTTAGCAACGAGATTTCAAGTTTTTTTGATATTTTCGAAAGCGTTACATATATGTACTTTAGCAACGAGATTTCAAGTTTTTTGATATTTTCGGAAACGTTACATATATGTGATTTAGCAACGAGATTTGAAGTTTTTTGATATTTTCGGAAGCGTTACATATATGTGATTAAGAAACGAGATTTTCGGAAGCGTTACATATATGTGATTTAGCAACGAGATTTCAATTTTTTCGATATTTTCGAAAGCGTTACATATATGTCATTTAGCAATGATATTTGAAGTTTTTTGATATTTTCGAAATCGTTACATATATGTGATTCAGCAACGGGATTTCAAGTTTTTTGATATTTTCGGAAACATTACATATATGTGATTTAGCAACGAGATTTGAAGTTTTTTGATATTTTCGAAAGCGTTACATATATGCGCTTTAGCATCGAGATTTATAAAGAACTATGAAACACGTATAAATTACAGTTTAAAGGCTTTTAGTAAAGATTTTTAAAAACCTTATCACTACCACTGTTGTTATGATTGTTGTTATGATTGTTGTTATGATTGTTGGTGTTATTGTTTCTGCTATTGGAATTATTGTTATTGTTGTTGTTGTTGTTGTTGTAGGAGGAGGGGGGCTTTGGCACAGAGCCCACAACGATCGTGCTTCAAGATTGTTTACTCTTTATGAAGTTCTCATGGTTTACCGTAGCTACTTGTTATACTTGCACAAAGAGCAGCATACGCAGCGATTACATACGAAGTCGCGGAAAGTTTCTGCTCCTTCCCCCGAACATGCAAGTTGGTTGCACATTTGTAGAAGCTACTTTGTTATCCTCACATGATTTACGGCTCCGCGCCTGACATGTCCTTGATTGTCATACGCAGAGAAACAGATGACTAAAAACGACAGATCCTATTTTTTATGTTTCCTGCATTTTTACCAAAACCCTCTTAGACGAGTAGCTCTGAAACTTCCACGTAGCCACCACCCCTACAACGGTGGACTTTAGAGGGTTGTTATTGCTGTTGAATTACCGATATAATTAGCATAATTCTGTTAATAATTCTGTTAAATTTTCTATAAATAATTCTGTTAATAAATGTGTTAATATTTACTTTGATAGCCGTGGGCCGTGTCAATATAAAACTATTCACAGAAAGAGAAAGACGGTAACAATAATAGTTAAATAATATTTTTACATATTAAATAAAGTTAGACTATTCTTCACAAAAGATGTTAGTATTTGATTCTCATCATAGGGTTCCTTGTCGTCATTCCAACTCCAATTAGTCTAATTATGTTAATTGATATCAGCCGCATCTTCTAAAAATGCACCAAAGAACTATCTGACATGTATTGATTCAACACATTCAATAAATATTCAATTCCATCTTTGGCATCAAACTTTATCTAACATTTATTTATCTTTTAGATGTCTGCTGGCGGCCATTGTTTTAAATGGCTACCATGCCCACCAGATGGCAGTTAGGCGATGGAATTTCATTCAAATATTTTCATATTAATTTATCTATGTGGAAAAATTAGTGTTTTTTATAGACAAAACTAAAAGAATATCCGTCCCAGGACGGGTAAAATCAATTTCCCGAACAGAACAGTTTTGCACCACTTTTATGTCCCCTTAAGAAGATTAAAATCAACATATAATGATACTAAAACTTATGTCTACAATCCTTATTCCAATTTTCATCAAAATCGATTACACGGTTTGATTCTAGAAAGTGCTTAAAATTTAAGACGTAATTGATGTCTAATGCCTATGGATCAAATTTAATGCAAACTTGAAACATTTAAATTTCCAAATGAGAGGTGGTGCCCATATCCACCCTCCCTTTAAAATACTCCCAGCAAACAGAAATTTAGGGGGATATGTATCAATTTATGTTTAATACCTATTGTTAAAATTTCACAAAAACGGCGATAATTGAATTTTCACGGGGAGTTCCGCCTTTTTTTTACTCCCGTTGCATGAAACTAAATTAGACTGGATATAATCCGTATTACGACCCCTTACGCCTCGCAGCTGTGTTCTAAAATTCATAATTACCCGTTAATTAGTTTAGAAGTGAATCCTGTACATACAAATAAAGTAAACATACCTAACTTTATATAGGTAGAGATCTCATGAATTACGAAAAATGTTCGATATTAGAATAGTTGCTTAAAAATGCAAACATTATGAAGTAGCTGTTTTTGCCAACAATGTTTGTTTACAGATATATATATATATATATATATATATATATATATATATATATATATATATATATATAAAAATGACAATAAAAGCTCTTTTTACAATGCGTGACAAATTTCTTTCTTTTTCCTTTTTTTCCAATTAATTTCGGAGGAATCCTCCATCATCAGAGATATATTTTTACTCTTTTTTTTATTTAAAAATTAAAAGAAAGAAATTTGTCACGCATTGTAAAAATGGCTTTTATCGTCATTTATATTACTTTTCGTTCAATGCTTATAAAAAATAGAACGAACAATATCTTATATATATATATATATATATATATATAGGGATACATATGAAGTAAAATAAAACAATATATATATATACATATATATATATATATATATATATATATATATATATATATATATATATATATATATATATATATATATATAACATGGTTATGTATACAATGCATGAACGTGTATATATACAGTTGTTTAAACTGAGCTTATAAAACAAGTTTGTGTAAAACGCAAAAATCAATGCACTTGTAAAAGTGTATATTTCTATGAAGTGGATAGATAAATATTGACGGGCAAAAAACGGTAGGCAGGTTATAAAAAGAGAGAAAGGGGAAAAGGAGAGAATGCAGAGAGAGAGAGAGAGAAGGGATTGGAAGAGAGTGTGTTCATGAAAATTGTCGCAAAGTAGAGAGAGAACGAGACAGCTGAGAGAGAATGAAGAGAGAGAGAGAGAGGGTACGTTGGAATAGTTATGGGGAGATATAGGTTGAGATGGAGAGAGGAAAGGGAAAGAGAGAAGGATATTAGAAAGCGAGAAGAGAGGAGATGATAAGGAAGAGAGAATGTTGGAACGGATAAATAACTTGGCTGAGAAGATGGAAAGTTTTGAAGAGAAAGAGAGGAAGAAGGATGACTGGAGAGAGAAACGAAAGTGTGATAGATAGAAAGAGAAAGAGAGAGTGGGAAGGAGAGAGGAGAGAGGAGAGAGAAAATGAAGAGAGAGCGATGGAACAGTGTCTGTTCATAAAGTGATATAGTAAAAAGTTATTGAGAGAGAGGGGGGGGGGAGAAAGAGAAACGGAAAGAAAGAAGGGCGTGGACAGAGAAAAGGATAAATAGGATTAAAGGGGAGAAAGGAGAGAGATGATGGTATGGAAAATAAAATAAAATGAAAAGCGAGCGTTGGAACGGGGTGTGTTTAGAAGATTAGAAGATGGTAAATTATGAAGAGGAAGAGGGGAAGAGAGGTAACTAGAGAGCGAGGAGAGAGGGTGGGATACATACAGAGAGAGTGAGAAAGGAGAGAGAGGATATGGAATGAAGAGAGATGGCGATGGAACAGTGTGTTTAGAAGATGATAATAAGACCGATAGGGAATTTAAGAAGAAAGAAGAAATGGCAAAATGTTTAAAATCGGGCGAGAATGAAGTTTACGTACAAAAGAGGGGAAGAGAATGATGTTATTGAGAGATAGAGAAACGGAAAGAAATAAGTTTTTTTGAGAGAGAGAGAAAGGGAAAGAGACGAAGAATGATAGTGTGGAGAATAAAAGTAAAGGAAAGGCGAGGGGTTGGAGCAGAGCGTATTCAGAAGATGAGAAAACGGCCGAGAAGGTGCTCATGACGAGATAAGCAAAATGGTGGAAAAATGTAGATGGCATGCGAAAACTACACCGAACAAAATAAATAAAATAAAATGGTACGAACAGCCGATTTACAGGAATTAAATAAAGAAGGATATAAAATAGAATATAAAGCTCGATGAAAACCAATAAATGAATAAAGAAAGCTTTTTGTATACGTTTGTATTTCGCGTTTGTGTTGATGGCTTTTTTATTGGTGTTTGTACGCATGCGCGCAACTATGGGTTCTAAGAAAACTATAAAATCATGAAAGTATGGAAGAACGGAAGGGCCAAAAAAATAACGATGATCGGATGAATAGATGAAATAAACACGGAAAGGGAATTTAAGAAGAAAGAAGAAATGGCAAAATGTTTAAAATCGGGCGAGAATGAAGTTTACGTACAAAAGAGGGGAAGAGAATGATAGCGACCGGAAGGAAAATGTTAAGTGAAGATGTGGAGAAATTTATTCGGATGTTGGAAGAAATATGGAAGGACAATCAATTTGCGTGAGCGAATAAAAAGTGAAAAAAAAACTTATAGAACGATCCATATATATATATATATATATATATATATATATATATATATATATATATATATATATAGAGAGAGAGAGAGAGAGAGAGAGAGAGAGAGAGAGTTTTCACTTAGAAGATATTTTATTCAGTGAAAACCGGGATCAGGCCAATAAAAATAAGCTCGATGATACTCGATTACAGGGTACAGAGCATTTATATGTGTTTTTTTGAAAGTTTACCAAAACATTTCGTCCACGAAATCATTCATCACCACAAAAGACTTTTTTTCCTTTCAAAGTTTATTTATTTATTCATCAGAATTATCAAAATTAAAGAGTTTTTTCCCTACACGTGTTTCTCTACGAAGCAGGTCCTTGCTTGGCAGATCATCAGAGGAATTATGTACCTGGAACAAGAATTTCAACAGCTGACAATACCCAATGTGGTGTTGCCCTAATTGAGGTCATTTAAGAAGAAAACAGAATAAAAAAGGAAACGAGAAAAACAAACTCTTGAAAAAGTGGCTCATAAGATTTTTGAATTATGGTGGCTACTATGCAAACCAACAAGGAATTAGTCCCAATGCAGTCCAAAAGAAACAGAAACAATGTGCGATAATACACCTCCTCATCAGGCGGCACAACGATGAAGTCCCCCCCCCCCCCCGAAACAAAAATAAAATGGTCAAACCACAATTTAACGTTCCCAGCCACTGGTAGTGTGGCCAATCCGCATCTATTCCATCAGAAAAAAACACAGCGTAAGCGTCCGTTAGGAATGTATGTGGTCGTGCGAACTTTTTTTCTAGGGCTGACTTGATCCCATTCTGTATAAACACACAACGAGGCAAATGGTCACTAATCCCACAGACACCCCTTCTAAGAAAATTCCATAAATACTAGATATAAAATATTTATCCATAATACTGTCTCTAAAAATGTAGTTTCTATTTTAAAATTATTCTTCATAAAATTAATTTTCCAACGTCTGGGACGTCTTTTTACATTTCGGGAAAATATTTTTTACTTAATTTACTGCCGAGAGCTACCTTGTTGTTATTTATCGGAGTAGACATGGGCCGAAGTGAATAATCCTAATCCCGCATGCATCATTTTGAGAAAATCATTTATATACTAAAAATAAAGTATTACTACAAAATATTGCTTACAAAAATCTAGTTTCTATTTTAAATAATTTTAAAATATTTTTTACTTAATTTACTGCCGAGAGCTACCTTGTTGTTATTTATCGGAGTAGACATGGGTCGAAGTGAATAATCCTAATCCCGCAGGAATCATTTTGAGAAAATCATTTATATACTAAAAATAAAGTATTACTACCAAATATTGTTTACAAAAATCTAGTTTCTATTTTAAATAATTTAAAAAATATTTCCCTAACTGCTGGGTCTGTCTATAACACTCTGGGAAGAATCTCCTTTTATTCTGTTTAAAGATGGGAATCCCCGATGTCATTCTTATGGTTGAACCAATTCCTATTCTGAGTGTACGCTCAACAGGACAGATAACTCGAGTTCAACAGAAAACCAACTCAAAGAAATACATATACTAAAAAACAAGAAACTAATACACAACACTGTTTTCAAGAACTGATTTCTATCTTAAAAACCATCGTTTTATTGTTATTTAAAGGCGATAGCCTTGTCGTTTCTATTTTTAGAGGTGATTCATACGCTCTCGAATTATACTTATGTCGGTGCAAATAATCCTAGTTGCGGATAAAACATCCTGAAGAAATTGTATATATACCATTGATAAAATATTACTACAGAATAGCGCTTTCAAAAATCTAGTTTCCATTTTAAAATAAAACAATTTTTAATGGTCGGGGCTGTTTTTAACACTTTTGAGAAAATATCGTTCTAACCTGTTAAATGACGGAACACTTTGTTATTATTCTTTCCGTTTCGCAATAAACATACATCGAGGCCAAAAAATCCTAGCTACGCCGAAGACATTTTGAGAAATCAAATATAGACTAAAAAATAAACTATCAATACAAAATACTGTTTTCAAGAACCATGTTTCTATTTTTTTTAATTGAATCCATGACGGTATGGATGGCTTAGAGTTGATCTGTTCCTGTATATGTATATGTATATGTACATGTATATGTATATGTAGGATTGGGCGAGAAAACACCTTGAAAGATCGAATTTTTGTAAACGAAAGTCAATAAATAATTTAGGCCACGACTTGAACTCGCCACCTTGACGCTAACTGCCTGACGCTCTACCGTATGAGCTAAAGATGAAGAGATAAAATCTTACCGAAATTTAAACTACATAAAGAAATCGTTTTTTTGTTTCACTTCTTGCAGTTACAAATGGATGACGTTTAACTGTTCTTCGAAAATACATTGGATCTGCATTCGCTCTCGATTGTTGGGGGGTCCGTGGGGGTAGAAAAATTCCCGCCAAAAAAAATAAATTTTCTTTTCCTTTTTATACAAAAAAGTATTCGGAGACAATTTTTTTTTCTTTGTCTCACCACCCAAGAACGCGGCAGCCTAGCAAAAATAGACGACCGTTAAGGAGTCTATTTTCACTAGTCCACTTATAATATAACGAACACTTTCTCTGTCAGGATGTCTGTCCGTCCTGGAGAATTTTTGTAAACGTAATTTAAGCGCCCAGGCTACGATTCGAACTCGCAACCTTGACGCTAACTGCCCGACGCTCTACCCTATTAGCTAAAGGGAACTTGAGGTTCTCCTATGTATTTCCCATTTGATTTGCATTTGAGCTATTAGCAGGCCAATCAAGAACATGTGTCTTTTTCTCCCTTTTCAATTTGTTTATTTATTCTGCCCTGAATCAATCTTTTATTGCATGATTATGTCAAATTATCTCCTAACAACAAAAATCAGCAAGGGGTAACACATATTCATTTTAAATTGAAGAATATAATTTGTATAAAAAAATGATCCCCCACTCATATATTTTCTTATTAATTCCTTTATTACGGGTATTTTTCAGGCTGTTTACATGTAATCGCCTAAAAAAGTAGAATCTCATTTTCATTTTTGGCTAAAATATGATGGCTGTTAGTGTAAAATATACCAATATTTTATCCTTCGATTATCGCAATAAGCATTTAGACTCTTTTAAATAAAATATTGCAATAAAATTCGGATTTAGCACAGTTAGGAGAAAGACAATTTTTCTATTGAGGAGGGGATAGGCAAGCTTTCTTTTATGAAATATCTAGTATATTTGTTCTCCCATCCTTCTACTCCATAACTAAACGAATTAAACAAAAAAGTTCAAAATTTATTCATATAACCGTTATTGAATTGGGAAGTATTACTTAGTGACAGACAAAATATTCTGTATGGCTTGCCATAAGAATACGAGGCCTGTCTAAAAAGTATCCGACCTTAGGCCAGAAAAAATATTTCAAATACGTATCGAGGTTGTGACCCTAATCCCCATACACACACTTAGCCCACCGATCCACCCACTGCCTCTGAAAGTCTTCTTTTGGAATGGGTTTCATCTCCTCCGTCGCGTTAGATTCAGCAGGTGTTTGGAGAAGATACGATGTGTAACACAAATTAAGGAATGGTTTAACCGATTCTAAAAATGGTCGCAAATCAGCAGAGAATGAACAGTGTTCTGACAGGCCCCAAACACCATTTCAAAAGAAGACTTTCAGGGGGTGTTTCCGGCAGTGGGTGGATCGGCGGGCTAAGTGTGTGCAAGCACAACGGGCCTACTTTGAAGAAGGTTTGGGGACCCAACCCCGTCACATATTTGAAATATTTTTCTAGCCTAAGGTCGGATACGTTTTAGACAGGCCTCGTATTTTCATACAATTGGAATGCGTCCCACAAAAATAGCAAATTAAGCAATCGCCAAAGCAAATACAAAATTGTGATTCATCACTGGAAATGCCTTACTTTAATGATAAACAGATAATTCCTAGCCCACATTGCACGCTTTCGTTTCTGGTTAAATGTTATTAGTGGCTTCGAAATAGGTATTCTGTTGTCATATCCGCGCTGATAGAATTTCTGGAAATGTTTGGACCGAGAAATAGCTATACTCGCATCATTCTGTGAAAATTTAATTGGTAAATCGATTGAAAATAAAGATTCAGCCGCCACTTGTGTCGAGCTATACCGTTTTCATAAAGTTCGTCTTGTTATCTTCAAGATGGTAGACTGAGAACATTTCACCTGGACAGCTATCTTTGAGTCTTGCCAGCTCCCCACAGCGAATGAATGATGACTTTTGTGCCTTTAACTTATCCAAAACTCTTCCTATTTATGATACTGGGCATATCGGCCAATGAAATCGTTCCCTCGGCAATGATCGGGTGTTACATAGTAGGAGTCCTGTTTTGAGTGGAAAAGTTTAGAGGTCAAGGGTCAGAGGGAAACACCGGGCTGAAGTTATGCAAACCACGTGATTTCCGGGCGAGTTCCTCTTTCCTTCTCTCTTAGTTGTCAAGATTTTAACTAGAAAAGACGTTTTCGCGTTCTGTCCCCAAAATAGAGGACAGAAAGCGTCGGGCGGCTGAAGTAATGAGATGGGTTATCTGTCTGTATGTCTCTCTCTATCTTTCTCTCTTTCTCTCTCTCTCTTTCTCTCTCTCTCTCTCTCACACACACACACACACACACACACACGAACACGCACACACGGAGTAAGCCTGTTTTTTTCTTTTTATTGTCCTTTTGCATAAACCTTTTATAAACTAAACAGCGAGTGTCGGCGTGCGTTTTATCTACAGACGAAAATAAGCCTGTGCCCACAACGATGATGGCGACGACAACGGCGGCGAGAAGTTCAACACGCATGCGTAAAGGATTTTATACAGCCGTCGGTAATGCGTAATGTAACGCAGGTAGAAGTCTTAAGCAATTCTTAATTGTATTCTTAGTATCGCCAGTACTGAGAATTGAACCTTAAACCTTCAAAAGACTATCACTTTGAACTGATTATCACTTAGAACTCATTCTTATAATCAGCTGTTTGTTCTTCCACGCGCATGACTTCTTCTAAAACATGCGACCATTTGATCAGATCAAGGCCATCCTATATTGTTCAGATGAATAAAGCTAAATCTTTGCTGTATCTATTGATACTCTTAGCAGAGGTCAGTAAACGGCTTTTTTATAGGTTCGCTTGTTGCATACTAGATGATGTGGGAATTTCTGGAATGCGGCAGATAAAAACGAAATTTTAAAAATTATGTCAGTTGACTTTTATCTTCTGCCATTGTCTTTCTTTTATACTTCCATTAATCTTCGAAGCAAACAGGGGGATAAAGCAATATTTGACCTTCGCTCTTCAATGATTCCCTGAGAAAAAACAGGACAATTGAAACTTTTCCTTTACTTCTTATGTAAATACATAATATTCTTTAGGAATATTTTTTAATGCATACGCTTATTGTATCTGTATGATAATCGGGCATTTTGTCTATCTGTCTGTCTGTCTGTACGATTGTCATTTATAGGCTCCAACACTACTCGAAAGAATTTCATTAAATTTGACACGAGGAATATGTTGCATGCTGGATGTGTCACAGGATGATAACATGTTACTACTACTACTACTACTACTACTACTACTACTATACTACAACCGCTACTACTACTACTACCACAACCGCTACTACTACTAATAATAATAATAATTCTACTGGTTTGTTTGTTTTTTTGTTTATTAAGTGAACTGGACTTCTGTATAAAGCTCACGAAGGTCGTGCCTGAGGGTTGTCTGAAGTCCTCACCATTCCTAATTTCATTCCATTGATTTGTGGTTCCGCGCCAGAAGCAGGGACCAGAGGATGACGAATCCTGGTGCCGACTTCTCCTGGATCTTAACCTGGGTGTTTTTAGCCGTGTATCTCTGACATTACCACGTTGCCACTTCCCCTACTGCGATGAGAAAAGGTTGAACTTCTGCTACTACGACTACTACTGTAGCAATATTTAGATGCAGGTGTGTAGAAATGTTGTTTAAAACGAAAATTCACATGCAATGTTAGATTAAGATAGAAAAAGAATTTTCCATTAAAGAGTATACTTAAGGCTACGTGTACATGAAGCTGCGTCATGGGAGGAAGTGCATGGCTGAGACGCGATATCGATCATGCCTCTGGCTTGTTCGACGTCAAGACGAACGGATGCCTGTTTTCCACCGACCCACCAACCACCCCGGTGGATAGGGCGGGGAATATGCAGTTTGTCTAGATGTACTTGCTGTAAATCTTTGTAAAAAAATAAATAATTAATAAATAAACCTAATCACAGAGGAAATAGTCAAGTTATTTGTTATTCCTTTTTTGTTACATAATTACAGCTACCAGTAAAAAGGAAAAGACACCGAAACTTCTACAATTAGACGCGACTGCCAATTGAAAAACTACTTACAACGTTTCAACGAGTGACTCAGTTGTGTTTTCTGTCAACGGGAAAATTACAGGCCACCTTAAGGGTATGGAAGAACTCTCCACAATATGTTATACATGCACACACATAAACTGAGACGTGTATTCTTCTAGTATATATATATATATATATATATATATATATATATATAAGCAATATAAGCAGCTTTGTTATTGTTTTTGTTACTGGCGACAGGACACCGATGTGTTTATATTTAGAATTTTTCCGCTCCCTAAGCGCCCAAAAATATGCAGAGTCGCATTCCAAACGCGACGCACATCCACATCCCTGACCTACACCACTTTAGCATATATTATTTCTATTAACTATCGTCTCTTTTTGTTTCATTTTAGTTCAGTCGAAGTTCTCAGCTAATTAGAACATTTAAAATGTTTTTTGTTTTTTTTTCATAACTAAACCTCAATACCAAGGAATAAGTATTTTGTGTGATTCAAATATATAGGAAATAAGCTTAAGTGAAAAAAAACATTGATTAACTCAGCTTTAGTATAATAGTAGATAGAGACGTACATATATAAGATGGCAGATGACGTGTGTACGCGTGTGTGTTTAAATTCCGAGTTAATATAGCAAGATGCTATTTTCTGCTACTAAATTTCATTATCTTTTTTGATTAATTGCCAAATCTTTGATGCGTTCAAGTTACTCCAATGCAGAGAGCCAAGCATCGGATTTGTTCGACAAAGGACGACCGCATCCTTCACATGACATCCACACACCCTTGCCCCTTATCCCTACCTCACTTTCGCTCATGAAACCGTCTTTAATCGCATTGATTGGCTCTCACCTGTAATAATCATAGTATTAATGGCCGCCATTTTTTTTTTACACAGGCGTGCGACGGTGCAATCCACGAGGCGGGAATCTTGGTAAGTGTCGAAAGTCAAATCATCATTAACCAATGACATGAAATGAAGTGCACGCGCCCTTTACGTCATCAACATTCAGTCCGACAGTGGCTTTGCTGATATCGGGCTGCGGTATGGTTCTCTTCAGTTCTACGAGGTCCACCCTTTCAAGCTTTACCTTTTCTCTGTAAAGGAGTTTAGTTTATTGTTAATCGCCTGATGCGCCTCTACCATGGAATGCCAACAGGGATATTCAGACATTTTTTATAGGTCAGGGCGCATTTCACCTAGTACGCTGGCTTTTCAAAACTTCACCTGACCTTGTGTCTAACCTTTTGCAGAGGAGGCAAATAAACACACCCTTAGTCTTTTGGTTAGCAGGAAAGTGTAGTACCTGTTCTGATACTACACTTCATCTTTTCTGTCCTCGGCCAGTAAAGGAGAAATTCTTCTACACTAAGGCAATTTTTATGTCTGGCTCAATCCAGAGTACCTCTTTCGGAGGAGCTGGATTTTTCCCTCACATTAAATAGGAGCACGAATTGCGCACACGCGCCCCTTTTTCACCCCCCTACAGCTCCTTATTGTCCAATTTTAACAAATTCGTGTCGAAGCGTCCGCGAAAATAATCAAATTCTGACCCTTTCACCCGTTCTTTCCAATCATCTCAAGCTGTTGTTCATCGCCAACTGAAAATCTCATTAAGCCTTATCCTCGAGTGGACTTTAGGCCTTAATAAGCGGTGATACATCTTCTCTATATAATAAAAATGAACGTACGTGTATCCTACTCGGTTCAATAATCACGTATGCAAATGTGTGTTTATGAGAAGGTGGAGGGGCTTAATCTTAATCTTAATAATAAATGATAATAATAAAGAAAGGGAGAAAATAATCATGTACGTAAATTTAATTTTTATCGACAAAGATCTTAATAATATAACTGATAATAAAAAATAAAGAAAAGAATTTCTTTCACTTTTAATGGACACACATAATATTTTTCTGACTAAAGTATGAATTAATACGGGCATACAAATGCTTTATTTACAGATTCAGGAGCGATAAAAAAGTGGATTCGTTTGGGGTTTTTTAAGTAAAACTTATCTCGCGTATTTTTTTTGTTTTTTTTGTAAAACTTTACTCTTGTATTTGTTCTTTAAGTAACATTTAAGTCGCGTATGTGTTTTACGTTGTTTCGATGTTTACAGTAAGGTTTACTTCGCGTGTGACAACAGTAGGAAATCAATTGATATTGATAAAATTTACTTACTACTGTCCCGGATAACGCCAGGTAGCCCTGCTAGTTAGTAAAACACACACATACACGCGCGTACATATGTATGAGAGAGTAAATATAAAATTTTAAAAAATTTAGACAACATGGAAAATTAGTTTATGGAATAGTTGATAAGCAGAAAACATGCAAGTAGAAATAAAAACACGGACACATCCTTAAAGTTGGACCAAGATATTTCGGTCGATTTCATTCCACACACTCCCCTCCGCCTCGGTTTTACTCCCAAACTTCAGTGTATAAAATGTCGAGTTCTGTTTAATAAAGCTCATGCTATAAAATGAATACGGTCGAAATATCTTGGTCCTGCTTTAATAATGTGTTTGTGTCCTTTATTTCTACTTGCTTGTTGCTTGCCTATCCACTATTCCATTAACTAATTTTCCATACATATGTATGCATTCTCGTGGACCCAACAGGCTGGTAGGGGTGCGTAATTGGTCTAATGGGTGCGATTGCTGGGTTCAAATCTCATCGGATCTATTAGAAACTAAAGAAAATTACCCAGCTGTCAAAATCACATATCGATCTTGTTATCTTGTTTGTTTGTTATCGTGATTGCCCCTCGTGCACATTAGATGACGTCATCGTTTTGGGATGTCATCCATTAAAATAGGAGTCACTGAAAGATAATTTAACTGCCCAGTTGTCAAGATCAAATATGGATCTTGTTTGTTTGTTATATTGCCCCTCCTCTACCGGATACATTATATGGCATCATCGTCTTGAGACAGCGTCAATTAAAACGGAAAGGTGAGGGATAATATTTAATTCACAAAATGAACACGTCATCAATCAGACCAGAGAGAAAGTGGGAATAAATCCTTTATGACGTTTTATCTAGACGAATTTTGACCTGGCAGTATATATATATATATATATATATATATATATATATATATATATATATATATATATATATATATATATATATATATATAGCCCGAAGATTCCGCCCGGGGATGAAACGCGGGAGCCTCTGTGTAGCTTAATTGCCATAAATGTATTTTCATAGCTTACTATATATATATATATATATATATATATATATATATATATATATTACGCATTAAGCTTGAGTTATATTCGTTGAATAAAAAAAAGTAAGTTTGCAAAGTCAATTACAGGTTTGAAAATAAAAGACAAAATTAAAAATTAGTCTCTCTCTCTCTCTCTCGCTCTCTCACTCGTGCTCGTGGTGATATTTTTTATTATACAGGTGTTTCAAAAGTCTTGGGAACATAACGATTTTTAATAACTCAAAAACTATTAGGAGTTGAAAAATGAAATTGGTACCGTTGGAAAGGTTAAAGTTTCAAGTTTTGTGGGGAATCTTCAAAGTTGCTCAATATGAGCACCATTCGTCACACGGCAGACATCTAGTCGATAGTCCATTTCCTGCCAAACGCGTTCCAGCATCTTGACGTCAATGGTTCCCACAACTGCCGTTACTCGAGCCTTTAGTTCGTCAATATCTCTTGGAAGGGGCGGCACATAGACTTGTTGCTTGACAAAGCCCCAAAGGAAAAAGTCACACGGGGTAAGATCTGGAGACCTAGGAGGCCAGGGCATGAGAACGTCATCACCTCGCCCAGATCTCCCAATCCATCTACCAGGCAGCCTTGTGTTAAGAAACTGCCTTACTCTAAGACTCCAGTGTGGTGGTGCACCATCTTGTTGAAAAATGAAGTCATCAGATTCTGCTTGTTCCAACTGAGCCATTAACCAGTCTTCCAGCATGTTGAGATAGGATTCACCAGTGATAGTTGCCTCTTCAAAGAAGAACGGTCCATAGACACCTTTCTTGGAAATTGCACAAAACACGTTCACTTTTGGTGAATCTCGCTCGTGCTCAAGAAGTTCATGAGGATTCTCAGTACCCCATATGCGAGTGTTATGCTTGTTAACTTTGCCATTCAGATGGAAGGTCGCCTCATCGCTAAAAACAAGCCGGTCATCAAAGCCGTTATCTTCCAACTTCTCTTGCATTGCAATGCAAAAGTCACGGCGAAGTGGCTTATCAGTGTCCTTCAACTTTTGGACCAACTTGAGCTTGTAAGGTACCATTTGCAGTCGTTTCCTTAAGACACGCCAGACAGTTGCTGGAGCAAGCTGAAGTTCCCTGCTGGCTCTTCTCACTGATTTACGGGGGCTCCGCTGAAAGGCTGTCCGAACTTGCTCAACTGCATCTTCTGAAGTTGAAGGGCGACCTGTTCGCTTACTTGGGCACAAACACCCATCTTTCACAAATTTAGCATGCCATCTGACAATGGATTTCCTTTCATTGCTTCTTTTTTAAATTTCCTGCGAAATGCACGCTGAACACATGTCCACGATTCAGTCTTTGCAAATTGGAGGACGCAAAATGCCTTGTCTTGTTTAGAGAACGCCATTACTGCACCTGGAAAGATAACACGAAAATCATTAGTATGACCAAAAACTTGATTAAGCAAGCTTTAAAATGGCACCAGTTTCATTTTTCTACCTGAAATAGTTCATTAGATATACGCATTTGTAATGTTCCCAAGACTTTTCAAACACCCTGTAATGTAATAGTTAGTTTTATTACCTCTGGTTTTTAATAAACAGAGAGGTCGAGGTCGAGAGAGCGAGAGAGCGAGACAGACAGAGAAAGAAAGAGTAGGATGCCAATGGTTTCTCGGATAATATAAAATTAAAAAAACAATATGTTTATTTAATCCTCGAGGCTGCGGATAAACAAAGAATACCACAAAACGAGTCTCATTTTTCATTTTCTGGTATACTTTGTATACCTCCGCGGGCAAAAAAGTTGTTTTTTAAAGTTTGTAAGCGATATTATCCGCGAAAATATGAGTATGAAAAGAATATGAATGAGAATATATATATATATATATATATATATATATATATATATATATATCAACAAAAGAAAATAAGATTCAATATATATATATATATATATATATATATATATATATATATATATATATATATATATATATATATATATATATATATATCTTGTTGAACAGGAGTGACAACTTCTGTTTGTTCCTTTTTTGATCCAATTTTTCTATTCGTCGGACGATAGATCTTGTGCTTTTAATAATGGAGTGTAAGAAATCTCCATATTTAACGCGAAGGCGTTTTGAAATGCTGTTGAATGATTTTATGTTTGTTATGTTTTTAATCACATGGAAACGTCCTCTTAAATAAATTCACCAATTTTATTTTGATTGATATCATCCACCTGAAGACGACCAATGATTGTCGAAAACGTTCGCGTTAAATATGGAGATTTCTTACACTCCATTATTAAAAGCACAAGATCTATCGTCCGACGAATAGAAAAATTGGATCAAAAAAGGAACAAACAGAAGTTGGCACTCCTGTTAAACCAGATATGTATAAAAGAAGGAATGTTGCCTAACTATACAAATATGTATATATATATATATATATATATATATATATATATGCTTGTTCACATTAGTTTTAAATTTCTGCGAGAGCATGGAAAGAAAATTTCAAAGGCCGGAAGCTCGAGTAAAGAAGCTATTGGAGTAGAAAGATCTCCGACATCTGGGAACCTCCACAGTGAATAGATGGGAGTTAGCTGATTGTCGGGTTAGTCGAGTGTATTTACGTCGAGAGGGATCCGGAGCAGCAAGTTCATCGGAACACATTCCATTGAAGTATTTGTAAAACAAGCACAAGGGTGCAACATTGCGGCGATGGGACAGGGGTTGGAGCTTGTTGGATAGTGAGCGACTTATTAGATTAGAGACACTTTTTTGGACCTTGTCTAAGAGGGAGGGACTAGTGGATGGGGCACCAGCCCAGATGTGGCAACAATACTCCATGCATGGGCGGATGGTGGCTTTGTAGAGATATAGGATAATATCAGGTGTGAGGAGTTTCCTAGCTCGGTAGATGGAGCCCAATAATTAGTATTTTAGCTTTCAACATACCACCAAACACAATATATATATATATATATATATATATATATATATATATATATATATATATATATATATATATTAGAATAAAAAAAAACTCCCAGGCAAGATAAAATTTATTCCTTGATCATTACAGTTTTGAACCATTTTTATGCCTTTTTACGAAGATTAAAATCAATACATAATTATACTAAACCGTATGGCTAGAATTTGTATTCCAATTTTGATCAAAATCCATGGCATGATTTTAATTCTAGAAAATATCTAAAATTTAAGGCGTAAGCTTAAGTGATCTTGAGCAGAACTTGAAATTCGGGAATCTTGCTTATTTTGGTGTCTAATAATGAAATTTATTGCAAATCTGAAATATTTTAATTTTCAAATGGGAGGTAGTGCCCATATTATGCTCCCTAAAACCCTTTTAAAATACTCCAAAGAAACTGAAATCTGGGAAAATATATAAATTGATGTACTAATTCCTATTGTTAAAATTTCACAAAAATCGTAGGTATCAGAATTTTCACGAAATGTTTCCTTGCCCCTTTTTACCCCTTTGCACGAAACTTAATTAAACTGAATGCGGCTCACATTACGCCACCTTGCGCAACGCAGCTATGTATAATGATCGGTTCATTAGTTTAGTCGTATACGTAGAAATATATAAACTTTCCTAACTTTATATACATAAAACTATATACTAACTGGCACCTTAAATAGTAATGATGACCCCTGAACCTATATGAAGATGCATATCTTAGTTTTGATTTTTTTTATTTATTAAATCAAAATGATGGTGCCGATACAAAATATATTATCTTAGAGATATTCAAATCTGCCCATAATGACTGAAAATGTGACTTTAAGTAAAGTACGTAAAGTGGTCGACCATAGTCGAGGACGACCTGAAGACTCTCTTTTCATTTGGCTATTACACCGAGATGATGGGTAGCTCGCTACTTATTTCTCAAAATTACTCCACTTACCCTTGATCTTCACCCTATAATGCTGAGCGTTTAACAAAGTCTTTGGCATAATTCGACGAAGGATTGAACCCAGGTTTCCCGACTTCATTAGCGACCACTCTAACCATTATGTCAAATAAGCCTTTTTTTAACATAGTTCACCCCAAACAAGGCAGGCCGCCACTGTAGACGTAAGGGGCTACTGAGAAAAAAAGAAAAGGGGAGAAGATAGGGGGCGGTCAACCTAGACTGGGATCTGCGCAGCGAGATGTCTGTTTACATTAGTTTTAAACTTCTGCATGTCTGTACTGTCGGGGAAACAGGGGGCAGGAAGGGAGTTCCAGAGGCCAGCAGTACGAGGAAAGAAGCTATTTGAGTAGAAGGCTCCCCGACATCTGGGGACCTCCACAGTGAATGAATGAGATTTAGTTGATTGTCAAGTTAGTCTAGCGAATTTTCGTCGAGGGGGCACCAGAGTAGCCAATTCATCGGAGCATAATCCATTGAAGTATTTGTAAAACAAGCACAAGGATGCCACATTGCGGCGAGCTTGGTTGACAGTGAGAGACCTATTAGGTTGGCGATTCTTTTTGGGACCTTGTCAAGGATAGAGAGACTAGTAGATGATGCGCTAGCCCAGATGTGACAACAATACTCCATGTATGGGCGGATAGTGGCTTTGTAGAGATACAGGATAATGCCAGGTGTGAGGAGTTTATTAGCACGGTAGAGGGAGCCAACCTTCTTTGCAGCAGCCTTGGCAATGTCTTCAATGTATTTGTTCAAATTCATGTTACCTGTGAAGGTTAAGCCGAGGAGTTTGAATGATGAACTCTCAGGTAGGGTGTTATTTGCCATGACAATCGGTGGTTGCAAAGGTTCCTTGTAATTATTGAAGGAAAGAAGCTTTGTCTTTGCGGCATTAAAAGTTACCAACCATTTGTGGCCCCAATCCACTACAGCCTGGAGGTCATCTTCTAAAGATTCAGCCATTGCCTCGGATATGATTGCGTCGGTTTTACCAACATGGCGAGAGTAAAGGGTGGTGTCATCAGCAAATAAACCAATCTCAGACTCTATGCCATCAGGGAGATCGTTTATATAGACTAGGAACAAGGGTCCTAGGATAGATCCCTGGGGTACACCAGCATTTATGTCAT
>OY744539.1:4161277-4251277 GCA_963556195.1 Sepiola atlantica | reverse complement strand
ACCAGACCTTCACTGGAAGTGCAGAGACTGTTAGGACCTTGGGGAGGCTTATTGCCACCCAAATCCCAGAGAAGACGAGCGATAAATCAATGGTAAACGGCTGCTGTGATACTGCAAGTTTATTTGCGGTGGCTATCGAAAAGAGGTGGAGAATACTGGAAATCTGAGGAGACTTGTTGTCACTCAGACTCCAGGGTATACCACCGGTTGTTGGTGAGCAATCACTGATGACCTGCGTGAGAACTCCTAGTGAGTAAATAATAATAATAAGTATAGAAGTATAGTATTTAAGTATAGAAGAGTGTGTGGACGACACTCAAAAAGAGCTGGAAAAATACATAAACCAGAACACAGAAGGGCTGATCACCGCAACAAGATACACCGTCCCAACGAACAACGCAGGAAGCATCGAAACTAAACACAAACAGACAAGAAAAGAAAAGTAGGTAGAAAAACAACTACACAGACGCTACATAAGACTCACAAAAGAAACCAATGAAAATAGCTGGGCATAGCTAAGAAAAGGAAACTTGAACAGTGAAACGGAATCTTTACTGATGGCTGCACATAACAATGCGATTGGGACAAACTACATTAAAGCTAAAATAGATAAAACAGGAAAACAATAAATGCAGACTGTGTGGACGAAGAGACGAACCAATAAATCATATAATAAGTGAATGTAGCAAACTTGCCCCAAAAGAATACAAGAACAGACATGACTGTGTTGGGAAAGTAATACACTGGGAACTGTGCAAACAATTGAATTTCGAATATGCAGACAAATGGTACAAACATAAACCAGAAACAGTACTGGAAAACGAAAAAGATAAAATCATCTGGGATATGGATATACAAACAGATAAACTCATACAAGCAAGGAGACCTGATGTTATAAGCGACAAGAAGAAAATATCTTGTAAAATCGTAGACTTCGCCGTTCCAGCATGCCACAGAGTGAAGACTAAAGACACGGAAAAACGAAGTAAATACACAGAACTCGCCAGAGAACTGAAAGGGATATGGAGCATGAAGAAAGTTAGTATAATACCAATAATCGTAGGAGCACTAAGAACAATAAAAAAAAAACTGGAGAAAGACTGGGAGAAATTGGAATCAAACGGACCATCGAAACCATACAAAAGACGGCAATGATCAAAACAGCTGCAATCTTAAGGAAAATCCTCGAATGCGGAAACCAACCCGCATAAGCTACAAAGAGTAACCAGTCACAAGGAATTTACAACAGGGAGAAAACAAAACCACACGAAGAACACCACAACACGAACCAAGGAACATAAATTGCAAAAAACATCACTTCATAATCCCCCCACCCCAATAAATTACACCGGCCTCAGCTATCACTACACAAAAATGAACCAAGGAACAGAACTTAGAAGAAACACCATAAGCTCCCCCTTTCTCTCCCCACCCGACAAAAAAACGACAAAAAAAAAAAAAAAATATATATATTTCTTTTAATTTAAAAAAAAATGTAATTAAAAAATTATAAACAATTAAAAAATTATAAAAAATTATATAAAATGTTTTTTTAATTTAAAAAAAATTGTGCCGGCCTAGGTTGACACCACACAAAATATTTGTAGAGGGTCTAGGAGGATGAGAAGACTGAGGAGGGAGAGCACAAACCAGACCTCCACTGGAAGAGTGCGGAGAATGCTGGGACCATGGGAAGGCTTATTGCTACCCAAATCAGAGAAGACCAATTGTCACCAGCGAGAAATCAATGGTAAGAGGATGTTGCGATACCGCATCGTTATCGAAAAGAAGACTCCAGGAAATACCACTGGTTGTTGTCGGTAAGCAATCACTGACGATGATCTGTGTGAGAACTCCTAGTGAGTACAAATAATAATAAACACCTGGGCAGTATCACTAATGAGATACTCTGAACCATACATAGGCTGTACTAAAGAAAGAACTTAAGAACCTTGACCAGAGAACTAGAAAATTAATGACCATGCACAACGCACTACACCCAAAAGACGATACGGACAGACCCTACGTTAAATAAAACGAGAGGGGAATAAGACTGGTAAGTATAGAAGACTGTGTGGAAGATACAAAAAAGAGCTGCATAAATAAATAACGTCACCGCAGCAAGAGACACCCTCGCAATGAACAGCTCGGGAAGCACCGAGACCAAAAACAAAAAGACAAGAAAAAAAAGTGGGAGGAAATACAACTACATGGACGTTTCATACGACTGGCAAGAGAAGAGACAAAAATAGCTGGGCATAGCTAAGAAAAATGAAACTTGAACAGAGAAACTGAATTATTACTGACGGCTGTACAGAACAATACGATTAGGACAAACTACATTAAAGCTGAAATAGATAAAATCAAGGAAAACATTAAATGCAGAATGTGTGGACAAAGAGACGAGACACTAAATCACATAATAAGTGAATGCAGCAAACAAGCCTAAAAAGTATACAAAAAGACCATACTGAGACCATAAAAAGGAAGGCAATGATCAAAACAGCATACATCTTACAGTTACAATAGGAAGAAAACAAAACCACAGGATGGACACCACCACAGGAATCAATAAACATAAACTGCAAGAAATATCATAAGCTGCCCCCCCCCCCCTGTCGGCCTCGGCTGACACCACACAAAATAGTCTTAGACGGTCAAGGAGGATGGCAAGACCGAGGAGGGACAGCACTAACCAGACCTTCACTGGAAGAGTGCAGAGAGAGTACTGGGACCTTAGAGAGGCTTACTGCCCAGGAGAAACCAATGGTCGTTGTCAGCAAGAAATCAATGGTAAACAGCTGTTGCGATACCGCAAGGTAATTTGCGGTGGTGATCGAAAAGCGGTGGAGAGTACTGGAAATCTAGGGAGGCTTGTTGTCACTCAGACTCCAGGGAATACTACTGCTTGTTGTAGGATAGCAATCACTGACAATAACTTGTGTGATAACTCCTAGTGAGCAGAAATAATAATAATAATAATAATAATAATAATAATAATAATAATAATAATAATAATAATAATAATAATAATAATAATAATAATAATAATAATAATAATAATAATAATAATAATAATAATAATAATAATAATAATAATAATAATAATAATAATAATGATCATCATGATTAATAAATAAATAATAATAATTTACTTCTACAGTCCTCCAATCTACCAACTGATCTATCGCGAGTAGAAATCCTAATAAACACAACCAAAATCTCTAGCCAGAATATAGGAATGCTATTCGAATGGGGAAATGTGCACGACTGGAGATTAAGAAGAGAAAACTGGAAACAGCAGAGAGCATAGAACTACCCAATTAAGAGATTATAAAGGAATTGGTGACCATGATAACTATCAATATATTAGGATTGTGGAAACATACATCACAATCACGTTGACGTAAAAGTTCTCATTAATCACCGAAGTTAAGCGACATTGAGCCTTGTCAGTACCAGATGAATGACCATTTGTGAATATCAGGAGCTAACGTTATCATTTCCATTTGACCAGGATATACGTGGCTAGAAACTTTCTCTTTTGGGGGAAGCCAACTAAAATCGCTCAGGCTGAATGCCACACCAAGTATCATGTACCAGGATTCTGGAAGGAGATTAACGAAAAGATTATCAGAGATAACCCGAGAAGAACAAGAAAGCTTTTTGAAACTAAATTATCTAGTAAAAATCTAATAAAAGAAATAAAAATGGGCAGTATCCCTAATACTATTTTGTTATTGTGTAAGTGTTGCATAGCCCCCTACTTGGGGCCGCAGCTTTTCTCGTTTGTTATACCCGTCCCTGAAAGGGCCGTGGCTTTTCACATTTAATACTTGTCATTTTTACAACATCATAAATAACATACTTCATATATTGTTTGCATACTTTTAGATTTCTCCCTCGCCGTGTAGATGGTCGCCGTCTCGATGTCGTCTAGTGGATGAATTCTTTCTTCTTTGCTTCGTGCCGTGAACCACATCGTCCGTTGTCTGCAACAAAAGTGTCCTGACCGACTCACCAAACAACAATCTTTTTTTAAACTTTCAATTCTTTTTATTACAAGCGTTAGTTATTTATCGGCTTGGAGACATTCACTACGTCGAGAGAGAGAGAGAGCGCAAATCACTACTTTATCGTAGTTACTTAACAATTATTTCCATAACCATTCATAAAGGGGAGAAATGATATCTCTCGCCTGTATTTTCTTAGGGAAATATTTCCCTTATCTGTTGTAGTTTACATGGTAACAATCACGTCTCATCGGTTCGCCTCCAAAACTCAGACTGGCTAAAACTCGCTTCTTACGAAGAACGAGTGACGTCACGGACCCCTCTGTTTCCCACGCATGGACCTGTGACGCCGGTGCAGGTGCACACTGACCCTTGATCTGTGGTCTCGTCACGAGGTCAACTTGTCACGTCTGTGTTTTTTTACTGTGAGAACAGGCCCTATTCTGCACTCGACTGCTGGGTCCACCCCGCGTTAATTCGCGCAAGTCAAACCAACGATTTCCAACAGATACATTCATTCCCATATGGCCATTATCCAACATTCCTCCCCTCCCTATACAAAAAAAAACAATCCAATTTTTTTTATTTTACACACCCCTCCGCATGGTCTGGTCAGAACCAGGGGTTAGCACGGCTGGACATCTCAGTTCCACCCTCTTGACCCAGCTGCCATAAATCGGCCGTATGAGCTTTTCTGGGATGTAAGGAAATTCCCCTTACAATCAATATCGGATCTATGTCACAATCGATAATAGGAAACGTTGTGTATTCCCCTGTCGTAAGGTTGCTTGACCACTTGACGTTGGGTCAAGTGGTCAAGCAACCTTGCAACAGGGGAACACCCAGCGTGTCCTATTATCAATTGTGACGGGCATCTCCACACGATACCTAGTCATACAATTCACCACACATCCATTAAACTCTAACAGAACACAGAACAAAACAGAACCCCCCCCCCATTTTAAAATTCTCATAATCCCTTTCTGGTCAGCCATCTAATTTCTCTGTAAGATATGTCTTATCATAATATTCGACCGCTCCCTTTTTAACAAGGACCAGAGCGACCCCTTAACCCCCAACCCAAGATGATCCGTCAATTCCTCTGAGCCGGCTCGCTGTCCTTTGTTTATCCCTTCCAAGGGGGCTCACAATAACTTCAGGGTCGGCGACTCGCCTTACAATATCCTACATCTAAGGGGCCAGCATTCCATATTGACCTTACCCACTCTTCCTAACTAATTCGGTCATGTCATTGCTCTGGAGCCATATTAATCCGTTTCGGCCCGAACCAAATTCACTTACACGAACCTAATTCGCCGTTGTGCTCTCGTGGGCCCCACCGACCCGCTAAACAACAATGACCCATACCGATGCGATAACTGACCCTTGATTTGGGGTCTCATCACGCGGTGAACTTGTCACGTCTGTGTTTTTTTTTTACTGTGAGAACAGGCCCTATTCTGCACTCGACTGCCGGGTCCAACCCGCGTTAATTCGCGTAAGTCAAGCCAACGATTTCCAACAGATACGTCCATTCCAATAGGGCCATTATTCAACATAAGCTGATCTACCTATTTCAGGAATAAATTGACTTATCCAGACACAATAAATACAGTTACGACTAAACGCCGTGAAAGTTGTATAAACACAAGCAAATTCACTTTTCTTGTAATGGGTATCAACCCGTATACTTAAGAGTGTGATACTAGTTAACTATTAACATTAGTTAAGGAATAATTCACAAAAGGAAAAGTGAGGAGAACTTAAGATAGGTGGGCCATAATGAAGGAGTCACGAATCTATTGAACATCCTAGACGAAATGGCGCCCTGGCAGTTTGTTTGTATGTTTTTTTCTGGGTTGTCGGATAGCGATTAGCTGAGAATAGCGGATGTAACTAGTTTCGGTGATCAGTTAAGAGAGATCGGACATCTCGGATTTCCGGTCGAAAGTAGATATATATAGGAGACAAGTAGATTGGACATTTTTAGATTGGAGTAGACCCGGGGAGTGAGGCGAGTCAGAATTGTTCGAGGGGACGAGGCAGATCGGGATGAGAAGATGATGAGATGACTTTGAATGGACGATGACTTCTCTAGTCAGGCAAATGATCTCCGTTAAATCTTAGCTGCGATTCTAGGTTTGAAAGACTGTAACTTAACTCGAATATGGGAGCTAGTAACGGGGCCTCAACGACAAATAAACATACGCCCATCACCAATAAGTCAATGTTTTTGTACTCTTATGTGAGCTTGCGTTGCTTTTATTTTTGTACATAACTTATAAACTAGTGTACACACCCTCGCGATCGCCAATACAAGAGACGGCACAGCCAAGACATTAAGAAGGACATCCACAGCACAAACGTTGGAGGGCGACAGTCGTCAAGGCCCAGTATGGTTTTACACGAGTAGGGACTTGCGTTTCAAGTACAGACTAGCTCGTGGACAGATGAGTTTGGGGGTGTGCATCCTCTGCAGCTTGCACAACATCACAGACGTTTTGGACATGCTGATAATGAAGGAGTGGTGCAGATGAGTGCCAACACAACAAAGGATAATAAATAGTTTTTGTTCCCATGGACTGGTTGCGCTTCCTGATGTTTTAGATTTCACCCTACTATTTAGCCCGTACTTGGATGAAGTGGGTAGGGTCTGGATTCATACCTTTTGCAAGAGTATTAGTGAAATTGATATAACATAACCAGGATTCGCACATGCTTGGCCAAGCTTGTCATCTGAATGCTTACCATTAAAACCATTTCACACACACACACACACATACATACACATAAAAGGGCATTGACAGGCTAGACACAAAAACATTACAGAGTAATGTATAAAAAACAGGGCAGGAGGCATGGGTAACTCAGAAATTGTCCATCAATATTAGGCCACTATTGTGAGCACTGGCCAATATCTGAACCAAAACCATATGATGGTACATCAACACCAAGAAACAAGAGCCAGTAAAACAACCTCCATCACAAAACTGGCCAAACGTTTTGGACAAGACTCTCACAAATGAGACAGAAACACCAAACAAGCATGCCTGGAAATAGGCCAAAAAAGTCGCCGGAAATACACCAAAATCTACCATAGTAGAAAACTGGAAGAATGGGCCAACCAACAATGTGCCAAATATTTTCTGGAAGAACTATCTGTAATCCGGTAATGAATTTAAAGTAGCTTCTCAATCTGAATATCACTGTTCACTCTCTGCTGTCTTCCCAATACGTTCCTTCTTAAAGCAGTTGCTCTCCTCATATGCAAATGAATGCCACCTATAAAAAATCTACCATGAACACAAGTTCCTTTTTCTTCTGTAATTCGAGTGTCCGCCATGTGAAACGGTCGACACACTTCAAAGCTGGTAACTCTTCATTTTTTATTCCATTTTTACCATAAGCAACATTTATTCTTTTGTACCTTAAATCACAGCTATCCCAGGAATACATAGATGAGTGAGACTTTGTAAACAGGCTCAAAAAAAGATCGATCTACTATGATCAGGAGAGGATAATAATGGTTGTCTAAAACCAATGTTTTTTAAGAAGATGAGTGATCTCTGCAACGACAAAAGTAGTGTGATCCACCTGGCATCCATTTATATGGTTCTGCTGGGAAACAGCTAATATACAATGCAACACAATGGAGTGTGTAAATATCTCCACTTGACCATCTGTAAAAAATTGATTAGCTAGTGTAACAGCTAGTCCTGGGAACATATACTAGAAAGAACTTAGAAATAAGTCATGCACCATCCACTATGCAATTCCTACAGCTATATACCTAGAAAATGGAGCTGTTAAACCTGACATAGTGACAGGAGGGAGTAGCAAACCTAGTTGAAGTCAATGTCCCTAATGATGCTGACTTAAACCGAGATGAGAGGAAGAGGATAACTAAATACCCATGTCTTATGTACGACATAAAAAGAAATTGAAATCTTAGGAAGATCTCCATCATTCCAGTAATCTACCGGGCTCATGAAAAAGAATTTCAAAAACTACCTGACAAATATACTCGATGAACCAAATGCCCGGGATATTAAAAAATGGCGCTTAAAGGGACGGTTACAATCCTAAAAAGATCTCTCGTTAGAGTCTCTCGAATAGCGGGTTAGTGTCTAGAATCCGGTAGGATGCCCCATTCCCAGCAAAAACGAAAAGATAAGAAAATTGAAAGAAAAAAAAGATAGAAAACAGTTTAAATATTCAGAAAAATCTTCGAGTCCGGCATGAAACCTACATTGGTGGTAGTGGTAGTAGTAGTAGTAGTAGTAGTAGTAGTAGTAGTAGTAGTTTCGAAACTCTTTTCGAAAGTCAGAAATAACTTTTACCTCAGCAGTTCAAATGTTTCGTTATTTCTTTGACATTTCGAAGCTTGCAAAATATTGCAAATCTTTATTTCCGAAGATTTAAATGGCTTATTTGTTCACTAATAAACCGAAATGCATTCTGGTGGATTTAATTTCGTAATTAATCACGGGTAAACTGAAATAGAATAACACTGAACAGACAAGTGGAAACATATAAAAAACATTGCACGAAACCAAGGGAACTGAAACTGTCACGATATATACAACGAAAATAATGCGGTGACACCAAAATCGGTTGGTGCCACAGAACATAGTCGTGATGGGTTAGGAAAGATGGAATGAGCGAGAAGAAAGCACCATCCAGACCTCCACTGGAAAAGCACGGAGAATACAGGAATCTAGATTAAGCTTATTGCCACTCAAATTCAAGATAAAGACAACGACCGTTATAAGCGAGAACTCAATGGAAAACTGCTGCTGCGAGAACGCAAAGTGATTTGCAACGGTAATCGAAAACGGAAAGTACTGGAAATGTGAGGAGACGTGCTGCAACCCAGACTCCAGGGAACACCACTTGTTGTTGCCAGTGAGCGATCACTGATAATGACTCATATCAGAACTTCTTATAATAATAATAATAATTATCAGTATTATTATTATTGTTATTAGTAGTAGTAGATGTAGATGTAGATGTAGTAGTAGTAGTAGTAGTAGTAGTAGTAGTAGTAGCATTAGCTGTCTCCACAATGACATATATGGCAACCCAAGAGCTCCTCATGCTAACTTATTGCAATTCTGACCAATTCTTTTGGGGAATCTAATTAGTTGTAGTTGTAGTAGTAGTAGTAGTAGTAGTAGTTGTTGTAGTAGTAGTTGTAGTAGTAGTAGTTGTTGTAGTAGTAGTAGTTGTAGTAGTAGTAGTAGTAGTAGTAGTAGTAGTAGTTGTTGTAGTAGTTGTAGTAGTAGTAGTAGTCGTAGTTGTTGTAGTAGTAGTAGTAGTTGTAGTAGTAGTAGTAGTAGTAGTAGTAGTAGTAGTAGTTGTTGTTGTAGTAGTAGTTGTAGTAGTTGTAGTAGTTGTTGTAGTAGTTGTAGTAGTAGTTATTGTAGTAGTAGTAGTAGTAGTTGTAGTAGTAGTAGTTGTAGTAGTAGTAGTTGTAGTAGTAGTAGTTGTAGTAGTAGTAGTAGTTGTTGTAGTAGTAGTTGTAGTAGTAGTAGTAATAGTAATAGTAGTAGTAGTTTCAATGAATAAATGAAGCCCTCCTTCCTTTACCCCCTCTTCTTTAAACAGCCAGAAAATTACTTTCGATTCGACAGTTAAAATATTTCGTAATTCCTTTCAAATTTCGAACATTTGCAAAATACTTCAAATTATTTATTCATTTATTTATTTTTACTATTAACCAAATATCAAAATGGCTGATTTGTTTACGAAGTAGCTGAAATGTATTCTGGTCGATTTAATTTCGTAATTAAATTATCGATGAAATACATGTTTTAAAGTTCCTTATATTTTACGCTATTGAATATTCTTTTTATTTCAATAAACAATCGAGTAATCTTATATAAATAAAGATTTTATTCGTCTGTCACAATTTTTTTAAACATTATAAATACATAGCAGAATTTTTCTCATTTCGAAATATCATGGATCTTAACTACTTTTAGAAATGGAGAATATTGCATTAATAGAAAATAATAAATTCCCAACAAATAAAGCGGGTGCCATGCCCGGAAACCGAAACCTCTATATACACATTACATACAATGCTTAAAGCAAACTACCTGATTAATTGAGTGAATTGTTTCGAATAGGTATTTCTGCATGAAATAATCCCAAAGGGGTTGATATGCTGTAATACAATCCAACGAAACCAGTTAAAAGTCTTTCTTACTCTCCTTTCCCTTCGTCTTTTTATTGATTATCTTAAACAAAGTAAATTCATATGAATCAGCATTTTACGACTTTTTTTGACCGGCTGGATTCTATTGTTTGCATTGGTTTCCCCCGTAGATACTTACAGGAGGGACCACGTGAAAGTTACCAACATCCATGACTGTGAGTGATGTTGTAAAGCCGACTGGGTTCGAACTTGCCACATCCAGGTCGTTAATCCGTGCCGTTACCCAGCTCACCACAGCAACTCTCATCTAACCTAAGTAATTCTGAGTTATCGAAAATTTGAATATTTAATTTATCCTTTTTTAACAATTGATGGGAGACCAAAAGTGCTAAAAATCTAAATCTAATAATAAAACATGCAAACAATGAAACGGATAAACATAATTAGTTTTTAATTAAAAAAAAAACATTTAAAACATGGCGAGTAATGGAATTGTTGCATAATTTACTTTAACAAATTCGATCGACGTAAAAATGTTTAGAGATATCAAATATATAAACATTAAGTGTCTTGGATTTCCTACTTCAGATCTAAATAAAATCCAATATTAAAAAAATCGACATCTGATTCTGCCTAACTTTCTTCTTTCGTTGAACGTTGGTTCATGTTATTAAGAACAATTAAATTTTAATTAGATTTAATTTCGTTCACAACTACAAATTATCCTGCTCCGATTATTGTTTACGGGGGGATAAACTCTTTTCTTTTCAGCAGCTCATTTGATAAATGACGTCTTAATTTTGTGACTTATCGACTCTGCACAGTCATCCCCATCTCTGTTTTAATGGATGATGTCATCCTGTATTGACATCATCTATCATGACGTAAGAAACAAACAAGATTCACAGAGTTTTAAGGTCTACACGTTTGTTGAGTAGACGACCTGTGATCCTCATTTGATGGATGACGTCATTATCCACTGTGCCCGGTGAACCGCCATCTCTGTTTTAATGGATGGTGTCACTAAAGGATAACGTTATTATTTTTACGTCATCATTTTAATAACGTCATCTAATGTGTACGGGTACAAAACAAACAGGCAAGCAATGCCTCCCGACCGTCTGAAATTGTTACTTCCCTGCACTGATGAGAGCAATAAGCTTGAAACGCTAGCGTCTGTAGGTATAAATAATTTAATATTTATTTATAAATATTATACTAAGCCCCTTTAAGAAATTAAAGTTGAGCACTCTCGGGGAAGTTAAAAATAGACTGTCAAAAAGCTCTAATGCAAAGTTCCGAATACGTTCGTCGAACACTCTCGACTAGTCTTCTATCTGTGCCCGCTTCTAGGTACATATAGATCTTAATTTCCCTATATTACGTGACAGTTTCCGTGGGCCGAGTGGATATGGCTGACTCTGTGTACCGGGTTCGCGCCTCCCGACCGTTTGAAATTGTTACTTCCCTGCACTGATGAGAGCAATAAGCTTGAAACGCTAGCGTCTGTAGGTATAAATAATTTAATATTTATTTATAAATATTATACTAAGCCCCTTTAAGAAATTAAAGTTGAGCACTCTCGGGGAAGTTAAAAATAGACTGTCAAAAAGCTCTAATGCAAAGTTCCGAATACGTTCGTCGAACACTCTCGACTAGTCTTCTATCTGTGCCCGCTTCTAGGTACATATAGATCTTAATTTCCCTATATTACGTGACAGTTTCCGTGGGCCGAGTGGATATGGCTGACTCTGTGTACCGGGTTCGCGCCTCCCGACCGTCTGAAATTGTTACTTCCCTGCACTGATGAGAGCAATAAGCTTGAAACGCTAGCGTCTGTAGGTATAAATAATTTAATATTTATTTATAAATATTATATATATATATATATAGTTTTAAAAAACTGAGTTTCTGATGCTTCCTTGGTATTTTGGCTAAGATCAAAGTGTAGTATCTGTTCCCACTGTCCTGTGCAGTTCTGGGAGGGTTAACCCCCTCCCAGGCTTTGCCTCCCCTCTTTGGGGAGGAGTAAGTTTATTGCTTACTGTCTGAGGCGCTCTGCCCAGGCAATTTTTTAAGAAACTCCGTACTCTTCCTCTAGAGTACAAATTCCCACCTTCCGACCTTGTGTCACATTCTACTTTGTGGGACGTAGATAAATAGGAGTTTAAAAAAACTGCAGATCGAAACATCGTCATGTCAGTGTCGCAGCATTTGTGCATGTCTGTATAAATAAATATATATATATATTGATATTTTTATATACCTTATTATTTACTTTTATGTATTCGATATATAAATCTACTCATATAAAGTTAGGCATGTGTATATGATTATATATTTGTATTATAGGATTCACTCTTAAACTAATTAGCCAATCATTATGAATTTTTAAACACTGTGGCTAGGCGTAAAGTTAGGGAATGTAGGCTATATTTAACTTTATTTATTTTCTGCAATAATGGTAAAGAGGGGATGGAAACGCTTCGCGAACATACATATACATTCGATTTTTGTGAAATGTTTATAATCAGTATTAGATATCAATTCATAAATATTTCTCAAATAGCAGTTTTTTTAGAATATTTTAAAAGGCTTTTAGGATGCTTAAGCTGGGCACAACCTCTTATTTGAAAATTTAGATATTTCATTTGCATTAAATATTATCTGTAGTGATGAGACACCAATTAAGCGAGATTCGCTGAATTTCAACTTCTTCTTAAGACACCTTAAGCTTAGATTTCAAATTTTAGATATTTTTAAAATCGTGTAATTGATTTTGATCAAAATTGGAATAAGGATTCTATACACAAGGTTTAGTAGCATTATATCTTGATTTTAATCTTCACGGGGGGGATAAAGGAAGTGCAGATATGTTCTGTTCGGGGAATTAATATTACCCGTCTTGAGACGGGTATTCCTCTAGTGTCTTTATAAATTTAGGTATGTTTATATATATATATATATATATATATTTATATATGTGTGTGTGTGTGTGTGTTATTTGTGACTAATTCATCAATATTGATTTTGTTGGTGTGTCTCACCCTCTTCCGTTTTCGCGGCATAACCAACACCATTGGCTCTCGCCTATGACTCACGTTGTGTTGTGAAACATCTCTAGTGTTTTGATGACGATGAACAAAAAATGCAGACGAAAAAAATCAAATGGAAATAAATACAAATCGAAAGGATTTAGTAGAAATGGATAGAAAGAAAGAAAGAAAGAAAGCAAGCACGGTCAGTAAGAACGCTTGGAATAAGAAAAAATAAAAGAAAGAAGATAGAAGAATGAAAATGGAAGTGCGGGAAGAATTAAATTTATAAAAAGAAAAGAAAGAAGAAAGAAAAAAGAAAGGCTGAGAAATCCCATGGAGAAAGAAAATAAAGAAAAAAAAGTTAAAACAATAAAGCACCCAGAAAGAGGAGACGATGAAAAGAAAGAAAGAAAGAAAGAAAGAAAGAAAGAAAGAAGAGTGATTGTACAATGAGGAGTTTTTCTTTAAATTAGTGTGGATAAAAAAGAGAGAATGAAACAAAGAAAGAGTAGAGTAGAGAAAGAAGAAAAGGAAGAAGAAAGAAAGTCACTAAGAAAGAAAAAAGAAAGAAAGAATAAAAGACAAAAAGAAATAAAGAACAATGAAAGAGGGAAATACACAAAGAAATATTAGAGGAGAAAGAAATGAAAAGAGAAAGAAAGAAGAAACAAAAAAGCAAAGAAAGTACCAAAGAAAGATTAGAGTAGAGAAAGAAAGAACAAAGAAACCAGAAAGAAAGAAAGAAAGAAAGACGCGAAAAAAGATTAGAGTAGAGAAAGAAATAAAAAGAAAGAAAGAAAGAAAGAAAAAAGACATAAAGAAATATTAGAATAGAGAAAATAATTTTAAAAAAGAAAGAAGAAAAGACACAAAGAAAGAAAGAAAGAAAGAAAGAAAGAAAGAAAAAAAGAAAGAAAGAAAGAAAGAAGAAAGAAAGACACAAAGAAAGATTAGTATCGATCAAAGAATGACGAAAAAGAGATATTTTAGTCGAGAAAGACAGAAAGAAAAAGAGAGAAGAAAAGAAAGAAGGAAAGAAAGAAAGAAGGAAAGAAAGAAAAAAAATCATGATTATGGCCGAGATATAAATAAAACAAAGAAAGAATAGTATCGAGTAAGAAAAACAGACATAAAGAAGGAAAATAAAGAAAGAAAGAAAGAAAGGAACACGAAAATTATAATGATTAGGGTCGAGAAAGAAAAAAGATTAAAATAAAAAGAAGACGTAAGTCTCGAGAGTAGAATAACTGGAATGAAAGAAATTATAAAAGAAAGAAAGAATTTTTTTAAATGCGTTTTTTAATATAAACAAACAAACAAAAATAAAAATAAATATTTTCTGTAAAAAAAATCAGATATTGAATCATGATTTTGAACAAATCTTGAAATTAACACATTTCTTAGTTCCCCTTCCGCATCTTCCATCCTCGCTGCCCCCATCTATCTCTTCAACCTGAAAGACGCCATTTCTACCTTCTCAGTCCAGGGAAGATAAAATGGCGGAATAGTAGCTTCGACAAAGTGGGAATTACACGCTACGATTAACACACCATTCAACCCGAATCTCTGCTGACGTCATCCAGTCAATGTCACTTTCTACAAGGCGACCAATTTTTCCACAACTCACAAGGACGAATCGTGTACAACTACTTTAATTTCTTTTTTATTATTATTAGCTATATTTTATACTATTTTCTTGGTTTTCCTGTTCACTCTGTTTCCTCTTTCCCCATTCTTACTATTTTGTTTTCATACATTTTTTACATTCGCTCACCCTCTTTCTTATAAAAAACGCCGTCATCATTTTTAAACATTCGCCATTTTGATTCGCCATTTTGTTTTCATGCTTTCCTTATATGATTCTTTTATACCATTTTCTTTTCATCTTTATGAGTGTCTTCTTTTATTCACGTCATTCGTTTTTTGTATTTTTCATTCACTGATTCTTTTAGTTCGCTTTCTGTTTTTTTTTTAATTCATTCAAGATGTTTTCAATCTTCTGTTTGTTTGTTTTTTACTCTTGTCTTACGATTCCTATTCGCTCTTTTATATTTTTATCTTAGTACTTTGTTTTCATATTCCATTTTTCTCATTCAAATTTTCAAAAAACGACGTCATCACTTTTCAAGCCATCGCCCTCATAGTTTCCAACTATATTTGAAGCGATCACCATTTTGGTTGCCCATCACTTTTTAAGCAATCACTATCTTGGTTACTCAATACTTTTAGATAATCGCCATCTTGTTTGCCCAATACTTTTTAAACAATCGCCATCTTGGCTGCCTATTAATTTTTAAGCAATCGCCATCTTGGTTGCCCATTAATTTCTCAGAAATCGCCATCTTGGCTATGCAATACTTTTAAGAATTAACACCTTACATACCTAATACTTTTGAGCAATCGCTATATTGGTTGCCAATTACTTTGCAAACAATCATAACCTCGGTTGCTCAATACTTTTTAAGCAATCGCCATCTTGGTTACCCATTACTTTTTAAGCAATTGTCATCTGTTGCCCATTAGTTTTTAAGCAATCGCCATCTTGGTTGGCCATTACTTTGTAGGCAATCGCCATCTTGGTTACCCATTACTTCTTAAGCAATTGTCATCTGTTGCCCATTACTTTTTAAGCAATCGCCATCTTGGTTGGTAATTACTTTTTAAGCAATCGCCATCTTGGTTATCCATTACTTTTTAAGCAATTGTCACCTTTTGCCCATTACTTTTTAAGCTATCGTCATTTTGGTTGCCCATTACTTTTTAAGCAATCGCCATCTTGGTTGGAAATCAATTTTTAAGCTTCACCATCTTGGTTTACCATTTTATTTGTATAACTAGTTTTCCACACGTTTTTCATATCTCAATTTTCTTCTTTTATTCGCCTCATTAATATTTATTGTTCCTCATTCACATAATCTTTTTAATTACACTTTCTGTTCTTTCAAATCCATTCAAAATATTTTCAATTTTCCGTTTGCTTCCTTGACTTGGATTCATTTTCTCTTCGTTTTTGCATCATTCTCACTTTTTTTAGTTCATTATTTGTTATTTCATCTTGTTTTATTTTCTATTCCTGTTTCTGCAATTTCGATATCTTTCCTTGGGTTTTTATTCACATTTTACATTATCTTCTCGCATTTTCTTTTCGTTATTAGAATATTTTTTTAGCTCGTATTCTCCTTTATTTTTAGCCTTTTGCACTTCATTTTGCTTCGTTTTGGTTTTTGTTGTCGTGTTTTTGTAAGGGGGTCTCACGTTTATTTGTCCCTTCGTATTATTTTCTTATACTCATTTTTCTTATTGTTTTTTACACTTGAGAGCAAAAAATGAATTCCGTTTTGTCTTTATTCTTTCTTTATTATTTTTTTTTAAATTTTTACCGTTTTTTTTTTTTGTTGCCTTTAATGTGATATTTTTTGTTTTGTATTTGATGTGACCCCTTTCCTTTCGCCTCTATGTGTTTATTTTTCACGCCTTTAGTGTGCCATTGGCTAATTTAGCCACTAGCGTGCCTTTATTTCCTTTCGTCTGTAACGTGTTTTATTTTTCTGTTACATCTAAGTTGTCTTTGTTTTCTTTTCGCCTGCAATGATAATTTATTTCTTTTCGCCTCTAATGCCCTTTCTTTCTTTTCGACACAAATGATCCTGTCTTTATTTCGCCACAAATTATCATGTCTATCCTTTCGCCTCTCATGTGCCTTTTTTACTTTTCGCCTCAAAGGACCCTTTATTTCCTTTCGCCGTAAATGATCCTTGCTTTCCTTTCGCTGAAGATGATCCTTTTTACTTCGTCTCAAATTACCCTTTCCTTCAAGGCCTCTAGGGTTCTTTTCTTTAATTTCGCCTCTAAGTTTGATTTTTCCTTTCTGCCTCAAATAATCCTTTCTTTCTTTTTGCTTACAACGATCCTTTCTTTCCTTTCGCCTCTCATGTGTCCTTCTTACTTTCACCTCTGATAATCCTTTTTTATTTTTCGTCTCTAATGTACTGTTTTTGCTTTTTGCTTCCAATGATTCTTTATTTCCTTTCGCCTCAAATAATCCTTGTTTTCTTTTAATCTCTAAGTTTCATTTTTCTTTACACCTCAAATGATCTTTTCTTTCTTTTCGCCTCAAATATTTTTTTTTCTTTCGCAATAAATGTACCTCTCTCTCTATTGTCTTAAGTGTGGCTTTCCTTTCTTTTATATCTAATGTACCTTTTTATCCTATTTGTCTTTAATGATCCTTTCTTTCCTTTAGCCTCGAATGCGCCATGATTTTTTTCGTCTCAAATAGCCCTTTCTTTTCTTTCGCCTCTAATACGCCATTTTTTCACCTTTAATATGCATGCCTTTCTTTTCGTCTCCAATAACGCTTTTTTTCCTTTCGTCTACAATGACCTTTTCTATCCTTTCGCCTCTAATACGCTATGTTCTTCCTTTCGCCTGTAATATGTCTTTTTTTTCATTTCGCCTAATAACAGTTTATTTATTTTCGCCTCTAAGGCGACATTTTTTCCCCTTTCGCCTTTAATATGCATATTTACTTTCGCCTCTAATAACACTTCCTTTCCTTTTGCCTGGAATACGACATTTTCTCTTTTCGCCTTTAATATGTCTATTTACTTTCGCCTCTAATAACACTTCCTTTCCTTTCCCCTCTAATACGTCATTTTTTCTTCTCGCCTTTAATATGCGTTCCTTTCCTTTCGCTTCTAATAACACTTTCTTTCCTTTCCCTGCTAATACGCCATTTTTTTCCTTTTACCTTTAACGTGTATTTCCTCCCTTTCGTATCTAATAATCCATTCTTTCTGTTCGCCTCTAATGCCGCATTTTTTCCTTTCGCTTTTAATATGCCTTTCGTTCCTTTCGCCTCTGATGATTTTTCCGTTTGGCTCTAATACGCGATTTTTTTTCCTTTCGCCTTTAATAATTTTTCCTTTCGCCTTTAATAATGTTTCCTTTCGCCTCTAAAACGCCATTTTTTACTTTCGTCTTTAATGTGCATTTCTTTCTTTGAATGTGCCTTTATTTTTTTCGTCTCAAATACTCTTTTGTCCTTTCACTTCTAATATGCCCTTCGTTTTCTTCCACTTTTAAAAAGTCTTCGTGCTTAAAAAAATAAAATAAAAGCCTCATTGTGCCTTTTTGTGTTGCACTTCTTTTCGCCTTACTTTTCTGTTTCATTTGTTTTTTAGCCTTCGGTCTGAAAGTTTTCGCCTTACCATTTTTGTTTGTCTTCATTTAGCTATCCTTTGTTCTGTTCTTTTCCTTCTTAATATTATCTGATTACGCCCCCTTTTACTGCCACTTCACCTAACCAGGGTTTGGTAGAATGCAAGCGCACCACGCCCACCTCCCACCCACGTTGCCATTCTCCCGCCAAAAACCTTTTCTCTCTTTTCGGTCTTCACTCGATTTTTACCTTTCTTTTTTATTCCTTCAGATGACACTCGTAAATCCATACGCTGTGATTAGAGGAACCATCATTGAAAAATAAATAATAACAATTTTTCTGATATGATTTCACTGGTTTTATGCGGTTGGTTGAGGGGGTGGAATGGAAAGGGTGATACTTGCACGCAACTGAAGAAGCCTGTTCAATTCAAGAATCATTGAAGCGTTATTTCTTCTCCAATCGAGCGTGAAATAACCTTGACTCGATATTCTTCCAGATTACAAAGACAATGCTAATGTTTTATTTGACTTTGAGCTTCTTTTTCAGATATTAATTTCGAATTTACATTTTAGAATTAAATAGTATTCGGAAAATCATTTATTAATAATACGCCAACGCAATTTCATATCCGTACGTACGTTATCACCCTCCACGCCTTTTTAAAGATGATATCACCAAACCACCGACGCTACAATGCAAACAATTTTTTTTTCATTTCATCTGATATCGCTCGAACTAAAATACACTTTATTGGCCTTCGGGAAACGATCAATGTGCAGTATCTGTTCTGTCAAATAATACTGTGGGGTCTGCCTTTGTGCTGGCCGATCATAGAATGTAAATATGTCACAAAATGCAACAAGGGGGTTGTAAGATAGACTTCCATAACCCGATATATTCTGAAACTACATTTACCAGAGTACTTAGATGAGTATATTTCAGTTTGAACAAAGGTTGTACAATAATATCGTGGGGTCTCCGTTCGCGCCAGACGTCCATAGAATGAGAATATTTTTAAGCACAGCAACAATATGCAATAGATAAAGTAAACAATTGTTGAATTTTCACGGGTCCCACTTGTCATTTATTAATACAGTTCGAGTAATTCGCTCCGTACATTAAAATAATACTTTACCCGACAAGTATGAGTTTAATTGCTTCCCGCTTCAGCAAAATGTGGCACAAGGCCGGAATGTGTAGAAAACCAGCTCTTCTGAGAGGACATTATAGTCGTGTACAAAAATAGCCGGGAAAGGACATGTCGGCATTTCCCGGTAGGGGCGCATAAGGCGATCGGCAATAAACCGCTCTCTGTCGAAGGAAAATATAATGCCTGGGCGGGTGCACCCACCTCATAGGACGGAGCCGAACGATGCTTCATTCTGACATGCCTTATTCAGGTCGTAGTTTCCGGAAGGCGAAATTCGTCCAATATCGCGTCACGTAAAAAACACTTTTACAAAAAAAAACAATATAAAAGTATTCGTATAGGTTCACCTCGAGTTACGTCGTTTCGAGTTAAGTCGTTCTTCATTATACGTCGTTTATCAAAAAAAAAGTATGTGAAAAAATGAAAATCGAATAGTCCCTGTAAAGATCTTTTAAATTTTCAAATTTGAAAATTGAGCAATAAAGCCGCTAAAAGCCACAAATACGATGAAAATATTTTTCATTTAATTTCTTTTACGGGAGGCGTTTCATATTGGTATACATATAAAAAAAAAATAGAAATCAAGTTGAAGTTATTTTATTCTACTTTACATCAAATATTAAAGTCGTAATATCACTAGAAAAGAATGAACGGCACATAAAATCATGTAACTGTACAGTAAATAAGAATGCAAGTATATAAATCGTATTACAATACGAACATTTACAGTAAATGCTAATATAATCATCATAAACCCTAGAGAACAAAATTGACATGACTGATAGCATCCTTCCCTAAAGTCCAACGCTCAAATTCCTTGGACTGGCATCCTAAGACAACTTGAAATGGAATAACTACATAGAAAATGTGGCCAAGTTTGGTGCAAAAAAGGTAGTCTCCCTCTACTGGGCTAGAAAACTCCTCATATCTGCCAGTATCCTATATCTATAAAGCCACCATTCGCCCATGCATGGAGTATTGTTGCCACATCTGGGCTGGTGTATCAACTACTGGCCTCTCCATCTTTGACGGAGTGCAAAAAAAGAGTTTCTAACTTAATAAGGCCTAAACTGTTCAGCTCCAACCCCAATGTATTGTATCACCGTACTTGTTTTACAAGTATTTTCATGGAATGTGCTCCAACGAACTTACCTGGTGATACCAGATCAGGCTGCCCTGTGGCTCCCTGAGACGAAATTCACCTACATTGACGTTTTTTTTTTTTTTTTTTTTTTTTTTTTGTAAAACTTAATTATGTTCTACAAAACCAAAAACAAAAACAACAGCCCCTCTCCCTTTCTCCCTCCCCCTTTTTATTTTATTTTTAGAACTTGAAGCATAAATCTTTTACTATAATGACCGGATTCGGCATTAGGTGGCCCAAGAAGGGTTGATGTGCCGTAAAACAAAACTACCAAACCAAAAACGATGATTAAACATTTGAAGATATAAAGAACTTGAAGCATAAAAACTTTTACTATAATGACCAGATTCGGCATTAAATAACCCAAAAAGGGTTGATATGCCGTAAAACAAAACTACCAAACCAAAAACGATGATTAAACATTTGAAGATATAAAGAACTTGAAGCATAAAAACTTTTACTATAATGACCAGATTCGGCATTAAATAACCCAAAAAGGGTTGATATGCCGTAAAACAAAACTACCAAACCAAAAACGATGATTAAACATTTGAAGATATAAAGAACTTGAAGCATAAAAACTTTTACTATAATGACCAGATTCGGCATTAAATAACCCAAAAAGGGTTGATATGCCGTAAAACAAAACTACCAAACCAAAAACCCTGATTAAACATTTGAAGATATAAAGAACTTGAAGCATAAAAACTTTTACTATAATGACCAGATTCGGCATTAAATAACCCAAAAAGGGTTGATATGCCGTAAAACAAAACTACCAAACCAAACCAACGAACTTACTGAACTTGTACCCCTTCAAATAAAAAATATCCTTGACCCACACGACTAGCAGAAGAATTCCCACTCTTTCACTGTAGAGGTTCGTATCTGCTGGAAGATTTTCTACTCTGATAGTGTCTTCCTTCGAACCGGATGATTTTGGAATGCCTTTCCTGATCACTGTTTCCCAAACCATACCAACATGCAAAAATTTAAATGTAATGTGAACCAACATCTTGCTGCTTGACTCCTCTCCCAGGTTGCCCCTACAAATCTTGTAACTATCACAGTAACCGTTTACATATCAGTGGCAATATGCATTGTTTTGGATGAATAAAAGTTTTTTTTTAAGTATGTTACTTCGTGTTGTCATCGTATTTAGCGTGCTTTAAGAATTCAATATTGGCGTGTTTCACGGTAGTTCCAATATTTATCGCTCGGCGTCACTGTCGGCGCCATTTGCAATTCTCGCGAAATTGAAATCGAGTTTAGTTTAGGCATACGCACGTGTTTCAACTTAAGTTGCCTCTCTTGGAACTAATTATAAACATAAAGTGAGGTATATCTGTATGTAAATGTATTTTATGCCGTAAACTGTGTTCGCACTGACCTTAAGAGAGAATAAGAAGTTTCTTACTAACCTAGTGTAATGGTGTGGCAGACGTGATGAGCAAGAATCCAAATCAAGTGGCCGAAATGATATTGACTTACCTTATCGCCATCATAAAAAGACTCGTCCCTGCCTGACGTGCAGATCATGGTTGTGAAAAAGAACAAGTTCACACCGGAACAAGAGTATCTATGCTTATCGACCACATGTGGTCGGCGTGCTTTTCCATCTATAAAAGACGAGCCTAATAGCAGTTGTCACTCGCATTTTTGCACTCGAAGGGCTATGATCATTTAGCTATAGAGATTAGTATCAAACAGGGGTTATTAAAGAAGAGTATACTGCGTTAGGAAGTTCCAGTGGCAAGCACATTGTTTCTGAGTTTATTATTGAAAACGGTGTTGTTGAAAAAGTAAGGAAGTTCCAATGTCACGCTCGTTGTTTTCATGTACAGAGACCTTTTTTTCTTTTTTTATTTCCTGAAAAGTGTCCTACTGACTTGGGGATTGATTTTTCCTGTTTCCCAGGATATCTGTACATAGGGATATCATTATGGAAATCCACAGAAAATACGTTGATAGTTATCTTCTCTATCGTTATTTCCAGAGAAGGTGCTCGACTGAGCTCCAATTTCTGATTCCTCCTGGTAAGGCATTCGCAGCAAGAACTCGTCTTCTTACCGATACTGCAATGTACTTTCCTTTCTTCCCTAGTCTACCTAACACCAAACGGAATCTCCATGAACATAATTTATTTCCCAAAACTTCTCGTCTATGAACAGATTACCACAGGACTACTTCCCTGTAGACTACAACATGGTCATCTTCAAATTTAATGTCAACAAATACTTGTCATAAAACGTCCTCAGAAGTTATCAAATTTTGTTTATTCCATTCATTGTTTTCGCTCTTCTCATAATATTCTTCATCATTCAACTGACAATACATCCATCTCATTAACACTTATGCGCAAGTACCTTTAGCCTTGAAATGCTTGTGCGAATATGCGGATGTATCATGACTCGTATCTGTGTATATATATTTTGATTATGTAAATGCGTAAATGTGTGGGGGTAGAAGTGACCTAAATTATGATTATATTTGACGCGCATAAAAGTCTTTAACCCCGCCCCTACCTTAGTAGTCATGACCTTAGGAAGAACATTGATTGATTATATATATATATATATATATATATATATATATATATATATATATATATATATATATATATATATATATGCTAGTCTGAATCTCTTTATCTGTAATTTGCTTTGGATAATTTTAGTTACTGTCGAAGAAGCCAATTTAAAATGATGTACGCCTAGTATAGAAACACAAATTAATTCGTGTGGGCTGATTTAATGTTTATATATATATATATATATATATATATATATATATATATATATATATATATATATATATGCTTGTCATGTTAACAGTCTTTATTTCCCTTACACCCCCTTTGTATGTTCGATATAATTGATATAATTTTAAGTGGAGTGTAACTCTTCCTCAACCTCTCTCATTGTTGAATAACTTAGTAATTTCTGCAATGATTCTGTTTAAATTTCGAACTTTCTGTCTATTCGCTGATGAAAGACTTGATATCAATAAAAGTCCATATCGTCTTAGAAGCGAGCGTACATGAAATTGTTGTTTATGTTAGAATTCTTGTTTACCTTGTATCTATAATATATATATATATATATATATATATATATATATATATATATATATATATATATATATATATATATATATATATATATATATATATATATATAAACCCGAGTTACTTGCATGCAAGGCAGTGTAGTCGCTTGGCATGCAAGTGACTCGGGTTTCGAATCCTGAGTTCGGATGTATTCTACTGATGAGCCCAAAAGAGGGCGAAACTAGAGTCTAGAATTTCCGGTTTGTTACTTTTATAGGTTGTGGGCTGCGACGTTGTCTGAGTGTTGAAATAATTATATATATATATATCATCTCACATTCAATATATATATATATATATATATATATATATATATATATATATATATATATATATATACATATATATATATATATATATATATATATTAATTAATCAATGGCGCTACTTATGAAGCATCTTCTAGTGAGAATTAATATATATTGAAAGATTTAAAACTAGTTTAGTTTCAATAAATTAAGCATTTATATTTTTTATAATAATCATATATTTCGATCATAACATGTCATCGTCAGCGTCAGATTTAGTGTAGCTTTTATAACAAATCAATGGCGCTACTTATGCAGCATCTTCTACTGAGAATTAATATATATGAAAAGATTCAAAACTAGTTGCGCCATTGATTTATTACATACAACAGGCGCCAGCGTAAAAGCTACACCAAATCTGACTATTAAAACTGACTCCATCAAGACCGGAGGTTGTCAGGTTTGTTTTCTGTGGCTTTGCCGTTAGTGGAACTCAACAATGAAAAGGAAAAAAAAAGTCTGTTTATCGCTGACGATGAACTCTTATGATCGAAATATATGATTATTATTTTTAAAAAATTAAAGTTTTATTTATTGAAAATATTTTGCATCTCTTAAACTGGTTTTAAATCTTTCTATATATATTAATATTTATTAATTAATGTACGTACATAAAAGAACTCTATGGACACGTGTTTCTGGCTATCAGCCGTCATCAGCATGGCTACCCTGGGCAAGGATCGAACCCTTCATATAAATGCCTATAGTCTGATACTTTAGCATCCGACTATGACGCCTTGCCAAAAAAGTTGTACGATTTTTTATCGCCTATCAAGTTACGTAATTTTGTTATTGTTTTTACTAGCGATAGAACAGTGTTGTTTTTTTAGTATTTTTCCACTTCCTAAGCAATTAAGAATATGCAGAATATTGCATTCAGTTGCCCTTAATCGGACGTGTCATTATAGTTATTATTATTATTATTATTATTATTATTATTATTATTATTATTATTATTATTATTATTATTATTATTATTATTTACTCACTAGGAGTTCTCACACAGGTCATCAGTGATTGCTCACCGACAACCGGTGGTATTCCCTGGAGTCTGAGTGACAACAAGTCTCCCCAGATTTCCAGTATTCTCCACCTCTTTTCGATAGCCACCGCAAATAAATTTGCAGTATCACAACAGCCGTTTACCTTTGTTTTATCGCTGACAAGGACCATTGGTGTTTTCTGGGGTTTGGGTGGCAGTAAGCCTCCTCAAGGTCCCAGCAGTTTCTGCACTTCCAGTGGAGGTCTGGTCTGTGCTGTCCCTTCTAGGTCTTCTCATCCTCCTTGGCCCTATGCAAATATTTTGTGTGGTGTCAGCCTAGACTGGTACCATTATATATATATATATTTTTTTTTTTTTTTTTTTTTTGTAATTATTTTTTATCTATTTTTTTATTCATTTTTTTTATTTTATTTTATTTTATTTATTTATTTATTTTTCTTTTTTAAACATTGTTTACTTATTTATTTTTTTTTGGGGGGAGCTGATTATTTTTTATTTATTTATTTATTTATTTATTTTGTGGGGTGGGGGTGGTGAGCTTATGGTGTTTTTTGCTATTTCTGTTCATTGGTCCATTTTTGTGTTGTGTCAGTTGAGGCCGCTGTAATTTATTGGGGGGAGGGGGGCTTATTAATTGATGTTTCTTGCATTTTCTGTTTCTTTGTTTGTGGTGTGTTCTTTCGTTAGTTTTGTTTTCTTCCTGTGTCAGATTCCGTATGATCCTTCGTAGCTTATGCGGGTTAGTTTCCGCATTCAATAATTTTTCTTAAGATTGTAGCTGTTTTGATCATTGCTGTCCTTTGTATAGTTCCAATGATTCCTTTGATCCCAATTTCTCCCAGCCGTTTTTCCAGGTTTTTGGGGATTGTTCCTAGTGCTCTACGATTATTGGTATTATACTGACTTTCTTCATGCTCCATATTCCTTTCAGTTCTCTGGCTAGTTCTGTGTATTTGCTTCGTTTTTCTGTTTCTATGCTTTTCACTCTGTGGGCTGCTGGAACGGCGAAGTCTACGATTTTGCAAGATTTTTCCTTCTTGTTGATTAATATAACATCCGGTCTCCTTGCTTATATGAGTTTGTCTGTTTGTATATCCATATCCCAGATGATTTTGTGTTTTTCGTTTTCCAGTACTGTTTCTGGCTTATGTTTGTACCATTTGTCTGCGTATTCGAAATTCAATTGTTTGCACAGTTCCCGATGTACTGCTTTCCCCACACAGTCATGTCTGTTCTTATACTCGTATTGGGCTAGTTTGCTACATTCACTTATTATTATTATTATTATTATTATTATTATTATTATTATTATTATTATTATTATTATTATTATTATTATTATTATTATTATTATTATTTTTATTATCATCATCATCATCATCATCATCATCATCATCATCATCATCATCATCATCATCATCATCATCATCATCATCATCATTATTATTATCATCATCATCATCATCATCATCATCATCATTATTATTATTATTATTATTATTATTATTGTTGTTGTTGTTATAATTGTTATTATTGTTATTATTGTTATTATTATTATTATTATTATTATTATCATTATTATCATTATTATTGTTATTATTATTATTATTATTATTATTATTATTATTGTTATTATTGTTATTATTTTTATTATTATTATTATTATTGTTATTATTATATATTTATTAATTAATTTACGTACACAAAAGAAATCTATAGACACGTGTGTCTGGCTATCAGCCGTCATCAGCATGGCTGCCCTGGGAAAGGATCGAACCCTCGATGTAAATTTCTATAGTCTGATGTTTTACCATCCGGTATATATATATAAAAAAGGGAGAATTGTATGCATACACAGGGTACTTTCCAGACGGACCTCGTATATTGGCTCTTATTCACCCTCGAGAAACAGTGTAAGACATTCCTATAAGACATTTACTGCAAAAAAATCTTGTTTTTAACATAGGTAAAAAGAATGATCGTTATGTTTGACCCTACCGTTTCGTAGTTGATTTAGAAGTGGGGAACACCATTCAATAAAACAGCAGGAACTCGTCTTATTACCACAACGAAAATAGACTTTCCTTTCTCTTCCATCGACAGAACTTCTTTGCAAAGGCTTTCCACCCGTGGAACACTACCGTGGGACTGCTTCTCTACTTATCACAACTTAATCAGGTTTACAGGTTTTACTGATCTTTGGCTGCACCTTTAGGCGTCAGTAAATATCTCCAGAGAATTAATCATCTGGCGGGGACCATCAGCTGAAATTGAACGCTTGCATAAAAAGACCCAACAAGCATCTTATGAAAATATAATTTATTACATTTCAGCTTCCAAAAAAAACAGTTGAAAACTAAAACGTCGTCTGAGTTGGGCAGCTGTCTCGGGATATGCATCCGTCTTGTACAAAGAACGTTCCAAACTGAAAACTATACCTTGCTGTGACCAAATCGAGAGAGAGGGAGAGGGAAAGAGAGAATGAAATGTCTGAAAGACAAGAAAAGAGACATAATATGCATGAAAAAGACAGGGAGATAGATGTAAATTTAATGATGTTCTCAATTCAACAGTCCCAGGCGACAGTTGATTTGACCTTTAGTCCGGCAGATAGCAGTTTCAATTGTTTATATTTCAGATTTAATCTCGATAGCACCCGGTCACCTACGAAGTTATAACAATCCTAAATTGTGTTCACCATGTTTAATGCAACAATAGCAACTCCTTGATTGTACTTGCCTCCGTATGAGGACAATAGAGTCAAGCGCAGGGCTTATAAATGTGAGGAACCCCAGCTCAGACAAAAGGGTCACTATCCTTGTCACAAAAGTGGTGCACAACTTTTCTGTTCGTAGAATTTATTTTATTCGTCTTGTGATATATAATATCCTCAACAAACATGAGGTGTGCCTATTAATGAGGAAGTGGTAGTTATAATATCCTCAACAAACATGATGTGTGCCTATTAATGAGGAAGTGGTAGTTAAAATATCCTCAACAAACATGAGGTGTGCCTATTAATGAGGAAGTGGTAGTTATAATATCCTCAACAAACATGAGATGTGCCTATTAATGAGGAAGTGGTAGTTATAATATCCTCAACAAACATGAGGTGTGCCTATTAATGAGGAAGTGGTAGTTATAATATCCTCAACAAACATGAGGTGTGCCTATTAATGAGGAAGTGGTAGTTATAATATCCTCAACAAACATGAGGTGTGCCTATTAATGAGGAAGTGGTAGTTATAATATCCTCAACAAACATGAGGTGTGCCTATTAATGAGGAAGTGGTAGTTATAATATCCTCAACAAACATGAGGTGTGCCTATTAATGAGGAAGTGGTAGTTATAATATCCTCAACAAACATGAGGTGTGCCTATTAATGAGGAAGTGGTAGTTAAAATATCCTCAACAAACATGAGGTGTGCCTATTAATGAGGAAGTGGTAGTTATAATATCCTCAACAAACATGAGGTGTGCCTATTAATGAGGAAGTGGTAGTTATAATATCCTCAACAAACATGAGGTGTGCCTATTAATGAGGAAGTGGTAGTTAAAATATCCTCAACAAACATGAGGTGTGCCTATTAATGAGGAAGTGGTAGTTATAATATCCTCAACAAACATGAGGTGTGCCTATTAATGAGGAAGTGGTAGTTATAATATCCTCAACAAACATGAGATGTGCCTATTAATGAGGAAGTGGTAGTTATAATATCCTCAACAAACATGAGGTGTGCCTATTAATGAGGAAGTGGTAGTTATAATATCCCCAACAAACATGAGGTGTGCCTATTAATGAGGAAGTAGTAGTTATAATATCCTCAACAAACATGAGGTGTGCCTATTAATGAGGAAGTGGTAGTTATAATATATGTTACTACCCGGAAGTCTTTATTCTTTCATTTTTGTTTCGCTTTTTTAAACTATGCGTTTTTTTTTTTGTTTTTTTTATTAAAGTATTATTTTGTTAGTTTTCAAATAGGATTGTAAAATCTAAATGTAATTATCACGGTATTGTTTTTCTACTCGTGGAACACTACTTATCAAGTTCAAAGGCAACTCGAGGATAATTGTTTAGGAGATTATATAATTGTCAGTTAAGAGATTAAGAACTTTATGAGATGATTGTGGAATTATTTGTGGGAAAGGTTCATAACAGCAATTGGTTGACATTGGATCTGAAGATGACCATGTTTTAATCGTCAGGAAAGTAGTCCCGTGATAATGTGTTCTACAAACTGGGACCTCTTGCGAAGAAGCTTTGTTTGTAGAAGTTTTGCTTGACGCTAGGCACACAGAGGAAGAATCATTAAATTTTTAACTGAACTATACCTATATTCATTACAGTGATGTTTTTTTTAATCTCTCTTTATTAAATAAGTGGGTGTAAATAGCTAAAAAAAAACTTTTTATTTGTTAATAGATCAAGAATTGCTATGAAATATAAATGCTTCTAAGGAAAGTTACTATCGGGGAAAAAATCTTTTTTACTTCCTTTCACTATAATGAAGACGAGAAATGGGATCTCTTTAATGTTTAAGAAGAATCGGTTAGTTAGTAAAATGAAACTTACCCGAAATTTTTCTGGGCCGAAGTAAGTATTTCCAGAAAGAAACTGGCGCGAAATAGAATATATTCGTGGCAATAACAATAATGAAGAATGTAACGGTAAAATGGGCTTGCTCGAATTAGTTATCGATGTGCCAGACGAATTACTATTTGGGAATGACTTCATAATAAAATTTTATGTTACATAAACATCTAACATGTAAATATGGCGCGTCTACTAGTGAGCCACATACCCGATGTAGATATGTAATCAAGGTAACATGGGGGAGAAATCCATCCACAATTGACGATATACTTACAAACTTCGTCTGAGAAATTGTGATAACTTACGACTGGATGATAACAATATTTATGTCTGTAAAAAGAGAGAAATTTATATTCTTAGAAGTCAATTGTGGCTGGCAATTACCATAAAGATGGCTGGAGAAAGAATATATGCCAGCAAAAATGGCTGATAAGCGCGCGAATGGGAGGAGAATTTTGACGCCTCTTAAGATTATAAGCAATTTAAAAATAGTGGCTGTATTTTTAGTGCGATGTATCTATGACAACAAGTGAAAAATAGGACACAGTTTAAAACGCAAATGGTTTTATACGATGCAGATAGAAGAAGAGTTACTTTTGAAACAAAAAAGATATATATATATATATATATATATATATATATATATATATATATATACCTAACATATAAAGTCATGAGATTTTAAAAGTTATGCCTAAATAGCATTGTAGCTAACATATCACACTTTTATTCTGACTAGCCAATTTTCATTTGTTATTGTTGTACCATGTCATTGGCGCTATAATAAGTTACTTTGGTACAGTTTCTTTTTTATATGTAGTCATGTCCCGACAACAGGTATGAAATAAACTCTTTCCAATTATGACTGAAATATAAAAATAAGCCAGGAAGATAACTCATATTTCTAATTGAAGAATATAAAAAGAGCTGTCCCCCTTACAACTAAAATTGTCTTTCTTTCTCCGCATAAGTTTTAAAAAATAAACAACAGATAACAATTAAAATAAAACAAATAAAAATTACAACCTAAAATGACTTCACTATATACTTGGCAATGCCGGAGAAGTGCAGCTAGTATATATATATATATATATATATATATATATATATATATATATATATATATATATATATATATATATATATATATATAATCGTCTTTTTCAAAATCTCCTTTTCATAGGACACTTTTTCAACGGACAATTGCCATCTGGACAAGCTGCATATCTATTTTACACGAACTCTTTTCACTCCATTTTCCACAGCCAACTTATCTATCTGTACATCTCCTCTGGTGATAAGATTTCGATCTTTGAAAAGCCTTGGCTTAAGGAAAGAATAATAAACATTAGTTTATTACAGAATATACCTTGCATTGAACAATCGAAGTTTGAAATAAATCTGAACATTCGTACATGTTTATCACTCTTATTTCTTCTATCTTATATATATATATATATATATATATATATATATATATATATATATATATATATATATATATATATATATATATATATATATACTAAGTTATGAAAATATATTATGGCAATCAAGCTACACAGAGACTACCGCGTGTTATCCCCGTAGGAGATCGTCAAGCTAATTGGCATAAATATATTTTCATAACTTACTACCTAGCTCTACTCACGTATTGAGTACTGTAGAAGTAAATTTAAGGAAGAGGCCTGTATTAGCGATAGTAATGTATGGAACTATTTGACACCAGAGAACAATGGAACTAAAGATAAATGGTAGGGAATGGGCAAGGAAAGATAGGAAGAGGAAAACATAGGTTGTGGAGAATGTTACAGTTATGATAGGGAGAGTACTAGGTCTGCTCCCCCACCCCAAAAATAACCGTCATCAGGTGTCAAATTGAACGTTTAAGATGTTTAGGCTAAAGGTAGATGGGGTGCCAAGGATAATTGTTCTAGGGCTAAGGAACCTAAAAATGGTTATACTTATACCAAATTTTGTGATCACATGGAGACCACACTTCCTCTCTCATGTTTAGTAATTTAGCCGTTGTATTTTATGATGTCGAAGGGTTCAGCGCTACATAATTTGCAGAATCTGTCTATAGTCTTAAACGTTCTTGATTCTCTTGCCAACTAAAGGGTATAAGGGGTATTTGAGTCTTTAAGGAACCAACTATGTGACGCCAGGGCTGTACGAGGCCTAAGAATTATATTTCTGAATGTGTGTTTGTGTCTAGAGATTCTATTCTTGATGGGGCCTGCTGTTGATCCCAGGTATACAGCCTCATTTGTAGGGTATCTTATAGTAGTAGGAGTAGGAGAAGGGTAGGGGGCATTGACCTAGGAGGAGATTTCATCAGACTCCTATTTCCCATCAGCTGTGCCAAAGTTAGTAATGTCAGTAATATCATTGCGTATATGAGTCCCCTGTGTGACGATGCATTTATATATGATGCCCTCATGATTTAATGAGCCATTCAAAGGGGCACATATTAGGATCATTGCAGTAACAACCAGGGGCTTGATTTTGGAGTACATTTGATGTTGGAGCATTGCTGATTTTGACGGCATTTGAGCCTCTAATTTGTTGGGCTAAGTTAGGGACTGTAGAATAGGCATTCCTAATAGTATTCTTATTGAGAAGCCTTCTATATCTTGCGAGGCTCTAAACTTTCTTTCCAATATTTTGAAGAGACCCTGGGTATATTTGTTAGGACATTCTTACTGAACGTAGGTTTAAAACATACGCAGGTTCTTCGCCTATTTTTTCTGGAGTGTGGAGGTTGTTTACTTGATTCTGGTTAACTAAAGAATTGGTGTTGCTAGTGTCTCCAACATTACGAATATCACTGTTAATGCAGGATTCGCTATTGTATCTGGGTCTGTGAGACATAGCCATATTGTGGGTGATGATATTGGTTTTGAGTTCTGCCGGTTTATTCTTTCTAGTTGTCCCTTTATGTATATCGGATGTTTTCATATATTTGATGCCCTGATTATATCCCGATTTTTCAGAGCCGCATTGTAATATTGGGAGTTTTCATCAAATATCTGTTTGTTAGATGAAATTCTGGATATTCTATTAGATACATTGGGTATTATCGATCTGATGATTGATCCGGGGTGGTTAGATTCCTTATGGATATAGTCAAGAACCTGTTTTTTTTCTTATGGAAGGGTTCGTAAGTGCCTGCTGGTAGGTTCAGTGCAAGGTCTAAAAAACTGACTACCTTTCTAGCTGTACTTGCCTGTCAGTGTAAATATAAATGATTGTCGAAACAGTTTTGAAACTTTTTTTTTGCATCCTGTTTGAGGGAGAGTAAGGCTAATGTGTCAACATAATTTCATTCACGAGCGAATGGAGGCTTTATAGAGATAGAAGATACTGGCAGATGTAATCAGTTTTCTAGCCCGGTAGAGGGAGCCTACCTTATTTGCAGCAGACTTTGCAACCTCTTCGATGTACTTATTTCAACACATGTTGGTTGAGAATGTCAGTCCGAAGAGTTTGAAATTTAGAACATTAATTACCTATTCACAGAGAGACTGTCTTTCTCTCGTGTTCGTAAAATGCTACCTCGCTGCTGTGCGACGCCGCTCTACACGACTCGATCCTCCTATCTTATCGCTCGCGTTGCCACTAGATATGCAAATGGTGTCGACTTCATAGAGGAGGGCAAGAGAACACTTAAAAAGAAACCTACTTCCTATAGCGACAGAAACACTGAATGACGTGAGCCCATCCATGAATGAGGATGAAACAGAGTTGACCCATTTATATCTCGCGGACACCCAGAGCTTAGATGAAACAAAACATCCCTTAAGGAAAGTAAATAGTAGAAGAAGGGGAAAATTATTGGATCAATGCTTTTCAATTTCTTTGACGGCGCGTTGTCTAATAAACAATATAGCTTTCCGGAATCTCTGGAATGTATGGGTCCACGGATCGAAGATCATCCTAACCCGAAACTGCGCCTATATGATGAGAAATGTGTATCTCTGATGACTTATTTACCTCTTCGTCATGAGGGTAGACACAAGGCCAGGCTTTGAAAAGCCAGTGCACAAGCGAAAGTGCACTCTAGCCTAGAAAAAAATGCCTGACCAGCCCTGTCGACATTCTCCGGTAAGGGCGCCTTAGGCGATTAGCACTAACCTAACTCCATCTCAAAGCCTATGAGAGTGGATCTCCTATGACTGAACAGAACCACACCTCAGTCCGGCCGAAGCAAAGCCACTGTCAGACTGATTCTTGAGGACGTATACTCGACTTATATAAACAACGCACTTCAAAGGCAACTATGGATGCACTTGATGTCTACCGCCATAATCAACTGCGGACACCGATGGTCAATCAGTCTAATCACTAATAAGGTTCTATATAAGATGTGCAACAGTGTTCCGCGATCGGCAAGAGATACGGTGGTCCATGTTTTGGTAATATTCTACGGATGCTCGAAGAAACACCTGACCCAACATGCCTTGAATTTGGAGTAATAGCATCCAGCGGACATCGTGAACGAAGAGACCTGCACAATTCCGCTTGATAAGATGGGGGCCTTAAGATTGGGCGAACAATTGAGGGAGCGGGAGACCCTCACAAAAGGAAGTACAAAATTGCTACAATTGAATAAAACTTGACTCCGGCTGTGGGAAACTCCACTACTACAACAGCAGAATACACTGAAACTATAAAATAATTTATGTATTATTGGAGCACTACACAATGCAGTTTCATGTTTGTGCGTACGTTATCACCCGATACCCCTTTTTTAAAAGATGGGATCGCTCGATCATCGAAGATGCAATGCAAAATAAGTATTTTTTTTTTAAATTTCATCTGATATCGCAGTTGTGTGGGACGTGAAACCCGAACTAAAATACACTTTCTTGGCCTTCGGACAAGAATCAAAATGTAGTATCTGTCCAATGATTGTACAATAATACTGTGGGTCTGAGTTCGTGCCGGGGTGGCGATATAATGGAAATATGTCATAGACTCCTACCATGGTTTTGGAGATAGAACCCCCGCCCCCCGATCAGATATGTTATAAACTATATTAACCAGAGAATATGGATAAGTATGTTTTAGTTTGAACAAAGGTGATACAATAATATCGTAGGGTCTAAGTTCGTGCCGGATATCCATAGAATGGAAATATTTTCAAGCACGGCAGCAATATACAACATATGAAGGATACAACTGTGGAATTGCTACGGGTTCCGCTAGTTGTTGTTGTTGTTGTTGTTGTCGTCGTCGTCGTCGTCGTCGTCGTCATTGTTATTGTTATTGTTATTGTTATTGTTATTATTATTATTATTATTATTATTATTATTATTATTATTATTACTACTACTACTACTACTACTACTACTACTACTACTACTACTACAGATAATACGAATATGACTATAATTATAATTACTAATGATGTGAATTTGGTACATTCTGGTCGGCTACCAAAACTGCCTAGAGGTAGACAACAGTCACAATGCTATTTGAAGACATGCTATCAATATCATCACTAATAATCGTAGTTGATGGCGGAGAGGACGTTGGTATCTTTCTCGTGTTGACGTTTTTATCTTTTTTATTTGATTGCTTTCTTTTGTTTAGTTTTTTTTTTGTTTTTTTTCGATTCTATTTTATTTCTAAATATTTTCTGCCGGGCACAAGTCCCTTTTCCCGGCGTTCGTGTTCTTTCGGAAATAATTGGTTTAATTTGCACGCTTTATTCCACGCGGACTTATTTCCCCGCTGTCGTTTTATTATGTGTCTCCCTTCTGTCTATTTTTTTATGTTTGATAAACGGAGAAGAAAGTTGGTTATTATTACTTTTGTTATTAGCAATGGACGTCGGTTACTTTTACGAGTCGTTATTTGCCGTAAGCTTCACGGCCCACTCTCACAGAAACCGAACAAAGACGACTTTACGTGATACAAAGACTATATTTCCACATCAAACCATTTGTCTCATCTATTGTCTATCTTCTAACATATGAAGTTATCTTGCCAAATTTTCAAAGTCAGGCCAAAATAGCAATATGTCTGACATATCGATACTTGGTTCAGGTTAGCCTATTTTTTCGTTTTTTTTTCCTTCAACCATGTCATTGGCACGAAATATATTTTATTTCGCTTCGTTTTTTTTCTTCTGGCAATACATATTCTGACAAAAACTAACTGTTAAAGTGAATGCATTTCCCCTTACTCGCTGATTATTCTTAAACATTAAAATAAAGTAATGAGTTATTTCTCTTAACTTCTGCAAAAAATATCTAAAAACACGTTATATTTTTAAACATAATAGGAAGTTTAAACATTAATTACGTATTATTATTAACTCGATTAACGTCAAGTATTAAAAAACTTTTTTAAATTCCTGTTTACAAAATAATTTGATTACGGAATTAAAGTCACCAAACTGTTAAAATAAAGATATTTTCCCTTACTTACCTAAAGATTTTAAGTATTAAAGGGAAGTAATCAATGTAATTAGTTATTCCCCTTGATTTCTAGAAACTCAAACCGCAGGGTTATAGATACCAAATGTGACAGATTCATCAGCCGATGCAATCATCTAAAGTTTAACTACAATTAGAAATGTGTATATATTTATAGAATGACTCGTACTATAATGTTGAGGAAGCCTATAACAAATATTGTATTAATATAATAAATTAAAAATATCTAAATATAATATAAGGAGCACATTCTAAATATCTAATTATAATATAAGGAGCACATTCTCTGTCACGATGTCAGTGTTTCTGTCTGTCTGTCTGTCTGTCTGTCCGTCGCTGAGAAGTTTTGTAAACGTAAGTAATACATTAGGGCACATCTTAACCACTTATTTGCGAGTAAATAATACATAAACAACAATAAATAAATTTGATTGCGAGACTTTCGTCTCCAGTCGCTGTCATTACCATCTGAGCTAACCAGCAGAGATTATAAAAATGCAATAAACTTACTTATCTAAAAACGATTTCTAGTGTTTCACAATTCACTGACGTAGACGACACCGATTTGCTCAGCATTAGTCTTTTTACGTTATGAACAATTTAATATTTTAAATTTAAAACATAAGCGATAATAAAAAATATCTCGTTTATTTCGTTTGACTTTCGTACACAGGGGGGGGGGATCGAGAACGAGGCTATTATCCCCATCTCTCTCCTCCCTCTCCTGCTCTCTGTTGAACAAACACACGCACACAATTAATGTAAGTAGCTCGCCGTTCAATCTCGCTTATTTAGTTTGATTTTCGCACATATTTTTAATGAAATTTATTAATGAATTGTATTTTTTATTTCGAACTCATTATTTAAAAAGAACATTTGTTAACATTTTATTGAGTATTTCATTTGATTTTAGCACAAATTTTGGATGAAATTTATTAATTAGTCTTCATAGAATGGAAATATATCACAAGCTCTTACAAGTGTTTTGGGGCTGACGCGATAGCATAGCAAAAATATGCGACCGTAGGGAGGATATTTTGCTATGCTAATATTACATTTTAGATTAAAGCACTCAGTGAAAATTAAAATTTGTATGAAATCATTTTTTAACGGATTCAAATTTTTATTGATCGCGCGTAATTTTGGGTCACGTGACAGTTTTAAAATATATGATGCGATTTACAAACGGAAAATGTTTTTAGTGGCATAATATTCATAACTGGAATTTTACAAAATGTCTACTTTTTCAAAATGTCTACTGTTCAGGTCCCCTGCGATTATGACAAAGTCATTTCATGACACTTTCTTATCGAGTAGGGCCCAAAAGTTGTCCTTGGTTTACGCTGAGCAGCCAGTTTGTGCCGCGTACGCACTGAACATGCTCCTTACCTTACTCGACACATCATTTACTTTTGCAAAATTATGTGCACACATTACACGGGTTTTTATGATAATCCGAAAATTTAAAAAAAAACTTTATAAATGAATATTTAGAAATTTAAAAAGAATAGGAATCGGTAATTGTATCGGAATCGGGAATGTAGTACAGAATTGGTAATTGTATTGGAATCGGGAAAAATATTGGAATCCACACTAAAGTCGTTGTGGATTTCTTATCGGAGAGAAGAGGTTCTGTTTACTTGGCTTGCGGAAGAGTGATTACCTTCGAATATAATTTTATTCATTGGAATAATTTTTATCGGACCCGGAAGAAAAAATGTCCGAACACATAAGGTCAGTTTAATTTTATTCGAATTGGATTTACCGGAGTTTTCATTTAACCAGGGAGTTATGGTTTACACTATTCCGATCACCTCATAAGAACCCTGAATTTTGAACATTATAATATTCAACACCAAGTGAGTTTTCTGAACTTTTCATATGATTTGTTTTTTTTATCGTTTTATTAATTTGCATACACCTTGGATACATTTTTCACTGTCATTTACTGCATCGATTGCAAACAGGTTTCCCGCTTGGATAATTTTTTCGTTTTTGGACTACCATTCACCACCTGGATCACTTTTCAATCAACATCTTGGATATCTTTCCTGAATATGTTTTAAATTGTATGACTTGGATGAACTGTATAGCTTTAACAAAAAAGTATGTTTTAGGCCGATATATTTGATGTTTTATATACTTTTATGTATTTTTATATATATTTTTATATATTTTCAAAGTTTAATTTTATTACCTGCACTTATGTCATTGCGGTAATGGTCCTCTGAGGAGAAGAATTTTCTTTGAAAACCCATGAGTTAAGAACTTTAAGGTACTTTGCCTGAACATTGAATTCTAATAAAATTTGATTCGCACCTTATTTTATTATTTCATTTTATATCATGCTATTAATGCTCTATCCAGTATATTGAGCTTTAGTTTTATCCGAATGTTTACTGATTAAAGATATTAGTTGCCTCTTATATCTTTTGTTGGATTAACTTTATAGTTTCTGTATAGTAACTTGTCATAAATATATTTTCATACTACCACTACGATCTATTCAATGTTGAAGTAAATACTGAATATATATATATATATATATATATATATATATATATATATATAATTTTATTATTTTAATATATAAACATATAACATTATAAGTTAATACAATATATATATATATATATATATATATATATATATATATATATATATATATATATATATATATATATATATATATTCAGTATTTACTTCAACATTGAATAGATCGTAGTGGTAGTATGAAAATATATTTATGACAAGTTACTATACAGAAACTTTCATGTTTCATTCCAGAAGGAAATAATTATCGGCCAATAGAAATAATAGTTCGAGAGTGAGTAATATAACCAACACATCCGATTAGTTAGTTAGCTAGAGAAAACACCACTTAGATATAAAAGCTGTCACGAACTATACATCCACGCATTTAGCCTGATGATTTTCTTTTAGGAATTAAAAATGAACGTTTGTGTGCTGCTTACTTGCCATAAATATGTCTCCATACTATATTTCAAAAATATAATTATCCACAGACACGTGTTTCGTCGTTTTATGACTCACCGGTGTGGCTGAACCTAGCGAGATTCGAAATCAGGACCTCAGACAGTGAAGTCTGAAGCTCTACCATTGAGCTTCTGATAGAAACGTATCGCTTTCTTATATAAGTTATTTATTTGTTTATTTTGTTTGCGATACATTTGAACGAATTGAACTATTTATACTGAAAATCATTTTACCTAAATGCTAGGTGGGAACAATTTTCTAATGAGTCGTAAAGCGATGAAACACGTGTTCGTGGATAATTCTATAATCCATTATTCGAAGATCTTACGCATTTCACGTCGGTTAAGTTACATGCGCCCGTCAAATGTGTTGCAGTATGTGAGAGAGGCTCTCTACTTGTAGGAAAAATGAATGACACGTGGAATGAGGTTGATTTTGATCTGGCTGATTTCTTTTGGATAATTTTCATTTTGATTTCTTAACTTACTTTATAGTCCCGGTAAGACGCTGATTGATCTGCGTACACTGTTTCTAATGTTTAGATAATTTTATTTATAAAAGCTCTACTTTGTATTGAACACTTTTAAAAATATATTAGTTTTGAGTTCATGTTATCAATATATTTGAACTTAATCATATATATATATATATATATATATATATATATATATATTGAAACAGATATAGCGCGTATTATTATGGTTGATTAATTCTGACAAAATCCACTAGAAATGTATTCGCAAATAACCAACCTGGAAAGAGCAAATAAGAGAATTGTCGATATTCGTTTGAGGAAAAGAAAAACACAAATTAAAAAAAAAATTAAAAGAAAACAAGTAAAAAGCCAATTCCAACTGTGAAACTAAAATTAAAACCGTGCTTTTCGATCATCGCAAAAATGTCCATCAAATTATCAGAATTAGAAAATAATCATCTTGAGTCCATTTGTATTTCGTCTTCGGGCGACACTATTTCGCTGGGCAAAAATTCAATTGACGACATTTTGTCGTTCAATTTTCTTTCTTTTTTTTTTTCTTGCGCAGTCCACCGAATGTAATTAGGCCCAGAACGATCACGTGACCACACGGCCATTATTTTTCTCCAAAAAATACATCTTACAACCGACCGATAGAAAGAATGAACGTTTCGAAAAGCAGTCTCTTTGTCAGTACATTTTAACTTTTAACTGTATTTTGCGACATGAACTACTCGTCTACACCGAGTCTCTTATGTGTTCCTCTTCCGCACGTCAAGTCAACTGATTTTTTAAATTAAAATTGCAATATCAAAATTTAAACAGCACAAGGTTAACAATACGGAGCTTCACCCTATGAGCTGTTAAGACGGCGAAATTTACTATTTAGCAGGTTTTTGTTATTTCTTGTTAGTCTTCACGATCGAATTATTTCTTTTTTTAAATGTCTTTGGGCTATATTCACTGTATTCCTGGGACCTGTCTATTTTGGCCTTTGATTATTTTATTAGGTCAAAGGGCGTTTTTGCTCTTCGTTTTTAATCATCTATTTAATCTCTGCTGATTTGATGGTATCCGCTTCCAAAATGCCTATATATTTATAGGTATCGCGTTCAACAAGTTATCATATCATTTCGATTGGGTAGTTCTATGCGCTTCCGTTGTTTTAATTTTCTCTTTTTCGTATCAAGCAGTGCGCATTCTTTTATTCCGAATTCCATTCCTATATCCTAACTAAAGATTCTGATGGTTTATTAGTGTGTCTAGCTCCTTTTTTTTATTTTACCAGTAGTTTCAGATCATCCATATATTCTAGGTTGTTTATGTTTTCCATTTTGTCTCCGTAAATCTGTATACTACATTGCATCTTTTATTCCGAATTCCATTCCTATATCCTAACTAAAGATTCTGATGGTTTATTAGTGTGTCTAGCTCCTTTTTTTTATTTTACCAGTAGTTTCAGATCATCCATATATTCTAGGTTGTTTATGTTTTCCATTTTGTCTCCGTAAATCTGTATACTACATTGCATCGTGTATTCCAAATTCCACTCCTATATCCTAACTAAACATTCTGGTAGTGTTTATTAGTGAGTCTTGCTCCTTTTTATTTTACCAATAGTGTTTCAGATCATCAATATATTCGAGGTTGTTTATTTTTCTATTTGTCTCCGAAAATATGTATACTACTGTTATGGGGTAAGCTGATTTACCTATTTCAGGAATAAATGGACTTACCCAGACACAATAAATACAGTAACATCTCAGCGTTAGCGGCTACGAAAAGTGGCTGTTATGGCACCAAGCACATGACGCGTACTCCTGGTTTGGTTTGGTAGTTTTGTTTTACGGCATATCAACCCTTTTTGGGTTATTTAATGCCGAATCTGGTCTTGTTTTCTTCTCTTTTTTGTTTCTTTCCCCTTTTAATATCTGTTTCTATTTAACCCATAGTTGGGACCCTAACAGGTACTACCACTCCGGGTCAGGGTGGACGTGGGAGCAATGGTAATTAAGAGGAGGCTCCACATTCCCCAAAGTCCGTAAGCTGGATCTCACCATCGGATGTAGTTTAAGGTCATATCCAGGACCGGGAGTAGGGTAGGAAAAATAAAAATAAAAAAGGGGAGGGAGAAAGGGAGAGGGGCTGTTGTTTTTGTTTTTGGTTTTGTAGAACATAATTAAGTTTTACAAACAAAAAAAACAAAAAAAAAACAAAAACGTCAATGTAGGTGAATTTCGTCTCAGGGAGCCACAGGGCAGCCTGATCTGGTATCACCAGGCGTACTCCTGTAACATACTTCTGTCAATAGACTTTTGTTAATTATAGCACTGTGTTTTTCTTTATTATTACCGGTCTGCAAGGCGACAACACTGGTGACGAAGGATTTCGAGACTTACATTGCCACAACACTGGCGACAAGGATTCTAGAATTACATCTCACAACACTAACGTTAAGGATTTATTCGAATATTACCAAACCCTGTGTTGCACACATTGGAAGCAAGGATTCGAAATCTACATCCCACAAACCTGGAGACAAGGTATTTGAATTTATTCAGTCCTACATTTTTTTTCTTTCGACCGATTAGAATCGATTCAAAGTATGAAAATAAACCACGTAAGTTGCATGCAAGCATTAGCAACGGAAACTAAGGGTTTTGTCTAAGATTTGAATTGTTGAAAAAAAAAGAACTTTCGAGTTATTTGTTTAACAAGAAAGCAAGAAGTTTAAGTATTAAATTTTAACATGCAAAATATGTTTCTTAAAAAGAAAACCCAACGTCAGGTAAAAGAATTAAAACATTTCGAATTCATTTCAAAACGAAAGTTTTGAAAAGTTAATCGCGACTGAAAAAGTAAGATAAATAATAATAAAAAAAAGGTGTGGCGAATTTTTGTTCTTGCAAATAATTAAAAAATGTGTGGCGATTTTTTTCTTCTCGTAGAAACAAAGTAAAAAAAAATTTACGAACTTTTTTTTCTTTTCACTAAGTTGTTTCAAACTTGCCTCGTAAAGAAAATCTACGAACTTTGTAAATTATAATATATATATACATATATATATATATATATTTCACTTAAATACACACACACAATATATATATATATATATATATATATATATAATCCGAGTATGGTATAGATCCACAGGATATAAATTCAGAGGAGTTGAACCGGGTTTATGAGAGTGCTCAATAAAAATATAGAGCAGAAATATAAATATAAATGATAATTTATTTCATTTTGACTACAAAATTGATTTTGTTTCACGAGAGCAGTTTGAGGGGCTCCCGATCCTCAGGTCTTCATCGGGAGCCCCTCAAACTGCTCTCGTGAAACAAAATCAATTTTGTAGTCAAAATGAAATAAATTATCATTTATTTATATATACACACATATATATATATATATATATATATATAATATATATATATATATATATATATATATTATATATTGTGTGTGTGTATTTAAGTGAAATATTTTTGTAAAATCAACACATGGTGCAATTTAAATGAACAAAACATTCATTTAAATTTGTTTGCAAGCTTTCGTTGTAAAACAACATTTTCAGGCGAGAATGTCTTATAGTTTATTTTATTTTCTTCTTCTTCCTCCTCATTATTATGGTATCGATCCCGGTAGAGGCAGAAAAACACGTCAAGGTTGTAAACAGTGTTATAATAAGTATATTCCGGTCGATGTTTGGTGCAGATTGGCGCTTTTTGAATAAGGAAATTGACAACATCTTTGAAGCACCCATGAAAATGTATTTAACGAAAGCTTGCAAAGAAAAAATTAAATAAATTATTTTTTATTTAAATTGCAATATGTGTTTATTTTCAAAAGTATTTCACTTAAATACACATTCATGGGTGCTTCAAATATGTTGTCAATTTACTTATTTAAAAAGCGCCAATCTGCGCCAAACATCGACCGGACTATACTTATTATAACGTCGTTTACAACATGATGTGTTTTTTTGCCTCTACTGTGATTCCACCCCTCGGGGTTAATACCATCAAAATGAGGAAGAAGAAAAAAAAGCTATAAGACAGTCTCGCTTGACAAATGTGTTTTACAACGAAAACTTGCAAAAAAATTAAATAATTTTTTTTTTATTTATTGCACGATGTGTTGAGTTTCAAAAATATTTCACTTAAATAAATATTCATAGGTTATTCAAAGATGTTGTCAATTTCCTTATATATATATATATATATATATATATATATATATATATATATATATATATATATATATATATATATATATATTATTGCTCTGTTTATTACACTGAGTTTCTATTCTCAGATTTTTTTCTGGAATTTATTTCACTCTAACACACACTATATATATATATATATATATATATATATATATATATATATATATTATATATATATTATATATATAAATACTAGCAGGGCTACCCGGCGTTGCTCGGGGTCATAAAAACACAAAATAGAATAAAATAGCGGGTGTAACATCTTTATATTACAACTTCTATTTCTCTCCCGATCTTTATAACCGTCTCTTTATAACCCTCTTCCTGTTGCCTTCGGCGAAATTGACATATTTCTATTAAAATTACCACCTATCTGCGCTTTCTATATATGTACTTATCTCCACCTCGGTGCACATACTATATACGTACCTATCACTGCCCCGGTGCGCATACTACATACGTACCTATCTCTGCCCCGGTGTGCATATTATATACGTGCCTATCGCCTCCCCGATGCGCATACCAGATACGTACCTATCTTCACCTCGGTGCGCATACTATATACGTACCTATCGCTGCCCCGGTGAGAATACTATATATGTACTTATCGCCGCCCCAGTGTGCATACTATATATGTACTTATCGCCGCCCCAGTGCGCGTACTATATACGTACCTATCGCCGCCTTGGTGCGCATACTATATACGTACCTACTTGTGCCCCGGTGCGCATAATATATACGTACCTATCGCCGCCCCCTTGCGAATACTATATATGTACTTATCCCCGCCCCGGTGCGAATATTATATACGTACCTATCTCTGCCCGGTGTGCATACTATATACGTACCTACTTCCGCCCCGGTGCGCATACTATATACGTACCTATCCCCGCCCCAGTGCGCATTCTATATACGTACCTATCCCCACCCAGTGTACATACTATTTACATACCTATCTCTACCCTGTTGTACATACTATATATGTACTTATCTCTGCCCCGGTGCGCATACTATATACATACCTATCTCTGCCCTGGTGTGCATACTATAGACATACGTATTTCTACCTCGGTGAGCATACTATATATATACCCACTTCCATCCCGGTGCGCATACATAAAAACTCATATTAATGCGCCCCTGTCTTATCAAAGAACAAAAATCAAGTACATTCATGTAGCGTCACCATCATTAAAAAAACTCATATTAATGCGCCCCTGTCATATCAAAAAACCTATATGGTGCCTTTGTGCCCTGTTCATGAAGAAGAAGAAGAAGAAGAAGAAGTAAACGTATTCCATAAAGGCACAATACTGCACAAGCCGCCTAAGAACATATTCCATAGGGGCGGTATACTGCACAAGCCCCGGTCGCATATTTTTGCTAGTTGGAAGCAGAACAGATACTACATTACCTCCACACCTCTCTAGAAGGATGAGGTAACGCCAACCCTCCTAAAAACATTTATTTTTTGTAAAAAAAAAATGTTTTTAGTAAAAAAAAAAAAATTTCGTCCCCCTCCCAAAGTTTTTTTTCATTATCCACCACCCAAAGAAATATTTTTCGTGAAAAAAAATACAATTTCATCCCCCTCAAAAAATTTTTTACTCTCCCCCGCCCAAATAAATATTTTTAGTGAAAAAAAAAATGTTACTCCCCCCAAAAAAATGTTACCCTCCCACACCTAAAAGAATATTTTTAGTAAAAAACAATCCCCCCCCCAAAAAAAAATGTTTACACTCACCCACCCAATGAAATATTTTTTAGTTAAAAAAGAAAAAAAAATTTCCCCCACCAAATATTTTTTCTACTCGCCCATATAAAATTTTATTATATTTTTAACGAAAAAAAAATTTACCCCCCCCCCTAAAAAAAAAGTTTTTTTACTCTCCCCTACCCAAAGAAATATTTTTATTTTAAAAAAATTTACCCCCCCCCTCTAAATAAAACAACATTTTTTTTTACTTTTCGACACTCAAAATTGAAACAGAAAGATAGAATTACAAAAGGAACAGCTCGCACAAAATAAAAGATTTGAGATGTTCATTCAAACCCCAAAACAACAGCAGAAATTATTTGAATTGTCAAATGGCCGGCAAAATGGTACAGACAAAAGTGGAATAGCATTAATATTTTCAACTACGACCCGAACAATGAAGTTACTTTTGTCTCGTATTTCAGGCGTTATGAAGACATGTATAATTCAGACTGTGAAAACTGGACTGATTCTAAAAAGGTTTGGTTACTGTTAAGGTAATTGGGCACAGTGGAACGTACGAAATTTGTAAATTACATTTTACCTCAAAAGACCAGCAAACTAAAATTTAGTGCAGAGATACGATTGTTTATGAAATTATTTAATCCAAAAATATATCGTTTCCATAAGAGGTGGAAGTATTTGATCCTTACAAGAAATGATAATGATGACTGTACAACTTTTGCGAGCATAGTGAATACGTACTGTGATGACTTCAGGTCGTCAGAATTAAGTGCTAATAACTTGAAATGTCTCATTTTTGCATAAGGATTAATGTCGAATACAGACTCTGAAATTAGAAGAAAAATCCTCAGCAAACTGGAAAATGAACCCGATCTAACACTCCAGCAAATAGCCGATGACTGCCAACGGTTTATTAGCATGCGTCAGGATTCAAAGGATATCGAACAGTCTTGAGTGTCCCACATCAGAAAAATCCTCAATAAGAAAAAAATGACTTCACCAGTTAAATTTGATAGTTAAAAGAGAAATAGTCTACCCCCTAAACCGTGCTTCAGTTGCAAACAGATGCATTGGTACAGAGATTGCCCCTATAAAACTAAGAAATGATTTCAATGTGATCGCATAGGGCATAAAAGTATGCACTGCAGAACAAAAAATAAAACAAGGAGTTTTATTAGAATCGCCAAGTGTAGTGAAATTGAAAATGTCAGGAAGTTTGCTCAAGTTAAAATATTAAATAGAAACATAAGAATGCAGTTAGACTCAGGGTCCGATTTATCAATTATTAATCTGGAGGAAAATCGGCAAACCATCTTTGTTTAGGACTAACCAAAATTTCAAAAAGCGTAACCGGTGAGCAAATCAAATTTAAATTATATTTACTACAGGAAAAGCGGGAAATTTGAGGTTGTAGATTTTATTGTTTAAATTTTATTTTGTTTAAATTTTATTGCGTCTGGATTATTCACTTTTTCGATGTGCACGGACGGCATTTTGAGCATCTCTGAGTGTATTATAATATTAGTCTTTGAAAAACTTTATAAAAATTATTCTTTGTAAAAATAAATGACCGTTTGACAAATTTCCCACTTTTATAGCGACCATCCTGTATTAATCAAATATTTTGTTGAATTTAAAAATGCAATGACGTAATCTAAAATTAAATTTTTAAAATCTTATTAAAAACATGTAATCATCATCATCGTCATCATCGTCATCCTCGTCGTCATCGTCATCGTCATCATCGTCATCGTCATCATCGTCATCGTCATCGTCATCAGTCTGACGTTTTCTAACAGCCTGCAACATCAGTCTCCAAGATTGTTGGTCTTTGGGATTGATTCTGTTCAAATTCCACTGTCTAAGATCCTTGCAGAGTGTTTGCATCCAAGTTTTCTTGGGTCGTCCAACTTTCCGCCTGGAACCCCACCTCAAACTCTCTGCATTTTCTTATCCAAGAGTCGCTCCTCCCAGCGTAGCCTAACGAACATAGTCGACTGATCGTCAAGAGTGCATGAAGCTCTCTTATATTCAGCCTCGCCAACAGGGTATCAGAGATAATATGCCGGGTCTGATCTGACACGACATTGCATAGCCATCTGATTATCGCTCTGTCATTACATTGAAGACGGGCGAGTGAGGACTGAGTGAGAGACCAGCTCACCTCTATGCATCATCATACACCTAACACGGCTGCTATACATCATTCCCCTGACAGTGAGAGGGATAGCTCTTTACGATAACAAATCCACCGCAATACATTTCGGTTTCTTTGTAAATATGTAAGTCATTTTGATCTGTTGTTAATAGTAAAAAAAAAAGAAAGGAAGAATGAATTACTTCCTGATCCTTGGAAATTTGAAAAGAATTTGGAAGCATTTAAATTGTCGAATAGAAAGTCATTTATGGCTTTAAAATTCTTAGCAAACGCTCACGTATTAAAAGATTGAAAGTTGTTTACATTCAGCTATGTTATTAATAGAGATTAAAACAGTATTACCTCAACAAAAATTATTTGGTTCAATTAATAATTTAACGACCAAACGATGTCGTAATAATTAAATTTAATTTTCAAGATCCTATAAGACACAAAATCATTTGGTAAAACAAAAAAGTCTATAAAAAAAAAACAGCGAAACAAAAATTAAAGAAACTTCTTTCCGGTTCGTGCGGCTAATATATGATGAAGAAGGCCCTCAGTTTCCAATTACATAAATGTTCTATTACGGCTAATTATTTCAGTGTTTTCACTTTATTGGAGCCTGGCTAGCGATATTTTCCAGTATGACTGCTGGTGCAATCCACTTACGTATATATGAGTCAGATACCTCCCCAGAAGGAGAACTGCTGCCATATCTGGGGAGGTGTCTCTCAGAGCACTTTCGTGTCTTGACAGAGTACAACATCAACTTCACAATCAAGTTGGAGACGATCTCTTGTATTCTCTACGGGCCCTTTTTCACAGAAAAGGCGTTGCTAGTCCATCATTATTTCAATAGAGTGGGCTCGATTGACTGACTTGTTTATGAATAGACACATTCACGAATTTAGGGAAGGTATTACGACGAAATTTTATTTAATGAAATAAATCCAATAGAAAGATGTTTAGTTCAATCGTAGATGAGACGCACGAATTCGGATGTAATTTTGAAAATTAGGGCCATTTTAAAATACTTTCGTTGACCGAGAATGAAAGTAGTTTTTCAGAAGTTGAGTTAGAAATGTGTATATTAAACGCAGGCAGTTGGGAATTTAAGTAGTGACTTCGATCGAGTCTAAGAAAAGCGAGAGAGAAGTGGGGAAGGGGTAAAGATAAAAGATAAAGAATGTGGGTGATAGGGTTAGTTAAATGAACTATGGCTGATGCTGGGAGAAAAGAAGGGGAGGGATTGTTTGGTTACTGCTCATTGCTAGTAAGCAATAAACCGGTGCGAGTTGGGGTGGGCATAAGCTAAAAATAGAATTTATTCAGGTCAGTGAGTAGGTAGTTCCGTAATTAAAACGGATTTTTATACAAACTTATATATAATTCAGGAAGCTTAAAAGTATTCCAATGGAGAAATTAGGGTTCAGATGATTGGAAATCTGGAATTTATGTGTTTCATATGTAATAATTCTGACAAAAACTAGTATTTCAGAATTTGATGTATAAAGACTTTAAAGAATTCCCAGTTAGTTAAATATTAAATGCATGACTAAATAAGATACTTTAATGTATAACTGAAGTTAGGATTGGGAACAGCGTTAGTCTGCTTGCAGCAATTGAGTTCCAGTATAAGGATCATGGGGTTGGATTGTGTTGAATTTTGTAACCTAAGTGATGCACTAGTGTGTTGAAATTATAAATAGATTTTAAGGGGGCAAATGGACCATTATAGGAGTAACCAGGGAGTGTAGTTTGAAGGTGAGAGTAATGGAATTGATGAGAAAAATATTGTCGGAAGAGCGAAGCGTATAGAGAGTCGATGGATCGAATACAAGGGAGATAAAAGAGCAATGAATGAGTGTGTACGAGGGTTGGCTAATAATTGAAAAAAGGGGAATAGGAATTAGTGTTAAAGTAGAAGCGGTTAAGGATTAGTATAGTGGGGGGAGAATAATATTGGTTCTCAATTTACATTAAGTGTTATGGGTTAATAGAGTTATTAGGTGTACAGGGTACGCTATGTTATTGGGATGGTTATTTGTAAGGTTGGAAAAGTTAAGAGTTAAAAAAATTAACAAATTATAGAATTTAAGGATTAGAGGGGGTTGTTGGCTGGGAGGAGGGGTGTCAGAGGAAGTAATGAAATTTATGTATTTAAATTTTCGCTTGTGCCTGCAATTTGAGATAAGTTCATTTTTAGAGTTCATAATATTTTTTGCTTTTAGCTGCTGTAGCTATCATAAATGTTTCTAATGTACATAGTTGGCAGAAAGCGGATCCTGGGGTCTAGGATTTAGACCTTTTTAATATTGCTTGGAGTGTTTTTACTGTTAAAGCTTTTTATTATATTGAATAGAGAGGTGACAGTGGCATTGTTATTATTGTGTTTGAAAGAGTAGATATGGTTTGAGATTCGGGTCTTGATGGGAAGGCATATATATATATATATATATATATATATATATATATATATATATATATATATATATAATTAACGTGTTTCGTCGTCTTACGACTCATCAACGTGGCTGAACCTAGCGAGATTCGAAACCGAGACCTCCGAAATCAGAGCTTCGATACATGTGTCCGTGGATAATTATATATTTTAAATATATATCGCTCCCCATATGGTGGCATCACATTGGTGAAAGGAAGAATCATTCTCATCTAGCATTTTGGTAAAATGTTTTTCCGCATAAATAGTCGAATTCGTTCGATTGTCGCGAATAAAGTAAACAAATAAATCACACACACACACACACACACACACACAAGTACATCTGGACTTATCTACTTTTGAGCACCTTTTCCAACCTGCTCCCATGCAAAGTGTTTTTATTCACTTTCTACAATTTCACCGAAGCTTTTCAACGGAAACTCACCACCCGGACAATTGTATTTCTTTTTCACGAAATTTTCTTTTCATTCAGTACGTTTTTTGACAAAAATTATTTTAATAATTTTTAAAAATAATTTTCATATTTTTCAAATATTTGAACTTTGGTTTTTTCGAAAGCCAACTTATCCATCTGTATTTCTCCTCTGATGATAAGATTTCGATCTTTGAAAAGCCTTGGCTTAAGGAAAGGAAAATAAACACTAGTTTATTACTGACAACCTTGCATTGAACAATTGAAATTTGAAATAAATTTGGACAATCGTCGCATATTTATCAATCTTTTTTCTTCTATCTCTCTCTCTATATATATATATATAATTGGTTATGGAAATGTGGACGAGCAAGGTAGCATGCTAGTAAAAATAAGGATACAAACACATCGTTAAAGCTGCACCAAGATATTTCGGTCGATGGGTTCGACCATATTCGTTTGGTGATATTACTTTATTTGAAAATAAACTCAGCATTTTGATATAATGTAGGCAGAATATAGTCTAATCTATCGACCGAAATATCTTGGTCCAGCTTTAATGATGTGTTTTTATCCTTATTTTTACTAGCATGTCAACTTGCTTGTCCACATTTCCATAACTAATGTTGTATTTTGTCTGAAATTTTCATTTCACATTTACTTCCTCATATATATATATATATATATATATATATATATATATATATATATATATATATATAATTATTTAATAATAAATATTTAAATATTTTTTCTTATCTAAATCGCTCAAGACAAGGCATGAAGCCACTTGGTGTAAGAAGCTAAAAAATAATACTACTTCAAAGGTGAAAAAAATAGCGAACGATAAGCGTTAAATGGATAGATTACTACCCAGAAAACAGCAATTCTTCCCCCTATGTCAGAAACATCGCTCATGGAATGTGAGGACTAAAGAACAAAATAGGAGTAGCGAGAGGTACGAGGCTGCTGAAAGTAAACCCAAGGTCCACTTTCTACTCTCCTTATTGTCTACATACATATACGTTTCGTCTTTTCGGAATCATCAGTGTAGATGTAACCATTCACGCCAGTCGTATGACTTGAACCCCGGAACAAGACTCACATTTAACTCTGATTCTGAGAATGCTAATCAATGAAGCTACCGTAAATGGCTACAGACAAGATGAGAAATAAACTCTATATATGTGCCAAAGGAGGTGGGCAGCTATAGTCTACGTAATAACAGTGTCCAACGGGAAAAAAACATGCATTATAGCTTTTGACGGCTTCTCTTATTTAAGAAGAGGCTACAAATAATCATTTAATAATAAATATTTAAATATTATCTACATATGTGTACGTTTCGTCCTTGCGGAATCAACAGTGTGGATATAACTATTGACGCCAGTCTCACGACTCGAACCACGAAACAAAAGTCACAATTACCTCCAATTCCGACACGCTAGTATGTATGTATGTATGTATGTATGTATGTATGTATGTATGTATGTATGTGAGAGAGTAAATAAAATATGAAATGAAAATTTCAGACAAAATGTAATATTGGTTATGAAGATGTGGAAGAGAGATTCTTCAATTTATATGAATCGATTCATGAGCCACGAACCTCTGAATGTACCTTTATAATCGATCTTTGTCAAAGATCTTATCTGTTTGCAGCCTCTCTCCACGCAAACGCACGAACGAAGACATATTACCTGTCATGTCAGTGATATTTTCATTCTTTTTAATGTTCTTTTCCTATTTAACAGCATCGAAATATGACAAGTTTAATCCTACGTAGGAGAAAACAATGATTGACATATTGAAATATCTTTCTCGATCTGTCAGCATGTTTTTTTTCTCCAACTTATTTTGTCTCAAAACATCTTATTATATGCTAGAAGAAACACCGATCACAGGAATAGTTTACAATTAATGACAGACATTAAGAAGGGCCTTCAATCTACCTTCTCTCATGTCGTTTTTTTTTGCGAGAAAGAGAAGATGAACACGAGACTCAATACACGTTTGCCTATCAGGGGTTCGTTGCCGAGAAAAAAATCAACTGTTCCTACTTCAACTCTCGCGGTTACGTCACTAACGAGATCTTTAGTTATGCGAGACTCTTGGTTGATTTAATAATTGTGAGGAGATCTGGCGCCAAAATACTTGAAAGCAACCAAATGTTGAGTTACAAAATAAGTTCTCGCCGTTTGTTGTTGTTGTTGTTGTTGTTGTTCTTGTTCTTGTTCTTGTTTGAATCTATTGTATTTAAAAATTTTGAAATTGTTTTTCGAGAATTTTATTTCGAAATCATTTTGAAAAATAGAATTTTGTCTTTATCTTAAGTTGATTTCTGTTTATTTAAAGATCATTAAAATGGAATATCAAGTTAAGTAAAATGAACCTTTTCGACACTTTCTGCTTTTTTGCTTTTTTGCTTTTTTGCTTTTTTCTTTTTTTCTTTTTTCTTTTTGTTTTTTTTTTAATTTTTTTATTCGCTTTTTTATTTTTTATTTTTGCTTTTTGCTTTTTGCTTTTTACCAACGAGATATTTTGTTGAATGTTCAAAGATGTTATAAACAAGGGTGAATACATTATTGATTAATTATTTTTTATTTTTTATTAAACCTTTTAAATTTAAATTTTAAAAAAAAACAGCGGGAACTTCATTGCCAATCAAATACACGGCTGTGCAAACTGTGAGAAAATAGTGTATTTAGTGCTTGTTTTACAAGTACTTCCACTGAATGTGCTCCTATGAACTTACTACACTTGTACCCCCCTCAACCCAAATACCCCCGACCCACCCGCCTAGCATCAAACCCCTTCACTGTAGAGGTACCTAGATGATGAGAGATTTTCTACTGTAACAGCTTCTTTCCTCGGACACATGCTTTTGTAATTCCCTCCCTGCCCCCTGTTTCCCTGACTGTACTAACAAGCTAAAATTGAAATGTAATGTGAACAAATGTTACGTTATGAATAAAATTGAAAGTCTCTTAAAACCACGCTTCTCAAAATGCTCAAGTTTTGCAGGATTTTTTTAACACTCGTTTTTACCATTAAAAGTTTTAAGCCTTTAAACTGTCGACATTAAACAATTAAACTGTCCCTTCTTTTTTATATAGAATTTTACTCGCTTGTCGTTACCACGTGGGCCGATGTGATCGGGGTGGGAGGTCTCTTTTAACGGGGACTTTTGTCGGTGTACATTTATGCGATGACCAAAAGTTATTACAAACATCTTAACTTCTTTTTTTTAACAATTTTCTCAAACTCTTAATGCATTTTATATTTTACCTTATTTCGTCTGGCCGTAATTTCACTCTTCGTCGTCTAGTGGTCTACTGGTTGAACGTTGTGCCGTGGGTCTTTCTTCGATTTTTCGCCTGGAAGTGATCTCTTTCTTGGTCGTCTACTAGTTTAACGTTTTGCAGTGGATTTTTATGTTCTGAATATGAACACTCTTGGGTACGACAAAAAAGGCTTCGAAGACATTTCGAGAGGTTCAGGAAGGTTTTATTTACCTTGAGTAACGTCTGGGAGAGAGTCGCTGTTTTCGACTGTTGTTACTTTTTGGTTACCTTACTAAACTGCTAACTAGATGGGGGAGATAGGTGGGTTTTCGTCTCATCTTAGAGACCCAGTCCTAAACTTTTCCGACTATCATTTTTTTTAACAAACCGTCCGCTTTTCTTCCACGACAAATCGTTCTCGATAACTGTTCGCTTCGGCTTCCATGGCGAACTGTCTCTTAGGACATCTGTTCCCTTTCGCTTCCATGACGGGACTGTTCTCGATTCCCTTCGACAACAACAAGTGACCTCACAGTCCTTTGTGTTGTCATGAACGAACATCCCTACATTGTGTCTGACCTTTATTGACTCCAAATCTTTTGAAGTCAGCAAGGCCCTGTAAAACCTATTATGATTTACAAAACGAATCATTCGTGGTAAAAGACTTAATCATCCAAAATAGATGTCAGTTTAACCTGCACTGAATCCAACAAATTCGCCCCGGTCACAATTAATACTAGTTGACCTACATTCTTTTTTAGAAATGCAGGGTCCCTATAATCTAACACAAACACATTGCTGCCTAGTTCTCTACTTAGGTTTCATCCTATAAATCTGGCTCCTATCACAGTAGCCCCTTACGTTTCAGTGACAATATGTCTTGTTTGGGGTGAATAAAAGTTTTAAAGAAAAATGAAGCGTTAATCTATAATAAACGGTTTCAAATGAGTAAAATTTGATAAAATCTCGGAATTATGTACAATTTATGTCCATTAAAAGTGTTTAAAACTATTGTATTATTTGGATTATTCGGACTACTATTCTCATCTTAGATGTTATTCTCACAACGCTTCGGTCGATGTAACCAACGACCTTCTTCGGGTGTGGACCAACGTATATAAGTGCTAAGTCATAAACAGTTGTAAATGACAGTCTTCTGTTGACGGTTCAATCCTCACAGGCGATACTAAGAATATAATTAAGAATTACTTAAAACTTTTATTCTGTCATGGCTGACGGAACGAGAACAATCTGGATTCTTAAACTTAAAGAAGTGTTCAGTTCGAAATTCCGTCTAGATTCCCGAGTTTGGCATAAATATTCCAGAGTTCAATAATACGCACCTAAAGAAGGCGGGAGCTTACATCGGCCGAAACGTTGTGTAAATAACATCCAAGATAAGAACAGTAGTCCTAATAATACAAATTATCAATCCTCATCCAAGAATCCTACAAAAGTAACATGTATTATTTGGATTATTCGTACTACTATTCTCATTATTTATCACAACGTTTCGGCCGATGTAACCTCCGATCTTCTTATCGAACACGGGAATCTTCATGCCGAATTCGAGAATCTATACGGAATTTCAAACTGAGCCGGTTATTTAATCCACGGAGGTAGATTTTTCTTGTTCTATCAGCCATGACTGGGTAGAAGTCTGAAGTAATTGTTTCAATTATGACTTTAGTTAGTATCGCCTGAAAAGGTCGGGGGTTATATCGGCCTGAACTTTGAGAATAATATCCAAGAAAAAAATAATAACCCGAATAATCCAACTAATACAAATTATCAATGTTCATCTCAAAAATTGCGAAAGATAGAAGTAAATATTTATTTAATGTAGGGTTTGCGTTTTCCTACAGACTCCCTGTTTAATAACGTGGATAACGAAACGCATTATTCCGATGCTGTCTTACATTCTCGTCTTTCGGAGAGGCAGGTGTCACGTCTGTTTTGTCACAACACGAGACGCCCACATTTAGGACGTCAGAACGTCTGCATAACTCATCCAATTTATAAAAACGCACGTGCGTAAACTCGTACAATATCTTATCGAGAAGACACAACACACGTTGTTTACGGTTCATAAATTTATTGACGGTATGTGCCTCTGGCCAGGATATCGCAAAACCGTACTTGTAAATCGGCCGACATTAAAATGACCTTCGATCTCTCCCCAAACTTCCTATGCCGGATTTTGTGAGAGAGGACAGATTTACACGAGACCCAATACACCTTTGCCACAGACAATCGCTGCTACAAAAAAAGAACCGACTGTTCTTTTTTCAACTCTCGCCATGACGTCACTAACGAAATTTCGTATACCCAATGAACTAATACAATAGTCTTTCGAAAATAAAAACGAATAATACATCGGTACTATATAATAGAATACGTGCTCCAGCAGAGGAACAGAAACTGCCCGAAATCTCATAATCTGAATAAAATGGAAAAGAAAAACTGATGGTACCAGCCGAGTCTGGTACCACAAAAATGTTTATAAATAGTCGAGGAGGATGGAAAGACTAAGGATGAACAGCGCAGTGAGTACTAAAATTGTTGTTGTTATAATTATTATTATTATTATAATTATTATATTTTTTTATCATTATTATTAATTTTATTATTTTTATTTTTATTATTATTTTTATTTATCATTATTATTATTATTATTATTATTATTATTATTATTATTCATTTTGTTTTTATTATTTTTATTATTATTATTATTATTATTTATCATTATTATTATTAATTTTATTTTATTTTTATTATTTTTTATTATTATTATTTTTATCATTATTATTAATTTTATTATTATTTTTATTATTATTAATTTTATTATTATTATTATTATTATTATCATTATTATATAATTATTAGTTACTAGCGGGACCCGTGGAAATTCCACAGTTGTATCCTTAATCTGTTATATATTGCTGTCTTGCTTAATAATATTTCTATTCTATGGACGTCCGTCGCAAACAATGACCTACCCATCTTATTGTACCACCTTGATTCAAACAGAAACATACTTATCTATGTACTCTGGTTAATGAAGTTTCAGAATATATCTGTTTCCAAAACCCTTGTATGAGTTTGGGAAATATTTCCATTCTATGGAATGACGCGCGAACGAATACTCCACGATATTATTGTACCAAATTTAGACAGAACAGATGAAAGCCAATCAATTTTATTTTAGTTCGAGTTTCAAGTTCGACACAATAGTGACATCAGATGATATTAAAAAAAAATAATTTTTACATCGCATCTTTGGCGATCGGGCGATCCCAACGTTTTTAAAAAGATGGAGGGTGATTACATAACTACGAACGTGAAATTGCCGTAGCGTATAATAAAAATAAAAATAATAATACTAAGAAGAATGATAATGATAATGATAATAATAATAATAATATATTTTTGAGTCTATATTAAAAGATATTATTGAGATCAAGTCTCTCTTTCTTTTCTCGTAAAATTAAATTTGCACACGTGATTATTTTCTCCTTTCTTTTTATTATTAGCAGTTATTATTAAGATAAAGCTTATTCTTCTTTGCGCATAAACATTAAATTTGCATACGTGATCATTGAAGCGAGCCGGACATACGTATGTTCACTTTTATTATATAGAAGAAACTAGATAAATATTTCCCCGAACAGAACAGTTTTGCATCACTCTATGTCCCTTTACAAAGATTAAAATCAAGATATAATGATAGTAACCCTTATGTCCAGAATACTTATTCCAATTTTGAGTAAAATCCATTATATGATTTTATTCTAGAAAATATCTCAAATTAAAGGCTTAATCTTAAGATTAAGCCTTTAATTTGAGATATTAGTTTTTAAGAAGAAATTGAAAATCAGGGAATCTTGCCTAATTGATGTCTAATGACTATGAATCAAATTCAATGTAAATCTGAAATATGTGGATTTCAAATAATAGGTTGGGTCCATATTAATACCTATTATAAAGATTTCACAAAAATCGTAGGTATCTAAATATTCAGGAAACCTTCTAACCCCTTTCCTTTACATAAAACTAAATTAGACTATATATATAGCCCATATTAGCCACCCTTATACGGCATAATCGCGTTGACACACCGGTTCTCTTTAGATCATCGAAGTTAAGCGACGTAGAGCCTGGTCAGTACCAGATGGGTGACCATTTGGATATGCTGGGGCTGTATGTCATCTTCCCATGACCGGGATATACATGCGACTGGGAATTTGATATTCCCTGTAAAGTTACTCCTTCGCAGGAAGCCGGCATAGCCCGATCAAAGCTTATACCACACCAGGTATTATCGGGTCGTTTTCGTACCTACATTTGCGCATAGAAGTTGTGTTCCAAAATTTATAATGGTCGGTAAATTAGTTTAAGAGTGAAACCTATAAATAGAAATACATAAACAAATACACATACCTAAAGTTATATACCTGCACCCTTAAATGTTCAAATTTACAACAAAAATAATGTGCTCATATTACTCACCGTGTTGCCGAGAATATATATTCCAAAATGCATAATGATCGGTTCATTAGTTTAGGAGTTTATCCTGTACAACGAAATATATATATATATATATATATATATATATATATATATATATATATATATATATATATGCGTTATGAGGTTTAAAAAGACTAAATATACATTCGGATTGTACACATTATAAGTTATTTCGACCGTAACTAGGTCTCCTCGGATGTGTTTCCAATCACGATTCAAAATATATAGCCCATATATATTGTTTTGAATCGTGATTGGAAACACATCCGAGGAGACCTAGTTAAGGTCGAAATAACTTATAATGTGTACAATCCGAATGTATATTTAGTCTTTTTAAACCTCATAACGTATTCATGCTCTGTTTGAACGGACATAGAGCTCTCTGATTCGGAATCCTATCGAAAATAATCGAACCTGAAAACTATATATATATATATATATATATATATATATATATATATATATATATATATATATATATATATATGTATATACATAACTTTATATAGATGCACCCCCTTAATTTTAAAGTTTACAAAAAATAGTTATTATGTCCATGTTACTCACCGTGTTGCCTAGAGTATATATTCCAAAATTTGTAATGATCCGTTCATTAGTTTAGGAGACTATCCAGTACATAGAAATATAAAAATATATACACATACCTAACTTTATATAGAGAAAGATTAACCCGTGTTACATTCCAATGTCCTTCCTTTTTAATTACGATTAATGATACTAATTACACTAATTACTAGATGTATATCTTATGCCTGCAGAGTCAAACGAGTATAAATAACTGGGAAATCTCTCGATTTTCGGAGTCTAAAATAATTCCCTGAAATTTCTCTCCAGTTATCTCCATTCCTTTCCCACCGTGGGTGTTGTTTTGCCTTGCTTAATTGCCTCTATTAATTCATGGAATAATTAACTTTCATGGAATCCGGCGTCACCAACCCTTGACTCGCTGATCAGCTTTTCACCCACTTACCGATAATTACTCAGCTGAATGCAAGCGAAAGGTTCACGAGGGCGAAAGGTTAATTATTTTTTACACGCATGTTTATTGATTTTCAAGTTCAGTTTGTTTATGAAGGAAATTGAGTCAAATCGAATATTGTCAGTCCGTTTCGAGATGTTTGAATAAAGATAACTTAGAATGGTTTGTAAATATTTCGTTTTTTCAGACTGGGTGATTGCTCATAGCGTAATGAAAGGCTTCAACTGAAATAAAATATTTTAAAACCGATTAAATGCTACAGATGACTGTAAATCCATGTCAAGAGAAAACCAAAATAAAGCCCGACTAAACGGTAATTCTACGGCACAATCTCGTTGGCACACCGGTTTTTGTTAGATCAATCAAGTTAAGCACGTGGAGCCTGGCCAGTAGAAAATGGGCGACCATTCGGAAATGCTAGGCATTGTATGTTATCTTCCTATGACTGGGATATAGATGTGACTGGGGACACCTTTGTGAATTTGATATTCCCTGTACACTTCCTCCTTAGGAAGAACCCGACACAGCCCGCTTAGGGTTAATACCACACCATGTATTACCGGTTCGTTTTCGTTTTTAAACTGTAATTTATACCAGCCCATTCAGCATAATGGTCACAGTGTTCGCTAATATACCGGGAAACCCGGGTTCAATCCATACCAAAGACTCCAAGACAAATGGTAAGTGGGGCAATCCCGAGGAAAAGAGTGACGCCTTTATTAGTTAATGAAAAGAGAGTCTTCGGGTCGCCCTCGACTACGGTTGATTTATTTGTCATCCTCTAATCTATAATAAAGAACAATGGGTATTTATTTGTAGATAAATTTTGTCACGCAAAAGGTTAGTGAGTAAAGTATTACAAGTGTTTAGGGGAGGGGAGAAACCAAATTGCAAGTCCGACAATCCTCCGTCGTCTAAAATGCATCCGGAAAGAAATCATTCACTCTATTTCCATAATTAATCTTTTTCCGGTTTCTTCTTTCTATACCGATTGATACTTTGTAGTTTTTTCTTCTTTTAAAACTTCAATTTTAGACGTTTTCTTCTTTCTTTCTTATTTCTTTTTTTACAACTACGCTGATTGACAGGTTATATTATATGAATACGAATATGATTGCGAACACTAGCGAAGCATGCATTTTCCGTCATTTTTGACAGAGGCTGTACACTCGTATATTATTATGCTCTAATTTCAACTAGGTTCGTATCATCTTATATAGGGTTAAACAATTCTTAAACCCCGCATTCAGAGCGATCGGTTTGGCAGAAGCACATCTATGATGGCTGGGTGGAGGGGGGGGGGGGCAAGGCTAATGCAGTACTTTACTTTTAAACGTGCCCTGCGGGAGCGACACGTGGGTTATTTACCTCCCCGGGGGTTAGGCACAGGGCCAGTTTTATCTTACTCCCACAAGGTAAGATGTGACCTAAGGTCGGGTCGGGAAAGTGGGACTTGAAAAGCCAACGCCCGAGAAGGTGAGCACTCTGGCCATTAAAAATTGCCTGGGCAGCCCCGTCGGCATTCCCCGGTAGGGGCGCCTCAGGCAGTAAGCAATAAACTTAGTCCTCCCCAAAGAGGGGAAGCAAAGCCTGGGAGGGTGGACTTCCTAGAACTGCACAGGACCGTCCCATAGACCGGCGTAAATCAAGCCCCGAAGGTCAAGACGATACCAGTCTATCGAGTGCAGTATCCATCGGAACAGATACAACACTTTGATCTTGGCCAAAAGGCCTAGAGCGTTCTAGACACCTTTCAGCTTAACTGTTTGTGACGGTGACTGTGGCAGAGCTTGTCTGCCGCGTGGTGGTCTACTCAGATGCGTAAGATCCCATGGCAGCAACCAATTACGCAAACATCAAACGGGAGCAGAACATAGGTATGGATAACTGGATGGCAGTTGTCTTGTGTGCCATATCTGCAGCAAGACTTGTCAAAGAAAATCTGTGTTGCTGAGCCATATGTGTGCCAACAATCGGGCAGGGATGACTTTCTTGTTAAAAAACGCGGCAATCCTTTAAGAAATTTAAGTTGACCACTGTCAGGGGATGTTAAAAAATAGACTGTCACTTATGCAAGGTTCCGTAAAACGTTTGTTGAACCCTCTCGATTGTCTACTGCCTGCTGCCCACTTTCTAAAGGCACAAATAGAACTTAATTTCCTCTTAATCACGTTGCAATTCCAGGTGGCTATGGGTATAGAGAGATAGCTTGCAGAGTCTAGGCTGATTCTGTGAACTGGGTTCGCGCTATAGAGCGCGAACCCAGTTCAGACGATCATAGGATCGTCTGAAATTATCACTCTCTACACAGATAATAGCAATAAGCTTGAAATGCATATAGGTAATAATAATTTAATATTTATTTAGAAATATTATATATATATATATATATATATATATATATATATATATATATATATATGAAGCAATTCAACAAAAGATATAAGCGTCAACTAATATCTTATAATTAGTGAAACATCTGGATACAAACTGAAGCTCAATATACTGGATAGAGCAAGTGAAGTATCGTTAAAGTGATATATCGTGATAAAGTAAAGCTCAATACGTTGACTAGAGCAATCAATTTAAAGAAGGAAATATGAAGATAAAAAATCGCACAAAATTATATAAAATTACCTAAAATTGATACATATTTTTGTAATAGACTGGTTCCTTAACCTTAAAGATAAATCCAGATTGAACTTTATTACCTTCGATATAAATAACTATTACCAATCGATATCTCCAATCCTCCTTAATAAGGCACTAATATTAGCTAAAAATAATTCTGACCTCACTGATATAGAACTCAAATTATCCTACTAGCTAGAAGATCCATACTTCATTTTGACGACAAATACTGGACTAGGAAATACACCCTTAATAATTACGACATCGTTATGGGGGTCATCGAACTCAGCCCAAGTTACAGACTTAGTCTGCCTCTTCCTCCTGTATGAACTCAGACATAGATTTAAGAATATACATGGGGGTTGTACAGGGAGGATTTCCTATTCGTTTCTAAAGATAGACCTAGAATTTACAATAAAACTATCAACCAACTGCATACCTTCTTCAATAACTTCGGCCTCACAATAACCATCGACAAAGGGAAAAAAGACTCCAATTTCCTCGATGTCACATTGGACTTAAACTCCCCCTACCACAGACCCAACCTAACGCTATTCTATGTGCATAAACACTCTAACCACCCTAAATCGATAATAAATTCAACAGTCCCCCTCTGTCTCAAATAGAATCTCTAAACTATAAACTAATAAAGCAATATTCGACCAAAATTCAAACTTTTACATCAACGCCTTGCTTAATTCGGGATATCCAGACAAGATAACCTATAAACAAGAACGTCCTACACACGATAAGCCACACCGCAACATAAGCACGCACAACATGACGCAGAGACATAGTAATTACAATAATAGAAATAATAATTATATTACGGACACGAATAACTTAAATAACACCAAATATAAGGAACACGTTAACCACCAACCTGAAAATAAACACAAACGATTAAGGAGAAAGAAAAATATTTGGTGCAATCCTCCGTACAATAACAATGTTAAAACCAATATTCCTAGGGAATTTTTCAAAATAGTTGAAAATTCATTTAGATACCCACACAAATACAATACCATCCTAAATAAAAACAATATCAAGATATCGTACTCCACAATGCCTAACATAGTACAAACTATAATAAGTACTAACAATGAGAAAATTAAATATGCCCAATCAATCATTACCCCAGATACACCAACTAATAATTGCAACTGCCATACCCATCAATATGTCCATTAAATAATAACTGCATACACAAAGATGTGGTCTATGCATGTACCGTAACCAAATTACCCCAACGCACCACTGATCTAAACAATACCACCGAACTTCCATCACCCCGACCCACAACCCCACCTAACTCTAGAAACCCAAACCCGAACCAGCCTAGCAACACTATGATACCCACAACCAAAAGCAACCCAGTAACTGACAGAAGGGCTAACCCTAGGATATATACATACATAGAATCGACCTCACAATCTATAAAATTCAGAATCTCCTCCCACACTTACTCATTCAATAACAACACCAATAACAAAACCTCTCTAACTAGATTAATCAAAGATTTTAAATCAAATAAAACCCAATTTTCCCTAAAATGGTCTATACTGAAAAAATCAAAGTCCTACACACCGGGCTCAAAGAAATGCCACCTATGCACATCTGAACCTGTAATGATACTCACGGCTGCAAGAGAGAAAAACATTATAAATTCAAGAAATGAGATAATTTCCAGATGCGGAGATTTAAGTATGCCCAGCTTGTAACCCCAATAGACACCCCACCCCATAACACATAAATACACATAACCTGACATCGTCGTGCCTCCATGATATCTAGATCATCCTCACTCCCATATTAGAGTTAATTTTAACCCAATAGTAAAAACATATAGTTAATTACCCTACCATACGACTTCTTAGCGTCAATTTTCCACTACAGATAGACCCTACCGCTCCAACCCCTCTTGAAAAAATATTAACCTAATACTAAAAGCTTACAGTTAGTCATACCCCCTGACGGTATACTCTATATAACATCAACTTGTATCTTGCACATGATGGTCTGACGCTGTTGGTCAATAATTGGCACGCACACGTATTTGTGGGGTGAATTTGTACATTCGATTCCCTAAACGCGTTTGCCAAATGCATCTCCTCCCTCGTCTGAGAAGATTTGACTTATTAAATATAACTCCTATTTCTCTAAGCACATACACCTAAGGCCACTCTTCAATTCCACTAAAGTCAGATAAGTTAATATAATGTAATATAATTTAATATAATATCAGTATAAGTACATACACCGAATTTCACCTTTTAATTCCACTAAAATCAGTTAACATAATTTATTATAATATTAGTCTACACAAAAATAAAAATCCGATAACCTGTCTTGCTTTCAGAATAAAATACTCACATTTATTTAATACATCTGCTCTGAAAATAAACCTATACTCTTGTAATATTCCTTCTTTTAATATTATTATAAATTGGCGCTATCTATAAATCCCATTGACCATATTTTCTTTGTCCGCCAAGAAAACCTTTCTTTCACCTCAAAATATAAGCAACTGAATTCCCCCCACCCTACAGACACACCCAGTACCCCCTTCTCCACTACACGGCTTTAGCTGACAATTCAAAGTAAAACTTGAATTTATAGACTTTACCACCCAAACCCCATCACTTGCTCAACTTCAACCCACTCCTTCACACACACCCTTAAGACATTAGCTGTAGGCATTATTCCAACTGCTTTCGTTGGATCCAGTTCTGTTTACTTTAATCGACTGAGTTTCCTACCAAAGGCAGAATATTTAAGCTAATATATGACAACTTTTGAAACATCTCACTGCCCGGAGGCCAGGTGTTTGAAGGCAGATATGAACCATGCCACATAGCGTCTTTTAACAGATGATCTTCGTTTCGGATCCGCCGAATTGGATACTTACTATATTACTCCACGGACTTTTACTTGTAATTCTACGGAAGTATACACAAAACGGAGAGACGAATCCTCACGGACCAAGTGAGATATTTTTTAACCCTTTACCTTTTATTTGAAACCCTGTAAAACTTGTTAAAAAACTTTCTCCAAATCTACAAACATTTCTCCAAATCTACAGACTTTTGCTATTTTGCTATCTGCACCATAGCGTCCCAGTTTGTCTTCGACAAAGGCTACTCAATACTGCTACCATTCTCCCTCTCGGCCATTTATTTCTTTATCCCCATTTTATGTTATTTCTTCAATTTTCAAAGTGAAATGGAACAGGTAATATTTATTTATTATAAATATCACATTACCGAATTTTATCCTCTGACGAGAAGAGTTTTATCTTTGAAAATCCATGGATTAAGGATTAGTGTAACTCCTTGCACTTGAACTTTCGATGTAATAAAATTTGTATCAATTTTAGGTAATTTTATGTAATTTTGTGCAATTTTTTATCTTCATCTTTCCTCCTTTATATATATATATATATATATATATATATATATATATATATATATGAATAAAAAAATAAAATCGGAGAGCAAGAAGAATGGAAAATATGAAAGTACGTGTATTAAAAAGATCTTTCTTTATTTATGTTTTTGTGTATTTTCTTAATCAAAGAACTAATCAAAATATATTATGAATAAATTTTAAAAAAAGATTTTTAGAGTGTCTTATATGATACTAATTTTGACATTTACCTACATACAGAATGACATCACGAGATCTCTATCAAAAAATCCTATTTCTACCTATTCAAAATCAAAAGGATATTTTCTCATTTGTGCTTTCTGCATTTCAACGGATTATACAGAATGGCCTCCATTCCCCCAAATAACACGTCCCAACATTCGGTGGGCCTCATTTCTTAATTTTCTGCAAGAATTAAATAAAACTTTTGTGGTAACTGGGTTATTGTGCTTAAAAGCATCATGCAAAAACATGAGAGTCTTTGGACTCTTTTTTTCTTTATTCTCGAGCAGGTGTTCGATATGATCTCCATTTTTTTAGGCCTCAAGAAGTTTAGTCTAATAAAGATGTAGCGGAAACATGTATGCACATATGTAGCCAATAATGATTGTATAAATAAAAATACATACTAAATACGTTGACAACTCTACTTTTTATGGAGCACTATCATATAAACATGGTAAGGATTCGCAAGCAACTAGTAAGGATTACACAACTGCTATGAACTGAAGACACTCAACGATGTTTTTTGGATCGCGGGATTTAGTCGACGCGTTGTATTTGGTATGGTTCAACACGGTACAGTTCGTTGGACTCGTTAAAATTGGACTTGATGGAGTTGATTTCGATTGGTTGGACGATGCGTTGAACTCGACAACTGTTTGGCCTGGTTTACCTGTTTTCGTTTATACAAGCTGCCAAATAAAATGGATCCCAACTTCCGAGGGCCCCAATTTTCTGCAAGAATTGATGAAACGTTAGTAATAACTGCTTTATAGTGAGTTATGGTGATCTACCCTATTTCGTCACTACATGGACTTTTCCCGACACTATGAATAATGGTAATAGGGAGAGTCGATATGTCCAATCCAGAAGCCGTCTCTGGCAACCCATTACTTCTGTACTTTCTGTAAATGCATACTCTTCTTAACTACCTCCTTGTTGTCTTATTTCTTTGCGGCCCTTTAAGGCTACAACATGATGTTTAAAACATCATATCAAAATGTGAAAGTCTTTGGACTCCTTTTCTTTATTATAGAGAATGTGTTCGAGATGCCGTCCATTTCTTGAGGCCCAACACAAATTTGCCCATGATTGACTGTTTTGAACATTAATAATGATCGGTTAATTAGTTTGGGAATTAATTTTGGGACACAGCTGCTATGCGTAATGTGGACTATATTTTGTTTAATTTAGTTTTATGCAAGAGTAAAAAGAAGGCGCAGGTCATTTGTAAAAATTCAGATACCTCTGATTTTTCTAAAATGTTCACACTAGGTATTAGACATCAATTAATAAATATTCACAAAATTTCAATTTCTCGGAGGTATTTTAAGGGGTTTTATTTGATCATTAAAATATTTCAGATTTGTATTGAATTTGATCCATAGTTATTAGATACCAATTAAGCAAGATTTCGTGAATTTTATTTTTTTTAAGACCTTAAATTTTAGACAGTATCTAGAATCAAAATCTTGTAATTGGAATAAGTATTCGAGACATAACGTTCAGTATCATTATATCTTTAACTTAACCTTCGTAAGGCAGCATAGAATTAGTGCAAAAGCGTTTTGTTGATTTACCCTTCCTGGAGCGGAGATTCTCACTCTTTCTGTCTCTATGTCTCTCTCTGTCTCTTTCTCTGTCTCTTTCTCTCTCTGTCTCTCTGTCTCTGTCTCTGTCTCTCTCTCTCTTTCTCTTTCTCTCTCTCTCATATATATATATATATATATATATATATATATATATGAATAGATTTTTATAGGTGCAAAGTTTTAATAAACAATGAAATAATGTTGGACACACTGCCATTATTATCAATAATGAGGATTTTTTTAATGATTTATATTACAAAAGAGGAAAAAAGAAACAGGAGAAGAGGAACAAAGATGAATCACTTCGTAAACTTTTCTTTTTTTCTATGAGGATTTTTTCTGCACTGGGGGTACTCGGATGAGGCATTCTCTATTTTGCACAGAGTTCGTTCGAAATCGCATTTAAAGAGTACACCTATAACTTAGAACTAATGGGTGTACGTCAAGAATGTCTCTTCCCATTTTCTTTTTTATAATTTTCTTTTTAATACCCTCGATAATTATTTATAGTCTTTTGACCACGTTTTTAATCGTGACTCCCCTTCATAGTCGACGATTACCTTGAAGAGTGTCGACTGAAAAGCGTCTCGGTAATTTTATTTTATTTTTTTTTACCTTTTCTTTTCTCAATACTCGTTTGGAAATGGAGAAAAAAATACTCGTAGAGAAAGAAGAAAAGTTTACGAAGTGATTAATCTTTTTCCCCCTTATCCTTGTTTTTGATCCCATTTCAATACGCTGACGAGTCCTGTTGGGCTATAGACCTTTTTAGAAATATTTAAAAAGTCAGCCCATCTGGATGAAACCGCGGTACGACTCTGAAATATGTAACGTATAGTGTTTAAATAAATCATTTGTATTTAGCTCTCACTCTTCTGCGATCGAGCACTTTACTTTTTTCTTTTCAATATAACTTGGCACACCACACACACACACACACACACACACACACACACACACACACACACACATATATATATATATATATATATATATATATATATATATATATATATATATATATATATATGTGTGTGTGTGTGTGTGTTTTTTTGTTTAGTAAACCTTCAAAAACACTTAAATGCTGTGTACTCTGTAATCGAGTATCATCGAGCTTATTTTTATTGGACTGATTCTGGTCTTTACTGAATAAACTATCTTCTCAGGGAAATATATATATATATATATATATATATATATATATATATATATATATATATATATATATATACTAATTAATTTTTTTTATAAATTAATTTTGCGTACATAAAAGGAATGTATGTATATGAACTTCCCAAACTGAATGTTAAAATAATTGTTTACCACCCACTTAAAACCTTTTTGTTCGACGCTTTCACGACGCCTGTCGCTTTTCTCTGGGATTTTAGCGGCAATAAGCCTCATCAAGGTTCCAGCAATCTCTGTATCTTTCCAGTGGAAGTTTGTTCGCTGCCCTCAACACTTCCATCCTCCTTGACACTTCACGACCATTTTTTTGTTGTAACAGCCGGGACTGGCGCCACTATATGTGTGTGTGTTTGGAAGAGGTATGTCAGTTTTCATTCGATTCGTGTAATGTGATTTCTATAGTTTTTGTTCCATTTAAATTTCAACTTACCTGTGACTGGTTGGTAATCGCTGTTTATGTGGGTTTATTATTATTATTTACTCACTAGGAGTTCTCACACAGCTCATCAGTGATTGCTCACCGACAACCGGTGGTATTCCCTGGAGTCTGAGTGACAACAAGTCTCCCAAGATTTCCAGTATTCTCCACCTCTTTTCGATAGCCACCGCAAATAAACTTGCAGTATCACAACAGCCGTTTACCATTGATTTCTCGCTGGTAAGCACCATTGGTCTTCTTTGGGATTTGGGTGACAATAAGCCTCCCCAAGGTCCCAGCAGTCTCTGCACTTCCAGTGGAGGTCTGGTTTGTGGTGTCCCTCCTCGGTCTTCTCATCCTCCTTGACCCTATGCAAATATGTTGTGTGGTGTCAGCCTAGGCTGGTACCATTTTTTTTGTTGTTTTTTTTTTGTTTAATTTAGAAGATTTTTTAAATATTTGGTATCATTATTGTTATTATTAGTAGTAGTAGTAGTTGTTGTTGTAGTATTATTAGTAGTAGTTGTTGTTGTAGTCTCTCTTTTCTTTTTTCTTTGTTTTTATTTCCTCTTTCTCTACGCCATCTCAATTATTTTTAAAGTAAAGCGATCGATTTATACAATTAATCCAAATAAACAACTTTTTCTTCTTTTTCTTCTTCGTTCCCCCCCCCCCTCTCTCTCTCTCTCTCTCTCTCTCTCTCTCTCTCTCTCTCTCTCAAATTCATTGTTTTCTTTTCCTTTCTCTTCGTTACCAATGTCATTATCATTTTAGACTTCGGTTTCTTCCGTTTTCCTTTCTGACTCATGCAACCAGAATTAATCCATTGGCGCCATTTCCTTAACCACCATTTTATCGTCGTCTTTTGTCAATTCACACTCGAGCCATTCCTGCCCCCTTGCACCAACGACGTCGGTCCCTGCACTTACAACGGCATTCCATTATGAGACACTAACTCACGCACGTCATCTCTTTTTCTCTCTCTTTTTTTCTGTTACAAATCGACATGACTATCATCGGTGTTTCAATGACCTATGAGTAGGGAGTTAAAAGGGGGTCAGGTCTTTTACCAGAGTTGAGACACGGTCAGACTTATTAATAAATGCACTACAGTGGCACAGAGAACGTTTTGGTGATATTATTCTGTTTTACAGCATATCAACCTTTTTTGTTTATTTATTGCAGAAGCGCAATACTTTTCAAACGCAGCAGTGGTTTGAATGTTTTATTTACGTATCGACTTTCGATTGGACAAAATCTCTAATCAGCAGTTTCCTTCAGCCAATCAGATAATTCCAACGCGTCGTATAAAACCCCAAACAGGGCGTCTTTCTTCCGCTTCATGCCTTTTGTTTCAGAGACAAACACACGGGTGTGCGATACACACTGGCATGTCTTCTGGGCCGAGTGGCCCTTAAAAGCAGCACACACACAACGAGACTTACACGGACTTTTAAATACAATGCCCGGTAAGGCACACAAACGCCGCTCCATGAACGCACATGTACACAATTTTATAGCTACATGCACTCTCTCACTAAATAAACCCTCCTAAACGAACGCATATACACAAGTTCATACACATACTCTCTCACTAACAAAACAAATACACACACATATATCCATACCTATTTATTTACACACTCGTAAACACACACGGCGCTAGTCGAAACAAACATGTGTACTCAATTTCCTTTGAGCACAAAAAATATCTATTTCACTCGGAAACTTTCCTTGGACACTTTGAACTCTCATTCTTCACGAACTTTATCTTTCATTGTCTTAACAACTTGTTGAATTAAATCAATAATTATTGTATGGATAAACTTTGCCATTCTTTCCTTTTGATAATATCGTATCCTCTTCAGATCCCCCACCCCTGTGCATAAACCCCGACCTTGTGTCGAAGGTTACCCTCGTGGGGAGTTCAGTAAATAGGGACTCAGAATCTTTCTGATGAAATTTTTAATAGCAGTTTGATTTTTAATCTTTGGAAGTTCTTTCGTTATTCTCATGGTAGGTGCTCGACTGAGCTCCAATCTCTGTAAAACATTCCCAGTAAAAACTGATCTACCTACAACCATTGTAACGAATTTTATTTTCTCCCACTGTATACCTATTACTAAACGAAACTTCCATTAACAAAATTTATTTCCAATAACTTTTCGTAGGTGGAACACAATACCACAGAGTTGCTTCTCGACCGACTACAACATGGTTGTTTTCATGTTCAATGTTAACAAATTCCTGTCGAGACGCCCTCCTAAATAATAAAATATTGCCCATTTCACCTATTGTTTTCCAATCCTCTCATGGTGTTGTTCCTTGTCCAACTGACAAACTCATTAGCCTCGAGTGGCCTTTGGTCCTTGATAAGAAGTGACTCGTTAGTGTGAAAAAACACCCTTCTGATGAGATATTTATTACCAGTCTGATCTTTAATCTTTGGAAGCTCTTGTTCATTCTTTAATTAGATACTGTCGTTCCCTCTACAATGCATATTGTAAAGGATTCATTGTATACGATTATTTGAACACAAGTTTGTTGAAGACAAAAGAAAGAATGACAACAGCTATTCATTTAAAATAATCAATTTTTATTGGCAACTCTGTTAAGACAACGAAAGATGAAGAGTCCGTGAAGAATGAGAGTTAAAGGAGTCTAAGAAAGTCCTGGTGAAAGAAAAGTATTTGTCTGTAAGGAGAAATTGAGTACACATGTTTGTTTCGGCTGGCGCCACGTGTGTTTACGTGTGTGTAAATGGAATAGGCATGAAGATGTGTGTTTATAATAGCGTATCTGTTTTGTCAGTGAGTGAATGTATATGAACTGTGTATGTGTGAGCGGTGTGTGTGTGCTTCCCTCGGAGTACAAAGGTTCTTGTGTGTTTCTCGTTACGTTTATTGATGGCGCTTTGAACACCCCCACCAGAGAGACTACGCATGAACGTGTGTCGTCTGAAAGAAAACAGGAAAAAAGCTGTGCGTTCGGGCTTTTATAGTACGCGCGAAATTTCGGGAAGTATCTATTTTAGCCATTACTAGTGGAAGGTTCATACTTTACCCAACATTATTAATCCGAAAATTAACACAATAGACCCGAGGTTGGATTCGGACTCATCATAGCCGATTATATAGTCTGCTACTGTATCCATTTGACTAATCACACGTTTCCCATTTAAAACAGAAGTTGATGGGGATTGTGAGTAATTAACGAACTGTGCTACAACAGGGATTCGGTTATGTAAATCTTTGACACTATAGAGACGTTGACATTACCCATTAAACATTCTGAGGAAAAATAGCCATCTAGTCTCTGCTTGAAGCACTTGCTTTTCTAGTCATAATGAGATGATGTGATACTACGAAACAGTCGATCTGTGACTGACTACATATAATGCTCCGTACCGCCTTCGTGGGTTGGGCACTGTCGAATGAGAAATCGTCAGCTTTTATTAGCAATAATGCATAGTTATTCGTAGAAATGAATAGAACACTCTTCGGTAGTTGATGTAATCTATAAATAATAATATGATATTTTCCTGACTCATGACTTGCGAAAATTTTGTAGTGGACAGAAGTTCGAACTTAAAAAAAGTAATCCAGTTTCAATCTCAGGCTGAAGCATTTACCCCTCAAGCCACATTGAGTAATTGTGATACAGCAAAACAGTCTGTCTGTGGATGACTACATATTGGTTGAGAACTGTGGTATGTTATATAGCAATCTGACATTAATGATAATGCAAAGCTCTTCGTAAAAACGAATAAAGCACACTTCGTTAGTTGATATTGTTTATGAAAAGTAAGTTTTCTCTATCTCATGGCAAGTGCAAATAGCGCAGTGGATAGAATATCGAAAAAATCAATCTGGTTTCAATCTGAAATTCGACACACTATATATATATATATATATATATATATATATATATGGCCGTATGTGTGTGTGTAAATATATATATATATATATATATATATATATATATATAATTACTCAATAATGAATATTTAATTATTATCCACATGCGTATACGTTTCATCCTCACGGAATCTTCAATATGGAGATAAATGTTCAAACCGATCGCACAATTCGAACCTTGGAACACGAGTCACATTTAACTCAATTTCGAGCCATCTAACCAATGAGGCAAATTCCAACCGTTACACGACGAGTAGAGAAATAAACCCTATTTATGTCATATATATATATATATATATATATATATGTAGTTTTGGAAGTTTTTCAACCATTAAAACTATTTAGTCTCAAGTCCTTTGGTGGAAAACTACTTTGCTTATAAGTCAATTTACTTTTTACAGTCACTATGTTAGTTTGCTTTCTAAGTATTTACGCTAGTCTTAACATTATATTAGGGATCATCAATTGTTTACCATGAAAAACTGTTTCGGAAATTTAAATATATATATATATATATATATATATAAGAGGAGATTGTAGTTTGCTTGAAGCATTGCTGGTAAATGTAAGTGTAAATTAGTCGTCCAAGGCTATAGCAATGCGATGTGGTTGCCGTGAGATGGAAAAGTGAAAAGCAATAAACGCAGGGAGAGAGTGAAACTCAAAACGATTTATTAATAATTTCACGAAAACTGATTAAATACCAAATAGTATTTTTTTTTTTTTTGGTAAGTAACAGATTGGCAAAGGGTAATCTTAAATTTTCGAAAGAACAACTTTCATTATCAGAAGACAACAATAGAAGGCCGAGGGGGTCGGAAAAACGTGGAAAAACCGGTGTCAGATCATCGTATTATAGGGGAAAACAATTGGGAGTAGGAACGCAGAAAACGTCAAAATTCAATTAAGCAATCATATAACTAAGGTTAAAACATTATAAACATTAGTTTAGTAATATACCAATTTTTTAAATTTTATTATGTTTCATTTTAAATGACTCATCAATCTTTATTTATTTATTTATTTATTTTTTTTTTCTTTCATTTATTCTCTTCAAATCTAAATTTAAATTCACTGTCAAAGGGAGATAACTTATTCTAAATAATATGTTCAGACCTTAGAAATGAGATTGGAACCTTGAGAAGGAATTTGAGTTGTGAAGTGGATTAGGAACGCAGAAAACATCAAAATTCCATTAAGCAATCATATAACTAAGGCATATATATATATATATATATATATATATATATATATATATATATATATATATATATATATATCAAAAGAGAGTGAAAAATAAATGATTAATTTAATTCAAAATGCTGGAATGTAAGTTAATTTAATTACATCTAATTGAAAGAACTCAAATTAATTAAATATATTCAAAGTAGCATCTAACTTTTCCAAACTGTAGTTATAATAATAAGATGAATGCATGATTGAAAAATCTTCTTTCTTTGCGCTACTTGCATTATGCATAAGCTGTTACTGGCGTTTTTACACTTGAATTACAATAATTATAAAAGATAAGGAGAGTAGAAAGTGAATCTTGGGTTTACTTTCGGCAGTCTTGTAACTCTCGCTTCCCTTATTTTGTCCTTTAGTCCTCACATTTCATGAGCGACGTTTCTGACAAAGGGGGAAGAATTGCTGTTTTCTTGGTCGGAATCTATCCATATAACACTTATCGTTGGCTAGTTTTTTTTTAACCGTGAGGTACTATTTTTAGCTCCTTGCATCAAGTGGAGTCATGCATTGTCTGGAGCGATTTCCATTTAAAAAAAGATGAATAATGTTTCATACCTATTAACTCTGTCATTTTGGAAGAAAAAAGTCGGCAAGCCTGAACATCTTGATGACTGTACGAATTTTTCGTATTCTTATTTATTTTTATTTTTGTTTTTAATGTTTTATTTAATTTGTCTCTTTTTCTTTCTTCTTTCTATTGTTTTTATTTTTATATTATTTTATTCGATTTTTTGTAGTCTACTTTATAATGATATGTTTCAGGAAACATATACGTATTTTTACGAGCTCTGTTAGGATTGAACAGGTGATTTATGAAAAGTAAACATTATGAACCAGCAGACAGAATCGTTTTAAAATGAGTTTTTTTTTCTTTTTCAGGCGTTTTGGACACGTCTTTTTTACTTTCCTTGTGAGAAGTCATGCTCATTGAAAAAATAGATAATTGAGTTACAGGTTACTATACTTTGTTTGTTTGAGTGATGATGAAACGGACTGTTAATAATTGGATCTTTTTAATAATGAATAAAGACATGCCACTTGTATCAATTTTTCTATTGTATATATATATATATATATATATATATATATATATCATAAATAAACTTTAAATTATATTTACATACAGACGACCTCGCTTCGAGCTTATTCTGCATCAATGTAGGAGGTGATAATTTCAGACAGTCACGAGGCGCGAACCCGATTCACAGTCACATTTGACTCCGCACGCTTCGGCTCTATCCTCTAGACCATACGAAATTATCACGTGATACAAGAAAATACATATACACATATATATTTTTTATATAATATATTTTTTATTTTACCTACATAGGGTTCTAACCTGTTTGTGAACATATGCTTATGGATAATTGTTTTTTATGACATTTTTAAGTATATAGTTAAATACTTTTTAATTTAATTAACTCTGAATTTATCAATTTTTCTTTTTAAATCTCTTACCATTATTTTTCTATTTTATTATTTCATTCATTGATTTGATTTTATTATTATTATTATTATTATTAATAATATTACATTATTATTATTATTATTATTATTATTATTATTATTATTTAAATGCATTATTTTATAATTATCACTATACTTACGTCTATTTAGTGTTATCGTTAAAATGTAAATTTACTGGGGTTTTTTAATATTTTTAATTTTTATTAAGATATGTTTATAGATAATTGTTCTTAAAACTGTTCTTTTAAAAGTATATCTTTTCAATCTAATTAATTTCGAATTTTATCAATTAATTTATTTTTCACTAAAATTTCTCATATTTTTGTATATATTTTTTATCTTTAAATTTCTATTTCCCCCTATTGTGTCTATTTGTATGTTCGGTTTCATTACTTTCTGTGCGCTTTAGAAGTGGATCGTATCCCTACCCTCCTTTATCTTCTTCTTCTCGAAGTGCTGTATAATTGAGGAGGTACTATACTCTAGATTTTATGCAATTCTCTCACTTCTGGCATAGGTGTCTATACCTGTGCTTATGAACAGACTTGATATCAATTAAAATACATATCGTCTCGGAAGCTATCGTGCACAAAACTGTTGTTTATGTTGAATTCTTGGAACGAATGTAAATGAATGTCATAAATTTGTTTACCTCTGACCTATAATGTATAAATATCCAGGATATAAATTAATACAAAATGTAGTTTTTAATAAATGAGATCTCATAAAATTCTCATGATCTATTAAATACTGCAAATTAAAATAAGCTCAATGATTAACAGGTTATGTCAAGCAGAGCTTTTATATCATAATTCGGCAGATTATAAAATTTATGACATAAATAAAATTGTAAATATTATTAAAAAAACCTCTGGAACGCGTGTACATATGAATATACACTGCTAAGTTTTTATTTTCGGAGTTTGATTATAATATTAAAAATTTTGATGATGTAAAATAAATTATAATCAACCGAATCAAAGTAATTTTAAATATATTTGTTTCATCGTCAGTGTAGAGAAGAAGTATTCACGCCGGTCGCCGAGTTCGAACCCCGTAACACGAGTTATATTTCAAACTCAAATTCCAACGTCTTTGCCCATAACTCGGTAAATCACCAAGCGGGTAATCTTACTTAAAGGTAGCTGTCGTAAAGAGTTAGACTTTTGAAAGGGACATCGCACTGAAGCCACAATGACGGCTGTGTTAATACTACTCGCCTCGCTAGGTGACAAATAATTAATTATGAATATATTTGTGTTATATATATATATATATATATATATATATATATATATATATATATATATATATATTATAATCCAGGTAAGTTTACATCAACAGGATTAAAATCTAGAGAATCCTTACTGTACTTATGCAAAAGTGCTCAATAATAAATAGAGCTGTTTAGCTGTTTATTAGGTGTAAAAAATGTATTCATACAAACATTATTTAGCCACACATTTTCAGGCATATTTCGGTCAGAGCTGTGGATAGCCAAACCTCTTCGAGCCAACGCCTTTCTTTACAGCTGCATTCAATGAAATGAGATAACATTACTTTCTGAAACTGAACACGTGATCAGCTCATAAAAATATTTAAAATTATACAGATAGTAATATGTTTGGCGATTTGAATTAGCCTTCACCAGTCTTGCTATTTATTTAGATATAATACTAAAATATTTTATATATGAAAGAAAGCTCCTGTTGAACTTTCTTGACAGGGGCAATTTCGTTTCGGTTATTCTTTGCTTTGTATTGTCTTCTCTTAGTGATGTTAAGTCAATTTTGTACCCGATATTTTAAACTCTTTTAGAGCGCTAATTAGCACTCTAAAAGAGTTTTAAAATATATTAGATATTTTAAATACTTTCATAGCCGATATATTTAGATTAACGCCTTTAGCTGAATACCTCCACACACCACCACACACAGAAACAAATGAGATTCTACTTTTTTAGGCGATTATGTGTGAACACACTGATATGCTTGGCGGAAAGAAGAAGAAAAACAAAAACAACAATTATTTTAGAATTTAGAGTGGCTGTTCGCTTTCTTATGTAAATTTAACGTAAAATGATCCCCGTATTTCCGTGTTAACAACCTTTCTTACCACTAACCCTGTGGATGTGGCTGCTAGTTAGGATTAGGTCAGGTTGGGTTTCGGATTAGGTTTAAAGATCGTAAAGAATGTTTCGAAAATAATTTATTAGGAATGTCTTGAAAAATAATTTATTTGCAAAAAATAATGTATTGGAATGTTTTTTAAAATAATTTATTGGAATGTCTTGAATAATAATTTATTAGTGAAAAATAATGTATTGGAATGTTTAAAAAATGATTTATTGGAGAGAAAAAAAGAACATAATTGCAATAAATAAATAGGAATAAAAATAATATGGACAGTGAAATAATTTAAAATATCTGGTACAAATCAGTCCTCTAAAAGGGGTAATATCGGGTAAAAAATTGACTTAACATCGGTAAAAGGAGACAATACAAAACGGAGAGTAACCGAAATGAAATTGCTCCTATCAAGAAAGTAAAAAAGCTCCTTTCTTTGATACAACCGGTCGTATTTTTCATTCAGCTGCATAGTAGCATTGCTCTAAATTGCCATATTATGATTTACCCCCATCATTGTCAATTTGCCATCTTTTGTTTCTTATTCTCTCTGGGGGTTTTTTTCTTCAAAATCCTGCACATCTCTCCATCAGAAATTCCCAGTTCGCTTCATCCATTAACGTCACTTCCAAACTATCATCAATTCTCGCGCAGTCTGTCAACACCGACGCTGCCATTCTCTTTTTTGTCAGATTTTCTCAAAGAACGTGTCAGCCGCCATTTTTTTTTTTTCAATCATTTTTTTGTTTTTTTTTGTTTCAATTATTATTTTTGCACTAAGGTCTTACCTTATTTATCCAACCGCGGTATCGACGCCATTTTTCTCGTTATATTCGCGAAAACCAAGAGAGAACGAAAAACGAAAACTTATAAATGAAACTAGCAAAAAGAAAATGGCAATTACAAAACGAACATCTAGATACAATTACTATATACAGGCTGCGGCAGAAATACCTCCCACATTTCAAACTATCACCTATGTGTTATGAATGAACTTATGCAAGTAGCAATGATGTTTTTATTTAGCTAATGACTTACCCTTTTTATGTCAGATAACCTTATGAAGCAATATGGTTTGAACTGATGACACTGTAATTGCAACGCACATAGCTTTTTAAACTCATTATACGTCTCCAGCCGTGGAAAGCAAAACTGTCTCCAAAGGTGCATTGCGAATAAAAGTAACCATTACAAGATGTTATTTTTCAAATGATATGAACAAAAACTGAAATCCTTTGTTTAAGCAATAATATAATTATCTTTTAATGAACGTTGTTGCCTCTCTCTTTTTGTCAACCGTTGAAATATGGGAGATATTTCTGCCGCATCTCATATATATATATATATGAGAGAGAGAGAGAGAGAGAGAGAGAGTTATCTCGTCGGAGTTTCCATTTTGGAGATTAATTGCAATGCATCCGGCAAATCGATATTTGATTATGACTAGTGATGTATTTATTTTCTTGCAGCATGTTCTTAACACTAAGAAAGTTTAATTCGTTCTTTTCCTTTCCGAACTTAATTATTCCGGCAAACAAGATTATTATAGTGAAGACAATTTTGAATAATGACCTGAAAGGCTACAAAATGTATGAGAGATAGTTTATCTTTTAAACTAAAAGGTAAAAATATGACTTATCTTCCTTACATTTTGAACTTTTTCATCTCTTCATTACTTACACATTATTAGTTTTGTGTCTTCTTTTAAAGTTTAAACTAAAATGATATTAATGAATTCCTGGCTATTCCGAGAAGATACACACACACACATATATATATATATATATATATATATATATATATATTTATAAATAAATATTAAAGTATTTATAACCTAAGCATTTCAAGCTTATTGCTCTCATCAGTGTAGGAAAGTAATAATCTCAGACGGCCGGAATGCGCGAATCCAGTTCACAGTCAGCCTAACATCTACAAGCATTCGCCTTGTACTCACGGCCGCCGGAAACTGTCACATGATTAAGTGAAATTAAGATCTATATGTGCATAGACGCGGGCAGCAGACAGAAGACTAATCGAGAGGGTTCGACGAACGTATTCGGAATTTGCTTTAAAGCTGATCGACAGTCTAGTTTAACATCCCCGATATATCTCGACTTAAATTACTTAAAGGGACTTATCATAATAATATTTATGAATAAATATTAAATTATTTATGACTTACAGACGCTAGCGTTTTAAGCTTATTGCTCTCGTCGGTCAGAAGGCGCGAACCCGGCTCACAGTCAACCTAGAATCGACAAGCAGCGCCCTATCCTCATAACCACCGGAAACTGTCACGTGATTTATGGAAATTTAGATCTGTATGTGCCTAGAAGCACGCAGCAGACAGAAGGCTATTCGAGGAATTTTGTACCGCAATTTTACCCGAAAACTAATTTCTCTCCTAGCATAATAGATCCGCTGGGCACAGAAAATGCATAGACCGCGACAGTATCCATTGGACTAAAAAGGCACCCCTTAGCAAGTATATTAACTAGAAGAAATTCAACTTTGTAAGAAAAAAAGGATTTTGTGAATCTCCTGCGGTCGTAATGGGGTTAAAATAACAGTCCAAACTTCAGAAGGAAATCCTCTACAAGCAACACCGTAATAAACACTGACAAATTTTCAGCGCCAAACGCTTTCTCTCAGCTGTCCAAAATTTGGCTCACTGTTTGCTTTTAATCTGTCTTCTTTTAGTCATTTTGTCTTTACACATGCAAATCAGTTGCTAACGCATGCAAATTAGTTCCAACTATAAAACTCTGCCATTACAAACACAAATTCTATTTTTTCTGGAAAACAGTTGTCCTACACGCGAAACATCCGGTACGCTTTGAAACTTGTACGTGTTGCTACAAACTATAAAGGATTTTTTTTTACTTTAGAGATCACCACTTATACAAGTCATGAGCCACTCGAGGATAAGTGTTAATGAGACATGGAATAGTTGCCAACCAAAAGATGAGGAACACTATGGGAGTACTAACATAGATCAATGGTATGAACTGCGTTTGATTACTTTTAGGGGATCCATAACAGGAATTTGTTAACATTGGTTTTGAAGACGACCAAGTCGTAACCAGCAGGGAAGCAGTCCCGCGGTAATGTGTTCCACGGGTAGGAAGCCTTTTGCAAAGAACCTTTGTCCATGGAAATTCCGCTTGACACTAGGCAGATGGAGGAAGAAAGGAAAGTCTGTTGTTGTGGGGGTGGTTGTGGAAAGATGAATTCTTGCTGTGAATGTCTTACAAGGGAGGAATCAAAGACTAGAGCTCAGTCAAGCACCTTCCATGGAAATAACAATAGAGTAGAGCGAGACTAGTAACCTCTTTTCGGTGAGAAACGGAGTGCAGGGAAGATAAAAGATCACTCAAATAGATATCGAAGTCTATTTTGTACTCTGTCAAGGCAAGAAATGACGCTCTGTGCGGCACCTCTTAAGACGTGGCAGTAGTGTTTTATCCTAGGGTGTATCTGAATCTGAGAAAATTGCATCAAGACGCAGGTACTTTCTGCGGCGGTAGAATAATATCACCATTTTTCCAGCGGCCTTAGCAAAAGTCTTCCTATTTAGATCTTTGGTGAAAGTCAGTCCTACAGTCTACGATGTTGCAAAAGGCACCGGTTCCAAATTATCATATGATGCTTCTACGGACCGGAGACAATGCAGCGCACCGATCAGAATGCCGGTTAAGCTCAGTTCCAACGAAAATCAATTCAAATACAAGTTATCTAAAAGATTATCCAAACACCGGGGGCGCCTAATTGCACTAGGTCGGATTTGAACTCTGCACTGTCATTCCATTGTCCGCGACGATATCCAATTATTTACTCTGGACCAGACGTAGTCATTATTTTTATCATAATTAATTTTTTCCTCTTTTTTCTCAGTTTCAAATTTTTATGGACTCTGATGTTTGTGTTACAGAACGGCAAGGTATCGATCCAGTGTTTCATGTTTATCTGGGGAATTATATCGATTTACCGATCGATTGATTTTCACGTATTTTAGCGAAGGGAGGGAAGTGGTAGAAGGGCATTCTTTTTATAGAGTTTCTTGTTTGTCTTCGGGGGTTTATTATTATTATTATTATTATTATTATTATTATTATTATTATTATTATTATTATTATTATTACTTTGGTTTTTCTAATTGCCTTGTTTGCGCCAATAATCCCATCGGAAATCAGGTCAGAGGTCAACCTCAAAGTAGGAATGTAAAATGTCCCGGCAATCCCCATCATCACAAACAAAAACAAACAAAAACCATAATATTCTCCAACTTCCGGTAAAAAAAAAAGCAGCTATCAAAAACTCATTACAAGAAAAGGGGGGTTCTACTCTCTCTGGCTTTCTCTCTCTCCCTCTCTTTTTTCTGTTTCTCTCTTACTATCTGTCTGTCTGTCCCTCTCTCTCTCTCTATCTCTCTCTCTCTCTATATATATATATATATATATATATAGAGAGAGAGAGAGAGAGAGAGAGAGTTCAAATGTTTTGATAAAATGAACTTAAAACTAATGTATATCAAAAGTGCTCAATAGAAAATAGAGCTTTATAAATACAATTTACACTAACATTAAAACAGTCTGTGAAAATTAATGCTGTTTTATCACATGATGTGGCTTGTTCGGTGTTTACCTTAATTTGCGTACTTGTGTAATTGTGGTATGTTTGTGTAGATAGGCTCTTTGATATATGTAATTGCTATATTTCATTTTTAAAGAATTTTGCTTTTTGATGACTTTCATGTATGATTTTTACTTGTAACATGAGTTTTGAAAAAAAAAAGTGTCATTATAATAATAGACAAATAGGTTAAGTAAATACCGGTTGAATATTCAAATTAATTGATTTGAGTATAAATCTATCTATTAAACCTTAGTTAAATACAGTAGATAGAAAATTCAAATTGAGTAAATAAATAATTGAAATGACTGTACAATTTGAGATATGAATGTTAAATGTCGCCTATTCTTTCTTAAATCTGACTGTAATAATAAACGTACTTTCCTGATTGATTGAATATAATAATTCAAAAGTCTAATAATAATAATTCAAAAGTCTAATAATAATAATTCAAAAGTCTAATTATAATAATTCAAAAGTCTAATAATAATAATTCAAAAGTCTAATAATAATAATTCAGCGTAGTAAGTGTAGGTGCCCAGGCTATTGAGAATTGTCATCCGTGTATGTAAATATTTCATATATGGCAATATGTATGTGTATGTAGTTTCAAATATGTCCAGCTGACTAAAGTGCGTGTATGTTAATCTAAGTTGTGTTTACCTGTATTCTGACAAGATTTATGTATTCGAGTGTACGTACTATTTGGGCGTGTGGGGATAGGGGATAAGAATGTTGTGTGCGTGTTATGACGCGTGTGTGTGTACATGTATTCTGTGTATGCATTCTTCAATATGTAAGCGTATAAGGAGAAAGGAGGGATTGATTTCCACCGGTCGGTGATAATAATAGATGACACGCTTAAAATTTTTCTCTCCGCCCCACTCCAGTTGCTGTGACCCTGTGAAGAAGTTATTTCTTCTGGCTTTTCGGACAATTTAATATTTAGTTGTTTTCCAGCTCCATAGGCGTGCGTTAGCACAAAAACGCAGGTTAATTTGCGTAGGCTGTTTTAATGTATATGTAAATTATATATATATATATATATATATATATATATATATATATATATATATATATATATATATATATATATATATATGTCGCCGTGTCTTTATATCTCTTTATTTTTATATGTGTCCCTCTATATCATTGACGAAAGTATTCACGTAAGAAGAAAAATAAATAAGTAAAAAACGGCTTGGATTATTTTTAAACAAATGCACGTGTTATATGTGTGTGTGTAATGAAGTCGTTTTTCGTGCAACTTCAGACATTATAGGAAACAAACGACTACTTTCTATGTAAAACTGTTCCGCTAAACAATTGGCCTAAGTACTCATAGGTGTTTCCAGAAATAATGCTTTAGTATTTCACCCTTTCAATATTTGTTGAATTCTACCCGGGAAATCTAAGTCTCACAAATAAAACTTCCAAAGAGAAAGTAGCTACATTTTTACCCACTTCAAAGTATCTTCTCTAACCGCTACGCAACTTACCGGGTTCTTTGTTTATAGAAGGGAAATGTTGTTAACGCACTGCTACATTCCAGATTCAGTGAATATAATTCTGTCATTCCGGCTGCTTGAAACTTATACGTTTTGGCTAATCGGATTAAATTTCAATAAACACATCGTCGCAGGCAATATTTCCGATCATAGGCAAGTACATTTTTGATGTAGGTCTTTTTTATTTAAATTTTTATTAGTTATTTTCGACGATATATTTTTTTATATACTTTTTTAATAACACAAACAGGTCAAAAATACGTAGCTATGAAGTTACGACCTGTGGTAATTCGTGTTCTCAAAACAAAATAAACAGTGAGATTTCTTCTTAGGCCGAATAAAATTATTTTCTTCGGGAATATTCTAGATTGGATCCTACGCTATAAAAACAATAAAACAATTATTACAATAAATAAATAAATTATTATTACGACTAAACATAAAGGTTTGTTTAATTATTTGTCAGATACAAAAATTACAACATTTCGATTTCTTTTTAAAACTGTTTGCTTTTCTTTTATATACAATAATCCCGCTATCCAAACAAATTAAACATTACCTTGGTCATGAAAGATTTATTCTTACGCGAATAAAAATACAATATTACCTTTTTAAAAAGTTTGGTAGTTTTTGTTATTTCATCATTATTGTTTACTTTTGTAAACTTTTGAGATTTATTTTTTTTTAAAAGTACATAGTTTTATTTACCAAACTATTTATTTCAACAAAATGCATAAACAAACGTAACAAATAATTATTTTTTAAAAAAACAAGCATTTAAACTCAAAGTCATCCCTATAACAGGCCAGGTGATCGTGCAATTGTGGTATTTTACTATACGATATAGCCGTTAAGACAAAATAGAAAATTCCTTCGTGGGATTAGTTTGATGTTTTTGTGTATTTTACATATCAAATAATAAGAACTACAATGTTCATTTACAAACTTACAATGCCAAGTCTGAAACTTGAAACCTTTTTATTGTTGTTTCTTTTCCTTCCCTCTGCTGTTCTCTTTCTGTGTTTCAGCAGGCTATCAAATGTGGAACAAGAAAGGAAATAGTTCGGTACAGTTTGTAGAGGGGGGCCAGAGATGGTGTATTAAAATTTTAAAAACTTAATATTTGATTTTTCGCCATAAAAATCTTTAATTTATTATTAGTGATCAAACCGAAAGTCAAAAGGAAAAATCACGGTTAAGACAAAACGTGTCTTTTTGGTTGTTGCTAATTCTGGGTTGCCTCAAATCCATTTGATCCAATCACACGACTTAAATTGTGGGAAACTGTGTCATTTACTGAATTAAATTTTATTTTAAAAAAACAAACGGGGCCCGTGCCTCGGCATTGCCCTGAAAATTCAAGGTACGCAAGAAACTCCTTAGTATAAGTTTTCGATAGCGAATGAAGACGGAGAAGTTTTTATGCTGTTTTAATGTGTTATCTCATTCCAGAAATTAAAATAAGAAGAAATGTAACTTTACTTTATCTATAAGAAAAAATAAATCAAATCAGTCGGAGTTCATGCTTCAAAACGTGCAAGAGATTAAAACTTTAAATATTTCAATGTAATTTAGAAAAATCGATTACTAGATTACTAGATTACCTATACGGAACTGTGAAAAATTATAAATCTAACTCTCCTCTCCGCCCTATCATATCTCAAGTTACTACTTGTATATACAAATTAACAAAAGCATTTAATGAACTAATCACCCCTAATTTACCAAGTAAATACAGTGCGAAGTCTACACAAGAATTCATTCAGATACTCTAAACCAAAACAAAACAACAATAAAATCACCGTTTTACTTGACATTCAAAGCCTATTTACCAGCGTACGAAACAATTGATATCATTATTTATAACATATACAATAACCCCCACTAACAATTAACCCTAAAATACGTAAGTTATTATAAACCTGCATAACTGAAATCCCCTTCTATGACCATAAAGGAAACATCTATAACCAAATTGACGGTGTATTTATAGAAATCCGTTCTAGGATGGCCTTTAGCAACTTTTCCATGGCCAACCTTGAAAGTAAATAGTTAATATAATTACTCAACCGTTCCTTTGTTTACCTTGCGTTTATGATATCCTTATAAATAACACAAACTACAAAACATTTTTCAAAGTAACTCCCTACTTAAATTCACTTATGAGCTAACACCAATGCGTTTCTCACCTCCTTATATAATAAACACACTAGCATGAACTCTTGTATTCTACATTATAAAAGTGAGTTTTCCTATCGATGTCAAATAGCTATGATAAAGAATCTATTTAACTGCGCAAAACTAATCTCTTCAACCAGGAAAATACACTTTGACATTAATCAAGTTCTAATTGACAATTATTTCCTAATTACATTGTTGATGAACAAATTAAATTAATGATTAAAGACTTTGATAATACTGATAATAATCATCAGCTTAATAGTCTAGGTATAATTCTCACTATATAAATTTATTCTACTGTAATCAAATGCAAACGAATTGTAAATTGAATAAAAAGCTCACAAAAATATAATACATAAATATGTATTCCAAATTAACTGTAATAATACAATAAGACTCATCAGTTATTATAAAAAATTACAACATAAAATTTAGTAGTTAACAATAACTCCTTTCAGGCCCCAAAAACAGCAGAAAAAAAACAATGTTATATATCAATTTCCATGCCCTTTGAGAGGATGTATCTCCGACAATAATTTTTAAAAAAAAAGTTACATTGGTTATACTACAACAACCCTTTCCCGCAGACTTACCATACATCTCTGTGACTCTAGCTCAATTTTTTATCATAGTTCACCCCAACCAAGGCAGGCCGCCACTATAAACGTAAGGGGCCACTGAGAATTAGGATGTAAGTTTTGGGAGTCATCCTAAATTGGGAGGTGTGCAGCGATATGTCTGTTTACATTAGTTTTGAATTTCTGCATGTCGGGGAAACATGGAACAGGGAAAGAGTTACAGAGGCCGGCAACGCGAGGAAAGAAGCTTTTGGAGTAGAAGGATCTCCGGTATCTGGGGACCTCCACAGTGAATAGATAGGACTTAGCTGATTGTCGGGTTGGTCTACCGTATTTACGCCGAGGGAGGAAACATCATGAGTGGCCCTTCTAAATATAGACCCATTTTAGTCAATAACCAAACAACACTACACTATGATACCAACATAAAATGATTTAAAATTATTGAAGATATCTACATTAAAACTATGCACCCATAGTTAATAGTTTTAATTTAGAAATTAAGAATCTCAACTTATAAGCTGTTAGAGTTTTTGTTTTTTTTTAATTTCTGTAATCGCATTTCACGTTATCACGTTCACATGCAACACTCGTTTTATAGTTGGTAAATACGAGCCGTTAAAAACGAAGATCAAATTAATGAAAACTCTCCACGATTAACGTTGCCGTTTAACACAATAAGACTAGCACCCGCCTGATGATGATCTGACGAATCAAATCGAAAGTACTCGCAAAACTATGGAACAAAAACAATACGGAACTTTTATATACCAATTTGATCCGAATATAAAATGGATTATTCGTAAAAACGAACAAATAAAAAATAGCCTCATTTAAACAAAAAGGAAATATGTGTTATTTAATAACAGTTGCCTTAATGAAAACAGGCTGCCTTAATACACACACCAACATACATACGCACACGGCAGCAATTATGTACGGAACGATCATGTAGAACCATAAGTAAACAAAATATGATATCCTAAAACATTTGATGAATCACTCATTGCGTGAAACCTATGGCCATGACTGATTAAAAACATGTACTTCGATATATATATATATATATATATATATATATATATATATATATATATATATATATATATATATATACGAGGCCTGTCTAAAACGTATCCGATCTTAAGCCAGAAAAAATATTTCAAATACGTTACGGGGTTGGGACCCTAATCCCCTTCAAAGTAGGTCCCTTGTGCTTGCACACACTTATCCCACCGATCCATCCACTGCCGGAAACACCTCTGGAAGTCTTCTTTTTAAAATGGTGTTAATCTCCGCCGTCGCGTTCTGCATTATCTATTTTTTCGCACCCTCTCAACAACAGCTGCACTTCGATCAGTTTGGGGCCTGCCAGAACGTTGGTCACTCTCCGCTGATGTGCGGCCATTTTTGAATCCGTTGAACCACTCCTTAATTTGTGTTACACATCGCATCTTCTCCAAACACCTGGTGAATCTAACGCGACGGCGGAGATGAACACCATTCCAAAAGAAGACTTCCAGAGGTGTTTCCAGTAGTAGATGGATCGGTGGGCTAAGTGTGTGCAAGTACAAGGGGCCTACTTTGAAGGGGATTAGGGTCCCAACGCTGTCACGTATTTGAATTTTATTTTCTGGCCTAAGATTGGATACGTTTTAGACAGGCCTAGCATATGCAACATACACGTTCTAAGACGTATAAAATGAATTCCGCTAACAGAACGGTTTGCAGCACTTTTATGACCCCTTACGAAGATTTAAATAAAAATATAATGATAATAAATTTTATATGTCTAGAATCTTTATTGAATTCTAGAAAATGTCTAAAATTTAAGGTTGAAGCTTAAAGGGGTCATAAGAAGAAATTGAAATTCAGGTAATCTTGCTTCATCGGTGTCTAATGACTATGAATCAAATTTGATACTAATTTGAATTATTTTAATTTTCAGATGGGAGGTTGTGCCTATATCCCCCCCCCCACTAAACTCCCTTTTAAATACTCCAAAGAAACTGAGAACTGCCGAATATTTATTAATTAATTTCTAATACTTATTCTTAAAATTTCTCAAAACTATAGGTATCTGAATTTTTACAAAGGGCTTCAATCCTCTTTGTCCCCTTTGTATGAAATTAAATTAAACTAAATATAGCCCACGTTGCCTATTCTCACGCCTAGCAGCTGTGTTCTGAAATTCATAATGATTGGTCTATTAGTTTAGGAGTGAATCCTGAACATATAAGTATATAAACATATAAACATATAAACATACCTAACATTGAAGCGTATAGTATCAACGCCAGTATGCCTCTACTTGATATTCATCAATTATCTTCAAAATTTTGGATCATTCGTTGACATATACGCAGACGACATCACTATCTATGGCAACACTTCGAAGAGCATTACTGATCAAGATCTTTCTGATCCTCTCTTTTTCTATCTGGTGCGATAAGGAAAAGTGGCTTGTTCGTTTTCGTACCTCTAAAGCCAAGCTCCTATCTTTTCAGCACCAACGCTCGGATCCTCGATTTGCCCCAGGTTAAATGAATGAAAGCCCCCTGTTTTGCTCTTAGGACTGACTTTCACTGCAGAATTTAAGTGGGAGACTTGCATCAAATCTGTTGCTAAGGTCACTGGAGAAATGGTTAAATCATTCTACCATTCCAGAAAGTATCTTACCTCTGATGAAATCCTCTACATGTATAAGAGTCAAATACGTCCTAAGATGGAGTACTGTTGCCACATCTTTAGAGATGATGCTCACAATACTCTTTGTTGTCTTGACAAAGTACGAAATTGACTCCGCAATCTAGTGGAGGTGATCTCTATTCTTCCTTACAGCCTCTTTCTCTACTCTATAGTTATTTCCACGGAAGGTGTTCGCTTAGCTCCAATCATTGGTCCTTCCTATAAAACATTCACAGCAAAAACTCCTCCATCTACAACTCCTGTAAATAATGTTCCTGTTTCCCTCTATCTACCTAGAAGTAAACCGAATATTAAAAAAAAAGTTTATTTCTAAGAACTTCTCATCTGTAGAACACAATATCACAGGGCTGCTTCCCAGCTGACTGCAACATGGCCGTTTTCTAGTGCAATGTTAACACATTCTTGTTGAGTTGTCCTCTTACATAATCAAAATTGCCCATCCATCGTCACCAATCCTCTCACGGTGTTGTTTATCGCCTAACTGACAAACTCATTAACTCTTATCCTCGAGTTGCCTTTTGGCCTTTAGTATAAAAAAGATAGAGACATACAGAGGTGAAGTCGTTAAGTTCAATAAAGTTTAGTTATGACTCAAATATTCTCCTTCCTCAAATATATACGCATCAGCAAAACATTGTCAGCCGTGTTCTATGAAGAACCACAATATCACATAGTATTTTTCTTTTAATCTTATTTCACCTCAAACAAGACATATTGTCACTGAGGCGTATTAGAGGCCAGATTTATAGTTGGCATCCTAAGTGGGG
>OY744539.1:4141277-4156277 GCA_963556195.1 Sepiola atlantica | reverse complement strand
TGGATGTCGGGTTATTAGATCCGGGGTCTAATAACCCGACTGTAAATATAAAATATTTAATTATTAAATTATAATAATCCATCCCATTAAAAAGGAGTGCACTCTGTTTGGGAATAATTAATTGTTTCGCTTAAACCAGTAATGCAAACGTTCTCTCTCCTAGTTGAATTCTCTTCGAAACAACTGAATAGTACTGATAAATGCATGGATATAGATGTCGAGTAATCAGACCTATGGGTATACGGTTCGAGCCGTACGGTAAGCGGATCAGTTGTATAAACATACCGATGAGTTTTAAACATATTTCATTGTCAAACAGGTAAAAATAAAAAATAAAATAATTTAATATTATTTATTTAAAATTAACATATATATATGAGAGAGAGGGGGGATATTTTGGCGATTCATAACATTTTCTAAATCAAGTTCCAAAAAATAACATTCATTTGTGTGCTGGACCAAACCTTCCCAGACTTTGCATGCAAATGCTGTTCTCGGTGTCAGCTTAAACACCTGCAGTCATGCAGGGTTACGAATAGCTGTGACCAACGAAGAGGATTTCACGCAGACCAGAGAATCCTGAGACACAAGTTTCATGAGCTCTATGCAAAAGTCCGACTCGCCTAACAATCCAAAGAAACAAACAACAAATAAAGCAGCAGCGCCAGTGAATGTTATTTTACGTATCGACTCTCGATCATACAAATTCATTCCGAATTCCAGCGCGTAGTATAAAAACCTAAACATACCGCTTTCTTTCTTTTTCTTCCCATTTTTCAGAGGCAAAAGAGCTGTAAAAAGCATGTATGTGTGAACTTGTATGTATGCGTTCGTTTAGAAGGATGTATATGCTCTCGCTGTGTTTAGTAGTTTGTAAAAGTCTCTCATAATGTGTGTGTTATTTGCCGAGGGACGTTCGGCCCAAAAGGCTTGGCCGAAACGTGTCGTATGCATGTGTTTTGCCTCTGAAAAAAGGGAAGAAAGATAAAGAAAGCTGTATGTTTAAGTTTTTATACTACGCGCTGGAATTCGGAATAAATATTCTCGTTTCTCTGGTTGGCTGAAATAAATTTCTGATTAGAGATTTTGTCTGATCGAGAGTCGATACGTAAAACATTCACTGTCGCTGCTGCTTTGTTTGTTGTTTGTTTCTTTGGTTTGTTAGGCGAGTCGGACTTTTGCATAGAACTCACGAAAATTGTGTCTCGGGATTGCGTGAAATACCTTTCGTTGGTCGCAGCTATTCGTAACCCTGCATGACTGCAGGTGTTTACGCTGACACCGAGAACAGCATTTGCATGCAAAGTCTGGGAAGGTTTGGCCCAGAACACACAAATGAATGGCACAGAAGCAACGTTGTTACTCTCACTCCATTGATTTGCGGTTCCTCGCCTGACACGTCTTTGCTTGTGAATGCAAAAGCAGAGACGACCAGAGAACGACGGATCATGATTCCGACTCCTCGATTTTCACCAGAGCTCTTTTAGCCGGATAGCTCTGATACTACTATGGTGTCACCCCCCCCCCTACCACGGTGAGGAAAGGTTGGACTTTATGGGTGCCGTTGCTGTTTCTAAAAAGTTTAATAATGAGAGAGAGGCCAATCAACCGCTACGTAATATGTAACATGGAAATGTGATCATTTGCGTGGCTGCACCACCCATTGACGGACAGAAGTGAATCCAGCCAAACGATGGGAACGGCTTCCCTAACATTCGATTAATAAAAGTCGTTTTTTTAGTTAAAGTCTCCAGTATAATTGACAAGGGAAAAGCGAACGAAGACACCGGATTTGCGTGGCGGGACTTTATCTATCCGTTGCCCGAGGAGCCGTTTATGACATATCGCGGTGCTAATTCTCTCTCCCCTGTTAACCGCATGGAGTGAATGGCGGCCTGGAACGTTACGGAGATTTTAATCGCGTTGTGAGATCTTCGAGAAGAGGTCCGTTTACTCAGAGCATTGTAAAGCCATCTTTGCGCGTGCGTGTGTGAAATTAACTGGAAAAGGGCAAAGAGCCTCTGGGTGTTTAGGCGCGCCTGCAGCTTTAAACAGCGACGAATAGAAAGAAGAAAGAGAAAAATGCTGTAGAAGATGGGGCGGGAGGTCTCAGGGGAAAGAAGAAAAATGAAAGAAAGAGATAGAGAAAAGTGGGGGAGAGTCATAAATATCTGTTATCCATTTGGTGAATACATTCCTGATTTTGTAGACAGCGACATTTCACACAACGCCCTCTGGCGTACATTGATCTAGAAACCGTTAGTTCATCTACAAGGTTGAAATGTCCATATGTCTTCGCACATATGGTTAAATTGGATCTGTGTTTAAATCACAGGGCACACGCGCACACACACACACACACACACATAAGAATTATACGAGCGTTTAAAGAGAATGAATAAATAAATAAAAAAACAGGTCTATCTAATATAGGAACAGCTCTAAGCTATTGTCGCTTGTTATATCCTCTTACACCTAAATAACTATAAATAACATTATAAATACAGACTATTGATTCACACGTGTGACTAAGGGAATAGACCAGCGGGTAATTGGGTGTTAGACTATCAGATACATTTCATCAAAAATCATCAGTTCGTCGGCGTTAGCAGATATAAAGCAAACAACAAAAAAACTTGATGTTACAATGACTTGCAAATCGTTGTACGATATACGTTAGTGTGTTTATAATGGAGCATAACTCCCTCTACCCCCTCTCTCTCTCTCTCTCTTTCTTTCTCTCTCTCTCTCTCTCTCTCTTTCTCTCTCTCTCTCTCTCTCTCTTTCTCTCTCTCTTTCTCTCTCTCTCTCTCTCTTTCTCTCTCTCTCTCTCTCTCTTTCTCTCTCTCTCTCTCTCTCTCTCTTTCTCTCTCTCTCTCTCTCTCTAACGTTCATTTCCACAACGGTTTTTTTTTCCTAACCTATATATTTGAATCACACAAAATATATTCTAAAATATTCCTCAGTTTTGGGGACTGAGTTATGTTCGAAAAAACTTCCATTTTAATTGTTTTAATTCGCCACGGTTTGCAACTAACTCAACAAGTTATCCAGGTGTCTGCCTATCACTCTCTCTCTCTCCCTCTCTCATTGTATGCTTATTCAACCACTCTTCAATAGTTGTAATGTCTCTGTGAGAATTTAGAGAAAGAGTCACTCTCTCTTTTCAGCTAAGTTACATGGTATGTTTGTACGAACCGTAAACACGTATGCAAATTAAATAGCAACATAGTAGGACTTATTATTTTTAGTTACTAAAGGAGATTTTTTTAATCTAGGGACGGGCAACAAAAGTGTATATATATATATATATATTTGTGTGTATTTAGGCAGTATATTTTAATTTAGGCAAACATTATTAAATAACACGGAGTGGTTTTGTTTGATGCGACTTTTTTATTTTTTCAATTTTCCGAATTGTCCATCTAATGTTTCGGTTAAATTGATGTAAATATGATCCATGGGTTTCTTGTTCCATTCTTTTTTTCTTTTTTGCAAGTACTTTCGATTTGAATCGTCAAATCATCTTCAGGCGGTATTAGTTTTAGTGTCTTTACAAATTATTACTTTACTGTTGTGCTCATTTTTTAATTATAACGGCAAGTAGTTTATAACTTGAAAAAGCGTCTGTAAAGTTGAAATGTACATGAGAGCGTGATGGCGTTCTACACATATGAGAGATTTAAAAGTTTGACTGTTTAAACCGTTAAGAAATTGATGACGTTAAAGAAAGTGCATACAATTCAAACGCATAACTACCTAATGGCTAAGAATTTGGTAATGTTAATTATTATGCTAGACACTTTAAAATGTTGCGACTAGTTTCATAATTGACATTATTAATTGTGGGATGTTTAGTTTTTATGTAGAGGGCTTCGAGTATTTTTAATTTTTTGATATTGGTACCGTGGTGTATTATTTTGGTATTGTTAACAAGGATGTTTCTATATTGGGAGGGGTGCAATTATGTTTTTTTAGGTGTTGGCATATAGAGCTAGTGTCGGAGAGATGTAGGGTGAGTCTTCGGGATAGTGTTGTGAAAGTGAAACCTATGTAAGAATTAGTTTTTTTTATTGTTGTCGGAGATACATTCTCCCATAGGGCATTGGAACTGATATATTACATTGGTTCTTCCTAATGTATTTTTAACAACATAGTTTGATTTCATTTTTTTTATAATAAATGATAAATCGTATTTTATCATCAGAATTGGTGGGGGATATATAGCGATGTACTATATTTTTAAGAGCTTTTTCATCCAATTTAAAGTGTGGATGCATTTGGTTACAATAGAATAGATTTATGTAGTGGGAATTATTTAGCTTATTATTAGTAGGATTATCTAAATTTCTAATCATTAATTTTATTTGTTCATCAACCATATAATTGGGAAATTGATTATAAATTAGGACTTGCTTTATGTTTTTTAATTCATTAAAAAATATTTTTTTGGATGAGGAGATTAATTTTACACGGTTTAATAGATTTTTGACCATAGCAATTTTATATCTATATGGGCATTCACTTTTAAAACTTAAAATACAGGTGTTAATAGATGTAGGTTTTTTATAGGGAGAGGTGATGAATGCATCACTGTTGGAGTCAATGAGAACATCTAAAAACAACTTGCCGTTATAATTAAAAAATGAGCACAACAGTAAAGTAATAATTTGTAAAGACACTAAAACTAATACCGCCTGAAGATGATTTGACGATTCAAATCGAAAGTACTTGCAAAAAAGAAAAAAGAATGGAACAAGAAAACCATGGATCATATTTACATCAATTTGACCGAAACATTAGATGGACAATTCGGAAAATTGAAAAAATAAAAAAAAGTCGCATCAAACAAAATCACTCCGTGTTATTTAAAAATGTTTGCCTATATATATATATATATATATATAATTAGACGCTTTTAAGTCTTGTGAAATTAATCAAAATAAATTGATAGAGCAAATCCAAAACTATCTAAATAAAAATAATGTAGAATATGTATAAACGTATATATATAACACATATACTAATTATATATATTAAAAAAAGAAAAAATACATGTATATATATATATTTTTTTTTTTTTAATTTTTAAATATTTTTAATATAAAAATAAAAATACATTGAACTATAAATTCACCTAAAAAGTAGTGTAATGGATTCGTCCGAACACTTTAAAATACAGCAACATTTGTGTAATTAACGGATACATTCTATTAGACACAGACGAACAACACAGGTAAGGAGGACATTGTTTTAATAACTAATATAAGTTAGCTAAACATTTATCTGTAACAAAACTTAGATCTAATATACGGAACATTCATGCTTTTGTCTTTTAAGGGAAGTGGGGTCTGATCAACTCTGCTGGGAAGCCATGAAATAAAATACTGTTTTGTTTATAAATTCCCGAAACAGTTTTTCATGGTAAACAACTGATGATCCCTTAAATAATGTTAAGACTAGTGTAAATTCTTGGAAGCAAACTAATATAATAACTACAAAAAAATAAATTGACTTACATGAGTGGTTTTCTACTGAACGACTTGGGACTAAAATGTTTTTCCTTTTTCTTATATAGTTTTAATGGTTGAGAAACTTCCGCGTGTGTGTGTGTGTGTGTGTGTGTGTGTGTGTGTGTGTGTGTGTGTGTGTGTGTGTGGATCAAAAAAATTTGAATATTGTTACAAGAATTCAAAACCAAAGAATTATATGGCGTACGATCGTTTCCAAAACAATTTGGAAATATTTTATTCGGTATTATCGTTCTGAAAACCCCAAACCGTCTTCGTCAGCATCCTTTATAACATCACATACAGAAGTCCCTCAATAAAACACCAGAAGTCCCTATATATATATATATATATATATATATATATATATATATATATATATATATATATATATATGTGTGTGTGTGTCTGTGTACGCTTTATTGTTTTAGTTTGTTTGCGATATTTTTCTGAAGACTGAAGCTCTACCAATGAGCCAATCCACGCTAGTGCTGGAATATATCGCCATAGATGACATTTATTTATTTTGTTTGCGATACTTTTGAACGAATTAAATTATTTATACGAAAGCGCATTTTACCTTAATGCTAATGGGGAATAATTTTCTTCTCACTCATGTGATTACCCCAGATGGGTAACATCATATATATATTTTTTAATTTAATTATTCACGGACACGTGTTTCGTCGTTTACAACTCATCAGCGTGGCTGAATCTAGCGATATTCAAACGATACGTATAGTTTCTTTTTTTTTTAGCGAGAAACTAAAAATGTTAATGGTCTAAAAACATTACTTAATCGTAGAAATGAAATAGTCACTGACACTAGACACAGGATAAACTTTACTTTAGGATAACTAATGAAAATCAAACTAACGTGAATCGATAATTCTAACAATTTTTAAAATAGGTAGATCGAAAAAATAAAAAAATAAAAAGCCATAATCTCATATATTAGTGCGTAAAGCAGATACAAATGATTCAATTCCTCTGTGCCATTCTGGTATGGCCACTGTTTGTTTGTTTGTTTGTTTGTTTGTTTGTTTGTTTGAGTCACTTGGAAGCGAAGAGCGCCCAAAACATTTTAAAACGAAGGAAGGAAAATGTATTGGTCGAAATAAACGAATAGGTAGTGAGCAAAGTAATAAAATCAAGGCCTCTTATTAGTTGGAAATGTTGGTGGGCACTGCTTAAATATAAAAACAATTCTAGGGTGTAAATTCATGCGTTTAGCCTGATGATTTCCCTCGGGAATAAAACATAAATGGTTGTGTAGCTTACTTGTCATATGTATGTTTTCTAATAATATATATGTATGTAAATATATATATATATATATATATATATATATATATATATATATATATATATAGAGAGAGAGAGAGAGAGAGAGAGAGAGAGAGAGAGAGAGACTGTTAAAAAGTTGTCATGCAAAGTTCCGAATACGTTCGTCGAACACTCTCTCGACTAGTCTTCTAGGTTCATATAAATCTTAATTTCCCTTAATCACGTGACAGTTTCCGGTGGCCAGAAAGTAAGGGTTTTTTTATTGTTCCATTGTTCCTCTTAACACATTATCTACAACTTTGGTTTGATAATTACATTTAATTTTATTTAACAAAAATTATAATAAACTAATTAAATTCAGTTTTTAACGCCCAGTCGTAAGTTACCAAAACACCGGAAGTTATCAAAACACCGGAAGTTATCAAAACACTAAACAAATCAATAGGTAAATGTTGTTAGTTCATTATTCATTATTCATTTTAAAACTTTATCTACAAATTTTGTTCGATCATTTGCTTTAGTTTTATTTAGTTTTACGAAAAAAAATAAAAATAAAAAATAAACTTTCATTTAATTTTTTTTTCTTCTTAAGAATAACTTATTATTCTTGCCTTTCCACGAAAGTAATGTTAGGCCAAAGGTCAGTTTTTAATGTGGGTAACCTACAGCTCTCCGAGACTAGCACATTGGATTGGAACAAAATAACAGCTACCCCAGTCGTGAAGTATTTTAAATGTTTCTACCGAGAACAGAACTGATACGTGAGCCTGAAAATGTACCCACTCCGACTGAGGACAGCACTTTGTTCTTATTCCGAAGGCCACGAATGTCTATTATAGAATTATTTTTCAATAAATTCCAATTTTATGAACGCAAATCATGGCCGACATATTACATTTAAAACAGACTTTGTCCCTCGCCTGAAGGCCTGGAATGTCTATTCTAGAAAAATATTTTACTCGCGTAACTATAGTAGGACAGTCAAATTAGAGTTATTTACGCACACATTAAATTAAACAAAAAAAAATGTTTAAAAGAATTATTGTAAAAAAGACTCCCGGGCAACGCTGGGTAAATACAGATAATATTATATATGTTCTTATAATGCTGATCTTTATATAATTTATGCAATATATATGTTGGTATTTTTGCCGGAGATAGAAGACGTATTTTTATTTATTTTTATTTTTTTTTTATGTGTGTGTCTTTTATTTTGTTGTTTTCCCAACAATCGGTTTTTATTTCCAAACAGAAAATCGATTTTATTCTTCTTTCTGTAGAAAAAGAATAAACCCCATTTGGTGTCAATTGTTTTAATTTAAATAATGGAGGAAAACAGTTTTCCCTTTACGATTGTTGATGGCATGATTTGATTTTGATTTGATTTAATTTTTATTTTATTGTTTTTAAATTAACAATAGCAAAACGGTGACTTTTGGCGTTGATTGGTCGACGGTAGATTTGGTATCGATTGATTGGTCGACAAAGAAGATAGACACGCAGCGAATTATTAGCGTTTTTGAGTGTCGATCATTCTTACAATGGTATCCTCCGTGTCTGTGATTCTCTCTCTCTCTCTCTCTCTCTCTCTCTCTCTCTCTCTCTCTCTCTCTCTCTCTCTCTCTCTCTGTGTGTGTATATATGTATATATATAATAAAATGAGAGATGAGAATACTTTTTATTCCTTTCCTTTAATGAATAAGCTTATATATTCCTTGTTTGAACTACCTGATGATTCAATAAATATTGTTCTTTTTCCAATTTTTATTCTCATCAATCATCACATTTAATTATTGCTCTATCTTGTATATTGAGCATTGACTTTTCAAGATAGTATTATTTTAAAGAAAAAATGTTATCTTTATTATCTCTTCATCTATATATATATATATATGTATATATATAGTGTGTGTGTTACCATGACATTATGTGTGCATGTGTACACAGCTATGACATTCAAAGTGAGGGTGTATGCAGTTACCCTTCGCTACATCGCGGTTTTCAAATTGTACGTCTGATTTTATATCATGGTATTTTCAAAAATATAAACTTTTTAAAACCCTTCAACAACAGAAATAGAAAAAGGTGTCGTAAATTAACATACATTTGGATTTGACCAATTATATTTGTTTTTGTGATACTCAAATCACGGAATACGTTTTGTCTCCATTATTAGTCACTTTTCGGAAGTTAGCTCAGCTTGAAGGCGCGTGGTTCAAGAATTAGATCAGGTACGTAGAATGTCTGAAAAAAATCATGCATGAAAAAGTTAAATGTATTATTTTAATTATTCTTAACATTCTAGAATAGGAAACAAAAGTAATATAAATTATATATATATATATATATATATATATATATATATATGTTTAAAAGAATGCTGTACATTAGTTTGATCGTCCATCAATACCCGAGATTTAACAGACACAATGGAGATTCAGCCCAAAGAACAAAAGATACGAACTCGACTGACGAACGGAAAAATTGTGTATATAGTCACACTGTAAAGTAGATGGCAAAATAATAATTATCTTTACTTCCCTTACTTCCAAATAAGAACACTAAATACTACTACTACTACTAATAATAATAATAATAAAAAAATAATAATAATAATAATAATAATAATAATAAAGTAATAATAACAATAATAATAATAATAATAATAAAGTAATAATAACAACAATAATAATAATAATAACAACAATTATAATAATAGCGCATATTGTATTTGAAGCCCAATGCTAGCACAACATCAGTATAAAAAATGGAGACACGACAAAGTCGCTCAGGTACTACATTAGAATATATGCAAACTTTATGAATTCGACCACAATGAGAAGTGGTATGAGCATAAGCCAGAAGTGGCACAGGAGAACGACAATGGCTAACATATTTGTGACTTACAGACTGATAAGGTTCTTGAACATTCCAAACTCGACTTAATCTTTCGAAACAAAAACAAGAGAACTTGCTTAATCATTGATATATCCGGCCCCTTCGATACCAGAGTGCAGGAGAAAGAACACGAAAAAATAAATGATATCAAGATCTAAAATAGGAATTAGACTATGGAATGTAAAGAAGTAAAGGTGATTCCCGTTGTAATTGGAACGCTTGCAACCATAGCGAAAAAACACCATAAATGGCTTAAACAGATTGACGAGACAATTTCTTTTCCAATTCTGCAAAAGGCTTGGCTGTTAGGAACAGCGAAATGTTAAGGTACAGCTTGAATGTCTAAAGTCATGGGAATTGACTTGATGTTCAAAAATGAAAACTCTAACTTAAAAGATCAAAAAGTTGAGACTACTATGAAATAATAATAATAATAATAATAATAATAATAATAATAATAATAATAATAATAATAATAATAATAATAATAATAATACAGAAGTAAAGAGACTTATTATTTTTAGTTATGCAATAAGAATGTCTTAACAGAGATGTCATAGTTTATGTAATTTCAAATGAAAACAACGTCGAATAAATAATGGTAGCTGTTGTGACTTAACGGGTTACGTGTACGTCTAGTCTTGTTATAAATTGCAAATTTTAATATGAAAAAAAAGAGTTAATCAGCTTGAACTCAACTATATTAATAAAAAAATACAAGCATTTTCGATAAAAAAAAAATGTTGTCACAGTTTGAAACAAGTTTGTTAATTCTATTTAGGAATATTGGGAGAATTTACGTTTTAAAATGCCGGCCCATTTGGCATAATAGGCCTTGAGACCAGGGTTCAATTCTCGGTCGAGTCACAGACTTTTAAAAAAATGGTACTTGATATCTCCTTACTGAACACTCAGCATTATAAGGTGAGGATCAAGGGTAAGTGGAATAATACTGGGGAAAATGGTGGCTCCCTCCCCTACATCTCAGTGTAGTAGCTAATGAAACGAGAACCTTCGGGTCGCCCTCGAGTATGGTCAACCACTTTACTTAAATTTACTTATTTACAATGAGAGTTAGATAATTAAAGATACATTTGTTTTATTTTCTAGATAGGTTAATATTTTGAGATGTGTATACTAATGTCAATTTTCCTCTATGGAGAAAGACACTACTCACCGTGTAGCCCAGTATTCCTGTTCTAATAAATCGCAAAGTATTTTTTCTTCAATTCAATAAATTTGGCAAAACAGTAAAACAAGCATGCTTTCACCTCAAATTGCTGTCTTGGCTCATTTACGACATTTCATGGGCGTCCATTCGAAGATCTATTGATCCTGATTGAATTGAGGAGGAGGGCCTCCTCCGATTCAATCGAAATCGGCGGTAAAACCGTTTTTGGTAACAGTGCAGGGATGAATAGTAAGCCATGAGGGTGATCCTAGTGGTTATTGGGGAGATTGTAGGCCAAAATGTGATCACCGCGTAATCATCGGCACTCAAGGGAGAAAAGGTTTAGCTTTTCGAGTCGGCTTTCGTAGGGAAGATCTCGTAGTTCCTGCACCATTCGAGTAGCCAGTCATTGAACTCTCTCCAGGTGCTGTATATCACGTATTAGATATATAGCAGAGGTCTGGGCACCATACTCTAACAGTGGTCTGGCGAGGGAGATTGGTAGGTATGAAAAGAAAAGTCGTTTTTTGACTTCAAACTCCAAATGATTATAAATCAAATGTATTAATCAGAATAAAAATAATTGCGAGTAAAGCATTTTGCCACACAGACACAAGTTTATGAATTCTAGTTGCATCAAATTCCGTTTCCCAAGACATTTTTTCCTTTTTTTACTAACAAGTCACGGCTTATCAAGGCCTTAAGGCCACTCGAGGATAAGGGTTTACGACTTTGTCTGGTGAACGATGAGACATCGTGAGGATTAGTAACGATGGCTGTAACTGGTCAGAATTTGATTATTTAAGAGGACGGCTCAACAAGAATTTGTTTACATTGGACTTGAAAACGACCACGTTTTAGTCGGCTGGAAAGTAACCCCGTGGAATTGTTTTCCACAGACGGGTAGTTCTAGGAAAGAAACTTTGCTCATGGAAGTTCCGTTTAGTTTTAGGTACACGGAGGGAGAAAAAGAAATTATTGACAGTGGTTGTAGGTAAACGGCAGTGGTTGTAGCTAGGCATTTCCGGTCGCGTTTTCGCTTGTGAAACCCAAATGATGGAAATGCTGGAAGGATTAGTGCGTCTGTTTAATGGCAAATCACTTGGGGTTTTTTTTGGGGGGGGGGTTGTTCTTTTGCGTTATTTAATTCCAAAGCACAGTATCTATTCCAAACTATTTATTGTATACGGTTAATTGAACACAAGATGCTATTTTACCATTTAATGCCCCCTCTCTCTCTCTCTCTCTCTCTCTCTCTCTCTCTCTCTCTCTCTCTCTCTCTCTCTCTCTCTCTCTTTCTCTTTTATACTGTCTACCGATTGTTTTAATAGATATAACTCTTGAAAAAAAATCCCACAGATAAAAACCAAGGGAGTTACGGTTCGGTAAGTGTGAAACTCATTCAGAATGACACCTCCTAATAATGAGATGATCATCAAAGTAACTCTGTTTATCCTTGAACTGTGATGAAACAAAGACTGTTGGAAATTCATGACTAAAACTTGGTGGGCAATCCTGAAGTTTAATTGTACCAAATATGGTTGGTTTTGAGAAATGATTGTGAATTTTATTCAAGGATCTTTAAGTTTGTTTGTTTTTTCTCGTTGGTTAATGATATGCTAACAAGAACACATGAATACGACTTATTTTGGTTGTGATGACCCTCTTGAAATTGTGGGTTTATACCTTTACCAAATGAACATAAAAGTAGTGGCGATATCTATTCGAGAAGTGGTAGTCGATGGACAGCAAGTATGATGAATACGGTGGATGAGGTAAAATTTCATAGTCCAGTTTGTTAATCTTCTACAAAGTTAAATGTAAAGTCGAGAATAATCATGCAGCGGGACTGGAACTTCTCGTTAAGGAATGCCGGACGTAGACGCTGCAGTTTCAAGATGAATCTCGTTGATTTTCTGACAATAGTCTGCATCTACAGTAGTTCGAGGATTCGGAAACTGGTATGGGTTAACCTCCCTTGTATGCCACCAAATAATAACATTTGATACTTTTGAGGTTTAAACAAACATTTCGGCATTCCACATTCATTCAACCACTGAACTGATCGTTGCTGGTTATTGTAAGGCATCGACTTTTCGTCGCACGTGATAGTATGATCGCAAAATATGTAGTTCTTTTAAAGGAAAAAAGGCGTAAACCCGATGATAGCTATGTTTTTCGTTAACTTCGTGTATCACCAATTTTGTCGAACATTTGGCCTCAATAAGTGGTGGCACCTTAGTTTTTTAAAAAGACGAAGGAGATTACTATCACCGAGCGTGTAGTAGACTACAACTCTAATATATGTCGATCCAGTTTTGTTTTGCTGTTTCGTTTGTTCGTTTGTTTGTTTGTTTTTACTATTAAGTCATCACTTATCAAGGCCAACAGCCACTCGAAGATAACGATTAATGAGATCAAATGATTGTCAGCCAAAAGATGAAGAACACTATGGGAGTACTAACATTGGTCAATGGTATGAACTAATTATTACTTACGGTGCGGTTTTTGACAAGAATTTGCTAACATAGGATTTGAAGACGACGAAGTTGTAATCAGCAGGGAATCAGTCTCGCGGTAACGTGTTACACAATCTGGAATTCCTTGCAAAGAAGCTCTGTCCATGAAAATTCCGCCTGGCGCTAGGCACATGGAGGGAGAAAAGAAAGTCCCTTTTCAATGTAGTAGCAACACCAGTCCCCGCTGCGAATGCCTTACAAAGAGGAACTCAGTTGAGCACCTTCCATGGTAATAATGATAGAGCAGAGAGATACTCGCAACGTCTCTTCTGTGAGAAAGGTGTTCTAGGGAAGATCAGATCCCATTAGATTTCGAAGTCGATTTTGTACTTTGTCAATGTAAGAAAGGGTGCTTTGTGCAGCTCCTCCAAAGATGTGGCAGCACTATTCCATCTTTAGGTGTATCGGATTCTTATCGGAGTTATATGCAAATGAGACAATCCCATTTTTAATATAGATCCCCTAATTTCGACGGTGATGAATGCCGACGGATCGAATGGTTGATTTGTTCTGTTTAATTTAGAAACTTTGTCATCGATTCTTGAAAAAAAAACTTTTGTTTAATTTTTTAAAAAGACTAGTTTGTACCCGATCCTTGTTGGTACCTGGATATGGTAATTTTCATCTTCACCGCTATAAATCCTTGAAATTAATTAATTTTCTTTTAATTTAAAAACAAAGAAAAATTATTCGCAAAAGAATGTTATACATATGTTCAAAAGGAAAAGTGATGTATTGAAAATTTAATTTGATACTACATAGCGTATTAGAGAGTAATTAACTACGATGAATGTATTTAAGTATTGATTTTTTTATGGGGGGGTGACATTAGAAATTATGTTTATGAGCAAACATATTCACTTTGAACTAATGCCGAATATCCTTTACGTCTACTTTTTAGCGGATTATAAAAAAGGTCACTTAGTTTTAAAAATATTTATGTAATGTTTTTTATGTTATTATATTATGTTAATTACTTTAAATTTATAAAAAAAAAGTATCCAGTTTTTAAAAAAATCCGTTAGACTTACAAAAGATTCGAACTCGGGTATTGACATTGTAAAAACTACTGCCTTAGTAATGTGTACTCTGCCTATTCCTTTTTTCTAAACCAATCACACTTTTCTATTTGCTTACGAACAGACAAACTAAAACACAATATATTTTTAATATTATATACCTAGATTAAAATAAGTCTTTTTTTCAAGTGATATTTTAAAAACCTTATAATGCAATAAAACAAAAACACTAAGCCGAAAAAAATTTTTTTTTTATTAAATTCAGGATTTGGCCGATAGCGTTTCCCGAGAATTCACAATAAACTGTGCTCCGATTCTGGATAAGCCCCATTTGTACTGTTTAATTTAAGAACTTTATCGCGAATCCTTATCTTATGTTTGCTGACATATTTTCAACAATCAGACATTTGTTACGTTTCATTGCGATGTAATCACACTGAGAGATACGTTTGGGCGGGATCACGCCCGGTACAAAGAAAAAACTGTTCACAACATATTACAGATATAAATGAAAGCGTATAGCAATTATTTGTTAACATTCGCCTCCCAATAGAAGGTCAGGGGATACCCGTTCACTGTGTATTTTATGTGAAAA
>OY744539.1:4098777-4138777 GCA_963556195.1 Sepiola atlantica | reverse complement strand
GGTTGAGTTGTAGAAACAATTTATTCAGTCTAAAGGCAGAAGAAAAAACACAGAAGAAAAAAACGAGATCTGATAAAATTCTGATAATTCAGGAGGGCATTGAATAGACTTACGTGATTATTAAGACAGCAAAAACAATGACGTCAAGTATTCGGCAGTAGTCCTACCACGGTGATCCTAGTTTAAAACAACAGAGTCAGCCCCCTCAGAGTATCAATCAAAGTTTTAAATAGAAAAAATTCTCCAGTAAAGCTCAAAAGGCTAATTTTAAAAAATCATATCAAAAGTAATTATTAATTAATAATCTAAATGGTGAGAAAATCTAATTAAGTATTTTTTTTATTATAAACAAACTACGGCGAAACAACGGTCAATTATTAGAGCCAGTCCCTTTTGAAACCATGGGCCCTCACCAAAATAGGAAGCCAACAACTGCGATGATGTTAGATAATTCTTATTACTTTCCTTGGAAGAAAGAAACCATATAAATAAAAGGTAAACCCAAAAATAAAGTAAAATAAAATAGACAAAAATTTATAGGACATAAAAATTTAAAAACTAAATGTTAACAAATTTTAAATTTTAAAAATATTTATCTAATTAACACGGTAGATTATCTATTCGTTTTACTCGCCGATTCTAATCCAAACAAAAATAAAAGGTGAAACCAGAAATAAAGTGAAATAAAATAGACAAAAAGTAAAAGAATTTAAAAGTTAAAAAAAGGTTTTTTAAATTTCAAATTAATTTTTTTTATCTAATTAACACGGTAGATTGTCTATCCCTTTTAATTGGTGATTATCTATATTTAGGCAGCATTTTCTCTTTAAGACAAATATTGTATATTTCTCTTTAAGACAAATATTGTTGAATGTGATAGAAAACGTATGTCCCCTCGACCAGAGTTTTGGATAGGACGAACCTCTTCTTTTTTTAATTTTCTTATCTTTCTGTTTTCGCTGGGGATGAGACATCCTACCGGATGCCAGACATTCACCGGCTATTTCAGACACACCAGCCTAGAGATCTTTTTAAGATTCTAACCGTCCTATTAAGTTCAATTGTTTGTATTTCTCTTGCACTCGGTTCACCGGGTATATTCGCCATATAGCTTTAGAAATTATTTTTCATTAGTCCTGTTGCTCTTATAATTACTGGGATGATGGAAATTTTCCTCAGATTCCAGTTTCTTTTCATGTCGTACATAAGACCTTGGTATTTCGTAAAATGTCCCCTTTCAGCTCTGTTTAATCCTGCCTCATTAGGGACACTGACTTCAACTAGGGTTGCTACTTTCTCCCTTTTGTCCTATATCAAGTTTAACAGCTCCGTTTTCCTATATATGCATTCAAAAACAAATTGGGAAACTGTGTCTCCGACAGCTGAAAAAACATATACGTTGGCTTGACTACTACAACTTTTTCGAGGAGGTTAACAATGCATTTATCCCCTACAAGCGCCATAGCTCAGCACCTAACTAACCAGCATTCCTGCCTCCGCTCCCAATTTAAAAAACTCTTAGTAGAAAACACCACAATATTAGAACATACTACTAAAAACAAAAACTCTATATATTAGAAGTTTTATATATCAAAACCCAAAAAGCAGCCATTAACTGAATCAACGTTAATACTAGCGATATCATTCTAAAATGTTTATAATGCTAACTTTCTATGACCTTTCTTTATTGCATGTTCTCACACTCTCAACTCTTCCTCTTTTTCTTCTTCTTATTCTTCTATCCCTCCTCCCCTTCTCATCCTCCTCCTCTTTTATTGCTGTACACTGTTTTCCTTTCTTTTTTTCTTTTTCTTTATATTGATGAATTCAGCATGTCTCTTCCTATCTTCCTCTCTTTCTCGATATTACTCATTTTTTTTCTTTTTTCTCCGAGAACGTGAAAAATAGAGAAAGAAAGAACGAGAGAAAGAGATTAAAAAAGAAAAAAAACGAGACGCAGTGAAGAGAGCAAATATACGTTTTTTTTTTTCACTTTTTTAAATATCTCTTTAACTTTATAGTTCGTTCCCCCCCCTAACAACCACGCCCATCCATCTGTTTGTGCTTTTTTTTATTTAAAGTTTTTTGTTGTTGTTTTTATTTTTTAGTAATCAGTCACCACTTACCAAGGCCACAAGCCACTCAAGGATAAGGGTTAATGAGATGGAACAATCGTCGTTAGTTGAATGATGAGGAATATTATGAGAGGATTGAAAATGATGAATGGAATTTGACCCCTAACCACAGTACGTCTCAGTATCAATACGCCTTGCTTGGGGTGAAACAAAGTTTAAAAAAAAAAAAGAATGCACAAACTTTGTTTACTTAAGAGGGGGGGTTGACAAGTATTTGTTGACATTGAATTTGAAGACGACCATGTCGTCGTCTGCAGGAAAACAGTCCCGTTGTAGTATGTTTTACAGATGAAGAATTCTTTGGAAAGAAACTCTGTTAATGGAAATTCTGTTTGGCTTTAGGCACACGGAGGAAGAAAGATACGTTCTCTGGTTGTAGCTAGACGAGGTTTTGCTGTGAATGTTTTACAGAGGGGGGGGGGCAGTGATTGGAGCTCAGTTGAGCACCTTCCATGAAAATTAGCATAGAGTAGAGAAAGACTAGAAACGTATTTTCTGTGAGAAAGAGGCTATAGAGAAAACAGGAGATTACCCCCCCCACTAGATTTCGAAGTCGATTTTGTACTCTGTCAAGGCAGGAAAGTGTGCGCTAAGCAGTACCTCCCCAGATGTGGCAGCAGTACCTCCCCATCTTGGGACGTATCTGTAAAGGGCGTAGTAAAATCTTAATTTCTTGTTCAACTTTTTAAAGTTGATTCTTTTTAATTTTGATGACGATCTTTTTTAAATTTAACTTGGTAAAAATGTCTTCTATTTTCTCTCTCACGCACACTTTATCTATCTATCTATCTATCTATCTATCTATCTATCTATCTATCTATCTCGCACCCTAACTATAGCTATCTCTATGTTTATCTATCTGTTTCATTTACTCTCGCTCGCTTGTTCTATCTATGTATCTATCTATTTTTCACTCCTTCCCTCTTTCTCCCCCCCTCTCTCTACATATCTCTCTTCTTCTGTCTCTCTCTTCCTCTGTCTCTCTCTTCCTCTGTCTCTGTCTCTCTCTCTTTCTCTCTCTCTCTCTCTCTCTTACTCTCTGGCTCTATGCATGTATTATGTATCTATCTGTTTCTCTCTCTCTTTCGCTCTATGTATCTATTCTCTCTCTCTCTCTCTCTCTCTCTCCCTCTCTCTCTCTCTCTCTCTCTCTCTCTCTTTCACACACAATCCCTATAAACACAAAATATATCAACTTACACCCAGTCGGAAATCATCTAAAAGTTTTCAAAAGGCGATAATTGTTTCGCCCTCCCCCCCCCCCATTTTATTCCCAATTTCCTTCCATGTCGTCACGTAATCTTTTCTTTTGGCGGCCATCTTGGAAACAAAAAAAGGAGAGCAAAAAGCCACAAAAGCCAGAAACATTGATGAATGCCATTACAAGAAAATATCATATCGCACCAAAAATCTTCCGGACTGCGATCTCCACGGACGGATCTTTTAATCTTTGCGTCTCCGATTTCATTTTGTTTACGTCATCTTTTATATATCGTTCTTTAAATTCCATGGCAAAGATAAATGTGAATTTAATATGAACCACGAATTACAATGTTGCATTATTTGGATTATTCGGACTACTGTTCTCATCTTGGTTGTTATTCTCACCAAGTTTTGGCCGATGTAACCTCTGACCTTCTTCAAGTGCATCTTGTCGAACTCGGGAATCTGAACGGTATTTCGAACGAAACCCTTTATTTAATCTACGTGGGTAGCTTGCCCTCGTTCCGTCAGCCATGACCGGGTAGAAGTCTTAAGTAATTCGTAGTTGCATTCCTAGTATCGCCCGTACTGAGGATTGAACCTTCAACCTCAAGAAGACTGTAATTTTGAACTGATTATTACTTAGCACTTTTATATGTTGCACCACGGGTCCTTGCGGAATTAGAGGAATCTCCCCCACGGATGAACTAAAGAGTTCCGTTCGAAATTCCATGTAGATTTCCGAGTTTGACATATAATGATTCGTGAGTTCGACAAGACGCACCTGAAGAAGGTCGGAGGTTACATCAACCGAAACGTTGTGAGAATAACATCCAAATAATCCAAATAATACAAATATATCTGAAACCAACAATTATATATAGCATCTCTATTTGAAAAAAATACAAAAACATGCTAATTTAAAATGACGCATCCAATTTTTCACTTTGTATAGATTTTTTTTACGCCACGGATTCTTACGGACATTACTAGTAGAAATTTTAAGAGCCATTCTTGCTTTAGATGTGTAATCTTAATACGTATTACTATTTATTTTGTCTGTCTGTCCGTCTCTCTCTCTCTCTCTCTCTCTCTCTCTCTCTCTCTCTCTCTCTCTCTCTCTCTCTCTCTCTCTGTATATATATATAGATATTTGGAAAACCTTAAACAAGGTGTGGTGTTTTTGTAATCAATAGATTTTATTTTAAACTTAACTTTCGGAAATACAACACCTTTGTCAAAGCAAAAATGTTTTTTGTCTCATATCCGAGATGGAATGCAGATTTATGGAGGTGGAAGGAAAAAAATCAAGTCATATTTATTTGCTTTGACAAGGGAGTTATATCTCCAAAAGTTCAGTTTAAAATAAATTCTATTTATTTTAACAAAAAATAAATAACACACATTGTTTAAGGTTTTCCAAATTTAAATACGGCAACAATGGTTTGAAAATATGTCTTCCACTATATATATATATATATATATATATATATATATATATGTACCCCTGAATGAAACCATTGAATTATGTGCTGACATGCTTTATCGTAGCACATTAACCTTTCTGAAAGCACTTTTCTGGAACTCGTGGGGCTGGCCACTAAGTCGGTCCGTTTCAGTTTTAACAATATAATGTATCAGCAGATTGATGGGGTGGCGATGGTCAGTCCTTTGGGTGCTATCCTAGCGAATATTTTCCCAGGTTTTCAGGAATCCTTGCTGTTTTATCGGGTTACAAGACCCTTTCGTTATTGGCGTTACGTGGACGACACTTTTACCATTTTTTAGTCCCGTAACGAGGCAAGTGATTTTTTCCTGAAATTAAACACGCTCCACCCAGCACTACAGTTCACCATGGAAGAGGAGCAGAATGGCTCTTTACCATTTCTGGACGTTTTAGTGGAAAGGACGGGGAAAAAATTCACTACAAATATATATAGGAAACCGACGTTTACGGGCCTGTATATTAGTTGGGATTCATTTGTTCCTATGAGTAGAAAGATCAGTTTGGTCAAAACACTTGTTCACCGCACATTGATGATTTGCACTACCAGCCAACTCGCGGCTGAACTGATATTCTTACTAAAAATGGTTTCCCAGAGGGTCTAATTTCCAAATATATTGATCGAAAACTTGCGAAATTTAATGCCAAGATTGTCTTTGGTCCACCCAAATGTCCTGTTTATCTGAAACTTCCTTTTATTGGTTCAATCAGTAAAGGTTTTTCGGATAAAATTTAATTGGTTGTATCTCGTTGTTTTTATGCAGTACAGCCCCGTGTGGTGTTTGGCACCAGAACTGCCTTCCCAGCTTTTCAGAAAGATGTACTTCCAACACTACAGAAAAGTTTGATTATATATAAATTCAAATGTCAGTGTGAAGCTGACTATGTTGGTCGTACTCTTCAGCGCTTGGAAGTCAGAGTGGCCCAGCATATCCCTTCATGTTTTCGCAGATCACGTGTCGTAAAGAAGAGTATATCGACGGACACATCCGGGTCTTTACAAAGAATATCTGGGCGTTTGCAGCGCACATCCGGACGCTCACAAGTCCACGAGTCGTCCATTGGACAGCACTTGTATGATAATAAAAAGTGCGGTGAGAGGTACTCCGATGGATGTTTTCACATTGTACACAAGGCCCGTTCCACACACCATCTCAAGGTGTTGGAGGCAGTGAGTGTTACAATGCGAAAACCATCGCTCTGTAGGCAAAAAGAGGGGTATCACAAATTGGACTTATTTAGAGACTTCTAAAAAGGAAAAGGAAAAAAGAAAAAAAATACTTTGCCTATTATGTCCATTTATTCCTTTTCGGTTTAATGGCGTTATTCAATCTCCCTGTTTTTTTGTTTTTATTTTATTTTTTCTCTCCACATTACTCTTTTCCCCGTTTTTAAGCGATATTCGCCGACGTTTCCCTTGAAAATGTGTCGGTTGAAAGGTACTTTGGGATTTAGTTTTGTTCTGTTAATTTTAGTCGATCCTTTTTTTCTTTTTAAAAGTTTTTAATCGACGATTAAATATATTATTTAATATTTCCTCTCTTTTTTTCTTGTGATAGTGCCTCGACTCGCTATGACTCCGTTCATCATATTTAAAACCATTACAAAATTCTGTGCCACAAAAAAATTGTTCATATATATATATATATATATATAGTGGCGTTCTGATCTATTATTTATAAATGACTAGCAGGGGTACCCGGCGTTGCCCGGGGCTTTCCCTCCTCCTCTCCACAAGCAAAATAGGATATTGAGCACTTTTCTCCCGGACAACGCCGAGTATTTAGAAAATTAAGATGGCCTTCAGAGCACTACTAAAATCACTCTTACCGATCCCTCCCCTCCTTTTCATCTGCACAATAGTCCGAAGAGAAACACTACAGTAGCTCTATCTAGGACATTTAGCACTTTTCTCCCGGACAATGCCGAAGCCTCTGGGTTTTAACTTGACGAAGCCCCCTCCCTGGTGCTGGGTCCTATACTGTAGAAGCACCCCCGGTGCTGGGTCCTATACTGTAGAAGCGCCCCGGTGGCTATACTGCAGAATCACCCCCCGTCCCTGTACTGCAGAAGCCTCTGGATCCTATACTGTAGAAGCACCCCCGGTGCCTATACTGCATAAGCACCCATGGTCCCTATTCTGTAGAAGCATTCGGGTCCTATATTGTAGAAGCACCCCCGGTGCTGGGTCCTATACTGTAGACGCACCCCTGGTCCCTATACTGTAGAAGCAGCCCTGGTCCCTATACTGCATAAGCACCCATGGTCCCTATTCTGCAGAATCATCCGGGTCTTATATTGTAGAAGCACCCCTGGTTCATATACTGCAGAAGCCCTTGGGTCCTATACTGTAGAAGCGCCCCCCTGGTGCCTATACTGCAGAAGAACCCTCCGCCCAGGTCCATATACTTCAGAAGCCTCCGGGTCCTATATTGTATAAGCACCCCCGCAGGATGAAGATGTTGATAATTCCCCCCACCCCACCACTCGTCCCCCCAAAATTCTCCCCCCCCCCAAAAAAAAAAAATTCCCCCCCTAACCCGCGTCTTAAACATTCTCCCAAAGAACTATTTTTATTTTAAAAAATATAAGTTTAGGTTGCTAGGTGCGGATGTGATTGAGCAACCTTTGTTTCACTGTTATTGATACATCCGGACAGAAGTTATGAGATGACTTGATACAACCGGACAGTGCATTTTTATCAAGTTGTTACATGAATACATTGGCTGATTTCAAAATCACCAGTAAATAACATTGAAAAAGTTTTAAAAAAACAGACCCGCCCCCGAAAACTGGCCCCGTTGACCCCCGGGAACATTTTTTTTTGTAATTTTGAGATATTATGATCCCAGGATATGTGCGGTTCTAAAGATGTAAACTTTTTGACATGTCGCCGCATAGTTTTTGAGGAGTAGCTGGACATACAAACAGACAGACATACAGACAACTGGCCTTTATATAATAGACTAGCCAAAATAGCCTCCCTACGGTCGTCTATTTTTGCTAGGCTGCCGCGTCGGAAATGAACGCTCACCAGTAAACCGATGGAGACTCAGTCATATTTCTTGGGTAGGGAGACATCGATTTTCTTTGTTTCTAACGAAGAATATTTTTAGTTTAAAAACAAATAAAACATTTTTAAAACATTTTTTTACCCACTCCCTCCAAAAGTTTTTTTCACCCTCCCCCAAGAATACTAATATTTTCAGTTTAAAAAAAAGTTCGCCCCCCCCCCAAAAAAATTTATTTTTTGCCCTTCTCCGTAATAGTAATATTTTCAGTTAGAAAAAGAGAAAAAAAAAGAAATAATATCTACCCCCCCCCCCTAAATTTCTTTTTGTACTCTTCCCCATGAATAGTTATATTTTCAGTTAGAAACAGAAAAAAAATTTAAAAAATTTAATCCCCCCACCCAAAAAAAAGAAAAGATATATGTCACTCTTCCCCATGAATAGTAATATTTTCAGTTAGAAAAAGAAAAAAAAGTTTTTACCCCCCTCCCACCAAAATTTTTTTTTTACCCTTCCCCATGAATAGGAATTGTATTTAAGTTAAAAAAAAAAAAATAAATAAAAAAATCTCTTCCCTGGTCGCACCATTTAACCGCTACTTTCTAATTTTGCCTTTTGCGAAAGCTGCTTCTCCCCTACCATTTCTCCTACGTTGCCCATGGCAATAGTATGACATATTTCTATAAAAGTACCACATCTATCTGCGCCTTCTATATAGGTACTTATCTCCATCTCGGTGTTCATATTATATACATATCTATCGCCACCCCGGTGCACATACAATATACGTACCTATCGCTGCCCCACGGCCAATACTATATAAGTACCTATTGCCGCCCCGGTATGCATACTACATAAGTACCTATCGCTGCCCCAGTGCAAATGCTACATACGTACCTATCGCCGCCCCTTGTGAATGGTACTACGTACCTATCGCCGCCCCGGTGCAAATGCTAAATACATCTCTATCGTCGGCCTGATGTGAATGCTAAATATGTTCCTATCACCATCCCGGTGCGCGTGCTAAATACGTACCTATCGCCTCCCTGGTGTGCGTGCTATATACATACTGATCGCCGCCCCGGAGCGCATGCTAAATATATACCTATCACCGCCCTGGTGCGCATTCTATATACATAGTGACCAACCATAAAACGTAGTGACCCAACCATAAAAAGTGGTGACCCAACAATAATACGTAGTGACCCAGCAATAAAAAGTGGTGACCAAGCAATAAAACATGGTGATTCAACCAAAAAAGTGGTGACCTAACCATAAATCGTAGTGACCTAACCATAAATCGTAGTGACCTAACCATAAAACGTAGTGACCCAACAATAAAACGAAGTGACCCAACCATAAAACGTAGTGACCCAACCATAAAAAGTGGTGATCCAGCAATAAAAAGTGGTGACACAGCAATAAAACGTGGTGACCCAACCAAAAAAGTGGTGACCCAACAATAAAAGTAGTGACCCAACAATAAAAGTGGGGACCCAAAAATAAAAAGTGGTGACCCAACAATAAAACGTGGTGACTCAACGATAAATGTTATGACCCAGCAATAAGAAGTGGTGACCCAACAATAAAATGTAGTGACCAACATTAAAAAGTGGTGACCCAACAATTTAAATGGGTTACCCAGCAATAAAACTGGTGACCCAACAATAAAACGTAATGATTAAACCATAAAAAGTGCTGACCCAACAATAAAACGTAGTGACTTAACCATAAAACGTAGTGACCCAACCATAAAAAGTGGTGACCCAACAATAAAAAGTGGTGACCAGACCATAAAACGTAGTGACCCAACAATAAAAAGTGGTGATCCAACAATAAAAAGTGGTGACCCAACAATAAAACGTAGTGACCTAACCATAAATCGTAGTGACCCGACAATAAAACGTAGTGACCAACCATAAAACGTGGTGACCCCACAATAAAACGTAGTGACCCAGCAATAAGAAGTGGTGACCAACCAATAAAACGTTGTGACCCAACCAAAAAAGTGGTGACCCAACAATAAAAAGTGGTGACCCAACAATAAAACGTGGTGACTCAACGATAAATGTTGTGATCCAGCAATAAGAAGTGGTGACCCAACAATAAAACGTAGTGACCTAACCATAAAACGTAGTGACCAAACAATAAAACGTAGTGACCCAACCATAAAACGTAGTGACCCAACCATAAAAAGTGGTGACCACACAATGAAACGTAGTGACCCATACAATATACGTACCTTTCGCCGCCCCGGGGCCGATACAATATAAGTACCTATTGCTGCCCCGGTATGCATACTACATAAGTACCTATCGCTGCCCCAGTGCAAATGCTACATACGTACCTATCGCTGCCCCAGTGCGAATGCTGCATACGTACCTATCGCCGCCCCGTTGCGAATACTACAACGTACCTATCGCCGCCCCAGTGCAAATGCTAAATACGTCTCTATCGCCGGCCTGATGTGAATGCTAAATATGTTCCTATCACCACCCCGGGGCGCGTGCACAATACGTACCTATCGCCTCCCTGGTGTGCGTGCTATATACGTACTGATCGCCGCCCTGAAGCGCATGCTAAATATATACCTATCACCACCCTGGTGCGCATTCTATATACATAGTGACCAACCATAAAACGTAGTGACCCAACCATAAAAAGTGGTGCCCCAACAATAATACGTAGTGACCCAGCAATAAAAAGTGGTGACCAAGCTATAAAACGTGGGGACCCAACCATAAAAAGTGGTTACCCAACAATAAAAAGTGGTCACCCCACAATAAAAAGTGGTGACCCAACAATCAAATGTAGTGACCCAACCATAAATAGTAGTGACCCAACCATAAAACGTAGTGACCCAACCATAAAAAGTGGTTACCCTACAATAAAAAGTAGTGACCCAACAATAAAACGTACTACGATTTATGGTTAAGTCAGTTAACCATAAATCGTAGTGACCCAACCATAAAAAGTGGTGACCACACAATGAAACGTAGTGACCCAGCAATAAAACCTGGTGACCCAACCAAAAAAGTAGTGACCCAACAATAAAAAGTGGTGACCTAACAATAAAAGTAGTGACCCAACAATAATGAGTGGTAACCTTACACTAAAACGTAGTGATTCAACAATAAATGTTGTGACCCAACAATAAAACGTAGTGACCTTACCATAAAAGGTAGTTAAAAAATGGTGACCCAACCAATAAAACATAGTGACCTAACCATAAAAAGTGGTGACCCAACAATAAAAAGTAGTGACCCAACAATAAAACGTAGTGACCTTACCATAAAACGTAGTGACCAACAATAAAACGTAGTGACCTTACCATAAAACGTAGTGACCCAACAATAAAATGTAGTGACCCAACAAAAAAAGTGGTGACTCAAAAATAAAACGTAGTGACCCAACCATAAAAAGTGGTGACCACACAATGAAACGTAGTGACCCAACCAAAAAAGTGGTGACCCAACCATAAAAAGTGATGACCCAGCAATAAAAAGTGGTGACCAGCAATAAAAAGTGGTGACCCAGCAATAAAACGTCGTGACCCAACAAAACAAGTGGTGACCCAACAATAAAACGAAGTGACTTAACCATAAAACGTAGTGACCCAGCAATAAAAAGTGGTGACCCAACTATAAAGTGGTGACCTAACAATAAAACGTAGTGACCTAACTATAAAACGTAGTGGCCCAAACCATAAAACGTAGTGACCCAACCATAAAAAGTGGTTACCAACCATAAAACGTTGTGACCCAACGATAAAAAGTGGTGACCCAACAATAAAAAGTGGTGACCCAAAAATGAAACGTAGTGACCAAACAAAAAAAGTGGTGACCCAACAATAAAACGAAGTGACTTAACCATAAAACGTAGTGACCCAACAATAAAAAGTGGTGACCCAGCAATAAAAAGTGGTGACCCAACTATAAAGTGGTGACCTAACAATAAAACGTAGTGACCTAACCATAAAACGTAGTGGCCCAAACCATAAAACGTAGTGACCCAACCATAAAAAGTAGTTACCAACCATAAAACGTTGTGACCCAACGATAAAAAGTGGTGACCCAACAATAAAAAGTGGTGACCCAAAAATGAAACGTAGTGACCCAACCAAAAAAGTGGTTACCCAACCATAAAATGTGATGACCCAGCTATAAAAAGTGGTGACCCAGCAATAAAAAGTGGTGACCCAACAAAACAAGTGGTGACCCAACCATAAAACGAAGTGACTCAACCATAAAACGTAGTGACTCAACAATAAAAAGTGGTGACCCAACAATAAAAAGTGGTGACCCTACAATAAAACGTAGTGACCCAACGATAAAAAGTGGTGACCCAACAATAAAACGTAGTGACCTAACTATAAATCGTAGTGACCCAACAATAAAACGTAGTGACCAAACAATAAAACGTAGTGACCTAACCATAAAAAGTGGTGACCACACAATGAAACGTAGTAACCTAGCAACAAAAAGTGGTGACCCAGCAATAAAACGTGTTGACCCAACCAAAAAAGTGGTGACCCAACCATAAAAAGTTAAACCCAACAATAAAACGTAGTGACCAAGCAATAAAAAGTGTTGACCCAGCAATAAAACGTGGTGACCCAACAAAACAAGTGGTGACCCAACAATAAAACTAAGTGACTTAACAATAAAAAGTAGTGACCCAACAATAAAAAGTAGTGACCCAACAATAAAGTGGTGACCCAACAATAAAATGTAGTTACCAACCATTAAAAGTGGTGACCCAGCAATAAAACCTGGTGACCCAACCAAAAAAGTGGTGACCAACAATAAAAGTAGTGACCCAACAATAATGAGTGGTGACCCAACGTGGTGACCAAGCGTGGTGACTAAAACGTAGTGATTCAACAATAAATGTTGTGACCCAAAAATAAACGTAGTGACCTTACCATAAAAGGTAGTGATCCAACAATAAAACGTAGTGACCCAACCATAAAAAGTGGTGACCCAACAATAAAAAGTGGTTACCCAACAATAAAACCTAGTAAGTTAACCATAAAACGTAGTAACCCAACCATGAAAAGTGGTGACCTAACAATAAAAAGTAGTGGCCTAAACCATCAAACGCAGTGACCTTACCATAAAAAGTATTGACCCAACAATAAAAAGTGGTGACCCAGCAATAAAACATGGTGACCCAACAAAACAAGTGGTGACCCAACCATAAAACGAAGTGACTCAACCATAAAACGTAGTGACTCAACAATAAAAAGTGGTGACCCAACAATAAAACGTAGTGACCTAACCATAAATCGTAGTGACCCAACCATAAAACGTAGTGACCCAACCATAAAAAGTGGTGACCACACAATGAAACGTAGTGACCTAGCAACAAAAAGTGGTGACCCAGCAATAAAACGTGGTGACCCAACCAAAAAAGTGGTAACCCAGCAATAAAACGTAATGACCCAATCATAAAACGTAGTGACCCAGCAATAAAAAGTAGTGACCCAGCAATAAAACGTGGTGACCCAACAATAAAAAGTGGTGACCCAGCAATAAAACGTGGTGACCCAACAATAAAACGTAGTGACCTTACCATAAAACGTAGTGACCCAACAATAAAATGTAGTGACCCAACAAAAAAAGTGGTGACTCAAAAATAAAACGTAGTGACCCAACCATAAAACGTAGTGACCCAACCAAAAAAGTGGTGACCCAACCATAAAAAGTGATGACCCAACAATAAAACGTAGTGACCCAGCAATAAAAAGTGGTGACCCAGCAATAAAACGTCGTGACCCAACAAAACAAGTGGTGACCCAACAATAAAACGAAGTGACTTAACCATAAAACGTAGTGACCCAGCAATAAAAAGTGGTGACCCAACTATAAAGTGGTGACCTAACAATAAAACGTAGTGACCTAACCATAAAACGTAGTGGCCCAAACTATAAAACGTAGTGACCCAACCATAAAAAGTGGTTACCAACCATAAAACGTTGTGACCCAACGATAAAAAGTGGTGACCCTACAATAAAAAGTGGTGACCCAAAAATGAAACGTAGTGACCCAACCAAAAAAGTGGTGACCCAACAATAAAACGAAGTGACTTAACCATAAAACGTAGTGACCCAACAATAAAAAGTGGTGACCCAGCAATAAAAAGTGATGACCCAACTATAAAGTGGTGACCTAACAATTAAACGTAGTGACCTAACCATAAAACGTAGTGGCCCAAACCCTAAAACGTAGTGACCCAACCATAAAAAGTGGTTACCAACCATAAAACGTTGTGACCCAATGATAAAAAGTGGTGACCCAACAATAAAAAGTGGTGACCCAAAAATGAAACGAAGTCACCCAACCAAAAAAGTGGTTACCCAACCATAAAATGTGATGACACAACCATAAAAAGTAGTGACCCAGCAATAAAAAGTGGTGACCCAGCAATAAAACGGGGTGACCCAACAAAACAAGTGGTGACCCAACCATAAAACGAAGTGACTCAACCATAAAACGTAGTGACTCAACAATAAAAAGTGGTGACCCAACAATAAAACGTAGTGACCCAACGATAAAAAGTGGTGACCCAACAATAAAACGTAGTGACCTAACTATAAATCGTAGTGACCCAACAATAAAACGTAGTGACCCAACAATAAAACGTAGTGACCCAACCATAAAAAGTGGTGACCACACAATGAAACGTAGTGACCCAGCCACAAAAAGTGGTGACCCAGCAATAAACAGTGGTGACCCAACAATAAAATGTAGTTACCTTACAATAAAACGTAGTGACCCAACAATTAAACGTAGTGACCCAACAATAAAACGTAGTGACCCAACAATTAAACGTAGTAACCCAACAATTAAACGTAGTGACCCAGCAATAAAACGTAGTGACCCAGCAATAAGAAGTGGTGACCCAACAAAAAAAGTGGTGCCCCAACAATAAAACGTAGTGACCTTACCATAAAAAACGTAGTGACCCAACAATAAAACGAAGTGACTTAACCATAAAACGTAGTGACCCAACAATAAAACGTAGTGACCCAACAAAAAAAGTGGTGACCCAACCATAAAACGTAGTGACCTAACCATAAATGGTAATGACCCAACAATAAAACGTGGTGACCCAACAATAAAACGTAGTGACTCAACCATAAAAAATTGGTGACCACACAATGAAACGTAGTGACCCAACAATAAAAAGTGGTGACCCAACAATAAATATTAGTGACCTAAAAAAATGGTAATGACTCAACAATAAAACGTGGTGACCCAACCATAAAACGTAGTGACCCAACCATAACAAGTGGTGACCACACAATGAAACGTAGTGACCAAACCAAACAAGTGCTGACCCAACCATAAAAAGTGATGACCCAACAATAAAACGTAGTGACCCAGCAATAAATAGTGGTGACCCAGCAATAAAACGAGGTGACCCAAAAAAACAAGTGGTGACCCAACAATAAAACGAAGTGACTTAACCATAAAACGTAGTGGCCCAAACCATAAAACGTAGTGACCAACCATAAAAAGTGGTGACCAACCATAAAACGTTGTGACCCAACAATAAAAAGTAGTGACCCAACAATAAAGTGGTGACCCAACAATAAAATGTAGTTACCAACCATAAAAAGTGGTGACCCAGCAATAAAACCTGGTGACCCAACAAAACAAGTTGTGACCCAACAATAAAACGAAGTGACCTAACCATAAACGTAGTGGCCCAAACCATAAAACGTAATGACCCAATCATAAAATGTGGTGACCCAGCAATAAAACGTAACCATAAAACGTTGTGACCCAACGATAAAAAGTGGTGACCCAACAAAACAAGTGGTGACCCAACAATAAAACGAAGTGACTTAACCATAAAACGTAGTGACCCAACGAAAAAAAGTTGTGACCCAACAATAAAAAGTGATGACTCAATAATAATGTGGTGACCCAACAATAAAAAGTGATGACTCAATAATAATGTGGTGACCCAACAATAAAAAGTGGTGACCCAACAATAAAACGTAGTGACCTTACCATAAAGCGTAGTGACCCAACAAAAAAACGAAGTGACCAACCATAAATAGTGGTGACCCATCAATAAAACGTAGTGACCCAACCATAAAACGTAGTGACCCAACGATAAAAAGTGGTGACCCAACAATAAAAAGTGGTGACCCAGCAATAAAACATGGTGACCCAACAAAACAAGTGGTGACCCAACCATAAAACGAAGTGACTCAACCATAAAACGTAGTGACTCAACAATAAAAAGTGGTGACCCAACAATAAAACGTAGTGACCTAACCATAAATCGTAGTGACCCAACCATAAAACGTAGTGACCCAACCATAAAAAGTGGTGACCACACAATGAAACGTAGTGACCTAGCAACAAAAAGTGGTGACCCAGCAATAAAACGTGGTGACCCAACCAAAAAAGTGGTAACCCAGCAATAAAACGTAATGACCCAATCATAAAACGTAGTGACCCAGCAATAAAAAGTAGTGACCCAGCAATAAAACGTGGTGACCCAACAATAAAAAGTGGTGACCCAGCAATAAAACGTGGTGACCCAACAATAAAACGTAGTGACCTTACCATAAAACGTAGTGACCCAACAATAAAATGTAGTGACCCAACAAAAAAAGTGGTGACTCAAAAATAAAACGTAGTGACCCAACCATAAAACGTAGTGACCCAACCAAAAAAGTGGTTACCCAACCATAAAAAGTGATGACCCAACAATAAAACGTAGTGACCCAGCAATAAAAAGTGGTGACCCAGCAATAAAACGTCGTGACCCAACAAAACAAGTGGTGACCCAACAATAAAACGAAGTGACTTAACCATAAAACGTAGTGACCCAGCAATAAAAAGTGGTGACCCAACTATAAAGTGGTGACCTAACAATAAAACGTAGTGACCTAACCATAAAACGTAGTGGCCCAAACCATAAAACGTAGTGACCCAACCATAAAAAGTGGTTACCAACTATAAAACGTTGTGACCCAACGATAAAAAGTGGTGACCCTACAATAAAAAGTGGTGACCCAAAAATGAAACGTAGTGACCCAACCAAAAAAGTGGTGACCCAACAATAAAACGAAGTGACTTAACCATAAAACGTAGTGACCCAACAATAAAAAAGTGGTGACCCAGCAATAAAAAGTGATGACCCAACTATAAAGTGGTGACCTAACAATTAAACGTAGTGACCTAACCATAAAACGTAGTGGCCCAAACCCTAAAACGTAGTGACCCAACCATAAAAAGTGGTTACCAACCATAAAACGTTGTGACCCAACGATAAAAAGTGGTGACCCAACAATAAAAAGTGGTAGCCCAAAAATGAAACGAAGTCACCCAACCAAAAAAGTGGTTACCCAACCATAAAATGTGATGACACAACCATAAAAAGTAGTGACCCAGCAATAAAAAGTGGTGACCCAGCAATAAAACGGGGTGACCCAACAAAACAAGTGGTGACCCAACCATAAAACGAAGTGACTCAACCATAAAACGTAGTGACTCAACAATAAAAAGTGGTGACCCAACAATAAAACGTAGTGACCCAACGATAAAAAGTGGTGACCCAACAATAAAACGTAGTGACCTAACTATAAATCGTAGTGACCCAACAATAAAACGTAGTGACCCAACAATAAAACGTAGTGACCCAACCATAAAAAGTGGTGACCACACAATGAAACGTAGTGACCCAGCAACAAAAAGTGGTGACCCAGCAATAAAAAGTGGTGACCCAACAATAAAATGTAGTTACCTTACAATAAAACGTAGTGACCCAACAATTAAACGTAGTGACCCAACAATAAAACGTAGTGACCCAACAATTAAACGTAGTAACCCAACAATTAAACGTAGTGACCCAGCAATAAAACGTAGTGACCCAGCAATAAGAAGTGGTGACCCAACAAAAAAAGTGGTGCCCCAACAATAAAACGTAGTGACCTTACCATAAAACGTAGTGACCCAACAATAAAACGAAGTGACTTAACCATAAAACGTAGTGACCCAACAATAAAACGTAGTGACCCAACAAAAAAAGTGGTGACCCAACACTAAAACGTAGTGACCTAACCATAAATGGTAATGATCCAACAATAAAACGTGGTGACCCAACAATAAAACGTAGTGACTCAACCATAAAAAATTGGTGACCACACAATGAAACGTAGTGACCCAGCAATAAAAAGTGGTGACCCAACAATAAATATTAGTGACCTAAAAAAATGGTAATGACTCAACAATAAAACGTGGTGACCCAACCATAAAACGTAGTGACCCAACCATAACAAGTGGTGACCACACAATGAAACGTAGTGACCAAACCAAACAAGTGCTGACCCAACCATAAAAAGTGATGACCCAACAATAAAACGTAGTGACCCAGCAATAAATAGTGGTGACCCAGCAATAAAACGAGGTGACCCAAAAAAACAAGTGGTGACCCAACAATAAAACGAAGTGACTTAACCATAAAACGTAGTGGCCCAAACCATAAAACGTAGTGACCAACCATAAAAAGTGGTGACCAACCATAAAACGTTGTGACCCAACAATAAAAAGTAGTGACCCAACAATAAAGTGGTGACCCAACAATAAAATGTAGTTACCAACCATAAAAAGTGGTGACCCAGCAATAAAACCTGGTGACCCAACAAAACAAGTTGTGACCCAACAATAAAACGAGGTGACCTAACCATAAACGTAGTGGCCCAAACCATAAAACGTAATGACCCAATCATAAAATGTGGTGACCCAGCAATAAAACGTAACCATAAAACGTTGTGACCCAACGATAAAAAGTGGTGACCCAACAAAACAAGTGGTGACCCAACAATAAAACGAAGTGACTTAACCATAAAACGTAGTGACCCAACGAAAAAAAGTTGTGACCCAACAATAAAAAGTGATGACTCAATAATAATGTGGTGACCCAACAATAAAAAGTGGTGACCCAACAATAAAACGTAGTGACCTTACCATAAAGCGTAGTGACCCAACAAAAAAACGAAGTGACCAACCATAAATAGTGGTGACCCATCAATAAAACGTAGTGACCCAACCATAAAACGTAGTGACCCAACGATAAAAAGTGGTGACCCAACAATAAAAAGTGGTGACCCGACAATAAAACGTAGTGACCTAACCATAAATCGTAGTGACCCAACAATAAAACGTGGTGACCTAACATTAAAACGTAGTGACCCAACCATAAAAATTGGTGACCACACAATGAAACGTAGTGACCTAGCAACATAAAGTGGTGACCCAGCAATAAAACGTGGTTACCCAACCAAAAAACCATAAAAAGTTATGACCCAACAATAAAACGTAGTGACCCAGCATTAAAAAGTGGTGACCCAGCAATAAAACGTGGTGACCCAACAAAAAAGTTGTGACCCAACATTAAAATGTGGTGACCCAACAATAAAACTTAGTGACCCAACAATAAAACGTGGTGACCCAACAAAACAAGTGGTGACCCAACAATAAAACGAAGTGACTTAACCATAAAACGTAGTGACCCAACAATCAAAAGTTGTGACCCAACAATAAAAAGTGGTGACTCAACAATAAAAAGCGGTGACCCAACAATAAAACGTAGTGACCCAACGAAAAAAAGTAGTGACCAAACAATAAAAAGTGGTGACTGAACAATAAAACGTACTGACCTAACCATAAATCATAGTGACCCAACAATAAAACGTAGTGACCCAACAATAAAACGTAGTGACCCAACGAAAAAAGTAGTGACCAAACAATAAAAAGTGGTGACTGAACAATAAAACGTAGTGACCTAACCATAAATCGTAGTGACCCAACAATAAAACGTAGTGACCCAACCATAAAACGTAGTGACCCAACCATAAAAAGTGGTGACCACACAATCAAACGTAGTGACCTAGCAATAAAACGTTGTGACCCAGCAATAAAACGTGGTGACCCAACAAAACAAGTGGTGACCCAACCATAAAAAGTTATGACCCAACAATAAAACGTAGTGACCCAGCAATAAAAAGTGGTGACCCAGCAATAAAACGTGGTGACCCAACAAAACAAGTGGTGACCCGACAATAAAACGAACTGACTTAACCATAAAACGTAGTGACCCAACAATAAAAAGTGGTGACCCAGCAATAAAATGTAGTTACCAACTATAAAAAGTGGTGACCCAACAATAAAAAGTGGTGACCCAGCAATAAAAAGTTGTGACCCAACAATAAAATGTAGTGACATTACCATAAATCGTAGTGACCAAACAATAAAACGTTATGACTCAACAATTAAACGTAGTGACCCAGCAATAAAACGTAGTGACCCAGCAATAAAACATACTGACCCAATCATAAAATGTAGTGACCCAACCATAAAAAGTGATGACGCAACATTAAAACGTAGTGACCCAGCAATAAAACGTAGTGACCTAACATTAAAACGTAGTGACCCAACAATAAAAAGTGGTGTACCAACAAAAAAGTTGTGACCCAACATTAAAATGTGGTGACCCAACATTAAAACGTAGTGACCCAGCAATAAAACGTAGTGACCTAACATTAAAACGTAGTGACCCAACAATAAAAAGTGGTGACCCAACAAAACAGTTGTGACCCAACATTAAAATGTGGTGACCCAATAATAAAACTTAGTGACCCAACAATAAAACGTAGTGACCTAGCAATAAAAAGTGGTGACTCAACGATAAAAGTGGTGACTCAACGATAAAAGTGGTGACCCAGCAATTAGAAGTGGGGACCCAACAATAAAACGTAGTGACCAACCATAAAAAGTTGTGACCCAACAATAAAAAGTGGTGACCCAACAATCAAACGTTGTGACCTAACCATAAATCGTAGTGACCCAACAATAAAACGTAGTGACCCAACAATAAAACGTAGTGACCCAACCATAAAACGTAGTTACCCAACCATAAAAAGTGGTGACCAAACAATAAAACGTAGTGACCCAGCAATAAAAAGTGGTGACCCAGCAATAAAACGTGGTGACCCAACCATAAAAAGTGGTTACCCAACCATAAAACGTATTGACCCAACCATAAAAAGTGGTGACCCAACATTAAAACGTAGTGACCCAGCAATAAAACGTGGTGACCCAGCAATAAAACGTGGTGACCCAACAATAAAAAGTGGTGACCCAACAAAAAAGTGGTGACCCAACATTAAAACGTGGTGACCCAACAATAAAACTTAGTGACCCAACAATAAAACGTAGTGACCCAACCAAAAAAAGTGGTGACCCAACAATAAAACGTAGTGACTTAACAATAAAACCTAGTGACTCAACCATAAAAAGTGGTTACCCAACAATAAAAGTGGTGACCCAGCAATAAAAAGTGGTGACGCGACAAATAAACGTAGTGACTTAACCATAAAAAGTTGTAACCCAACAAGAAAAATCGTGTGTGTAACATCTTTATTTTGAAACTTCTATTTCTCTCCCTCTCTCTATAGCCGTCTTATTATCTTTCTACTTTTCTCTTCCCTGGTCGCCCCATTTCACCGCTACTTACTCATTTTGTCTTTTGCGAAAGCTGCTTCTTCCCCACCGTTTCATCCTACGTTTCCCAGGGCAATAGTATTACATATTTATATCAAGAGTACCACCTCTGTCTGCGCCTTCTATATAGGTACTTATCTTCGCCCCGGTGTTCATACTATATACGAATCTATCACCACCCCGGTGCGCATACTATATACATACCTATCGCCGCCCCAGTGCACATAATATATACATACCTATCGCCCACCCGGTGCGAATGCTGAATACGTACCTATCGCCGCCCCGTTGCGCGTGCTATATACGTACCTATCGCCGCCCCGTTACGCATGCTATATACGTTCCTATCCCCGCCCCACTGTGCGTGCTATATACGTACCGATCGCCGCCCCGGAGCGCATTCTAAATACATACCTATCACCGGCCCAGTGCGCATGCTGTATACGTACTTATTGCCGTCCATGTTCACATGCTATATACGTACCTATCGACGACCCAGTGTGCATACTACATATGTACATATCGCTGCCTCAGTGCGAATACTACATATGTACATATCGCTGCCTCAGTGCGAATACTACATATGTACATATCGCCGCCCCGGTGTGAATGCTAAATACGTACCTATCGCCACCCCGGTGTGAATGCTAAATACGTACCTATCGGCACCCCTGTGCACTACTATATACGTACCTATTGCCACTCTAGTGCACATACTATGTATATACCTATTGCCGGCCCGGTGCGCATACTATATTCGTACCTATCGCCGCCCTAGTGCACATACTATATTTTTTGGGCACCACCCAAGAAAACTTTTTTTTTCATCCTCCCACATACTTAGAAATATTTTTAATTTAAAAGAAAAAAAATTTACCCCCCCTCGAAAGAATTTTTTTTTTTACCCTTTCCCATACATAGAAATATTTTCAGTTAAAGAAAGAAAAAAAAAATTCCTAGGTGCCTCGGTCATATCAAAGAACCATACTGCAGAAGCCTCTGGGTCCTATATTGTAGAAGCACCCCTGGTTCTGGGTCCTATACTGTAGAAGAACCCCTGGCCGCTATACTGCAGAGCACCCATGGTCCCTATTCTTCATAGGCCTCCGGGTCCTATATTGTAGAAGCACCCCCGGTACTGGGTCCTATATTGTAGAAACACCTCTGGTCCCCATACTGGAGAAGCACCCCTAGTCCCTATACTGGAGAAGCACCCATTGTCCCTATTCTGCAGAAGCCTCCGGGTCCTCAATTTAGAAGCACCCCTGATGCTGGGTCCTATACTGTAGAAGCACCCCTAATCCCTATACTGTAGAAGCACTTATATTTCTAGGGACCGTTATACTTTAGAAGCACCAACATTTGTGGGGACCGTTATACTGTAGAAGCACCAATATTTCTAGGGATCGTTATACTTTAGAAGCACCAACGTTCCTGGGGAGGGACCATTATACTTTAGAAGCACCAATATTTCTAGGGACCGTTATACTTTAGAAGCACCAACATTCCTGTTGACCGTAATACTTTAGAAGCATTAACATTCCTGGGGACCATTATACTTTAGAAGCAACATTCCTGTGGGACCGTTATACTTTAGAAGCACCAATATTTCTAGGGACAGTTATACTTCTGAACCACCTACATTACTTTGCAAATCAAGTAGGCCTCCTGAGAACTACTGACATCACTCTTACCGGTTGCCTTCCTTTGTGGTTATTGATGCATCTAGACAGAAGTTATGGGATGACATGATACAACCGGACACAATTTAGGGCAAGACGGGTACATCCGGCAAGAGATTATGGCACATGTTTAGTGAATCTGCATTTTTATAAAGTTATTACATAAATACATTGGATAATTTCCAAATTACTACTGATTAACGTTGAAAAAATGGATATGTATCATGGATATGTATCATGTATCATGGATATGTATCATGTATATGTATATGTATCATGTATATATATCGTGTATCATGTATATGTATATGTATCATGTATATGTATCATGTGTTTGTATCATGTATACGTATATGTATCATGGATATGTATCATGTATAGGTATATATATATCATGTATCGTGGATATGTATATGTATCATGCATCATGGATATGTATCATGTATCATGGATATGTATCATAGATATGTATATGTATCATTATATGTATCTTGTATATGTATCATGTATCTTGGATATGTATGATGTATCATGGATATGTATCATGTATATGTATCATATATATGTATCATGTATCATATATATATGTATCATGTAACATATATCATATATATGTATCATGTATTATTAATATGTATAATGTATCATGTATCATAGATATGTATCATGTATCATAGATCATGGATATGTATCATATATATTTATCATTAATCATAGATATGTGTTATGTACCATAGATATTATCATGTATCATGGATATGTATCATGGATATATATAATGGATATGTATCATGTATACTGGATATGTATCAAGTATCTTTGATATGTATCATGGGTATGTATCATTGATATGTATCATGCATCACTGATATGTATATTTATCATTGACATGGATCATATACCATGGATAGGTATCATGGATATGTATCAAGGATATGTATCATGGATATGTATTATGTATCAAGGATATGTATCATGTATCATGGATATGTATCATGTATCATGGATATGTATCATGTATCATGGATATGTATCATGTATCACTGATATGTATATTTATCATTGACATGGATCATATACCATGGATAGGTATCATGGATGTGTATCAAGGATATGTATCATGGATATGTATCATGTATCATGGATATGTATCATGTATCATGGATATGTATCATGTATCATGGATATGTATCATGTATCCTAGATATGTATCATGTATATATCATGGATATGTATCATGTATCACGGATATGTATCATGGATATGTATCATTTGTCATTGATATTGTTTATGTATCATGGATATGTATCATGTATCATGGATATGTATCATGTATCATGGATATGTATCATGTATCATAGATATGTATCATGTATCATGTATCATAGATATGTATCATGTATATATATCATCGATATGTATCATGTATCACGGATATGTATCATGGATATGTATCATTTGTCATTGATATTGTTTATGTATCATGTATCATGGATATGTATCATTTATCATGGATATGTATCATGGATATGTATCATTTATCATGGATATGTATCGTGAATATGTATCATGGATATGTATCATGGATATGTATCATAGATATCTAACATGTATCATGATATGTATCATGGATATGTGACATGTATCATGGATATGTATTATGGATCATGGATATGTATCATGGATATGTATAATGTATCATCGATATGTATCATGAATATGTATCATGTATAATGGATACATATCATGTATCATGGATATGTATCATGGATATGTATCATGTATTATGGATATGTATCTTGTGTCATGGATATGTATCTTGTGTCATAGATATGTATCATGTATCAAAGATATGTATCATTTATATGTATCATAGATATGTATTATGTATCATAGATATGTATCATGTATCATAGATATTCTTGATCATTTTCAATCCCCTCATGATTTTCTTCATCATTTTCAATCTCCACATGTTGATCTTCATCATATTCAATCCCCACATGATGATCTTCATCATTTTCAATCCTCTTTTGATGTTCTTCATCATTTTCAATCCCTTCATGATGTTATTCATCATTGTTAATCCTCTCATGATGTTCTTCATCATTTTTAATCCTCTCATGATGTTCTTCATTATTTTCAATCCTCTCATGATATTCTTCATCATTTTCAATCCCCTCATTATATTCTTCAGCATTTTCAATCTTCTCATCGTATTCTTCATCATTTTCAACCCGTTCATGATATTCTTCATCATTTTCAATCCCATCATTTTATTCTTCATCATTTTCAATCCTCTCATGATATTCTTCATCAGTTTCAATCCCCTCATGATATTCTTCATCATTTACAATCCCCTCATGATATTCTTTATCATTTTCAATCCACTCATGATATTCTTCATCATTTTCAATCCTCTCACCCTATTATTCATCATTTTCAATCACTTCATGATATTCTTCATTTTTAATCCCCTTATGATATTATTAATCATTTTCAATCCCATCATGATATTTTTCCTCATTTTCAATCGCCAAATACAAGTAGGCCTCTAGAGCTATACTAAAATAACTCTCGCTTATTCCCCTCCCTTTTATCAGGGCAATAGTCCGAAGAAAAATGCAAAAAAAAATAATAATAACGTGACGATAGCATAAAATAATATCCGAACCTATCACTATGACGTCATGTACCTATCTATGTGACGTCATGTGCACAAGATAACATTACAAATCGTGATCACATTAAAGGACAAAATGGCTATTTGCCCACTTAAAAATGAATCTTTTTTTTTAATTTTTCGATATCATTTTCTCGAGGTTATGCCGGTTAAAATAATACCTAATTCGGAGGTGTTTGTTTAGTATTTTAAAAGCCTTAGCGTTACATACATATCACAGATTTTTGCCTTATATATATTGAGATTGAGATTGAGATGAGATGAGATGAGATTAATAGTTCCAAATATTGTATTAAATTCTATACTAGGTCTAACTAGATCTACTTAGGAGGCCATTGTCGCCGAACATATGCGAAGCTTCTTTGAGTAGTCTTACTCCCTACCATTCTTCTCTATCTATAATTTTTACTTCGTCCCATAATAAAGAGATTTTTACCCTTTTCCTTCAATTCCCGAGTTCGACATAAAGAGTTCTGAGTTAGACACACTTGAAGAAGGTTGTAGGTTACATCGACTGAAACGTTGTGAGAATAACACTCAAGATGAGAACAGTAGTCCGAATAATCTAAATAATACAAATTATCGATCCTCATCTAAAATATCCCGAAAGTTTTATTTTTTCATGTTTGAAACGTTGTTCAGTTAATAAGAACAGACTCAAAATGTATTATTATGGTTGATGATCTTCAAGTTGACTTGAAACATAAAATCAAACCGTTCATAATGTTTGGTTTTGCGTTACCAGGACAACCAGCTTTCTTTGTATGGATGAACACGTTCGTGCCGGCAATTTATCACTCGAGTAAGTAAGAAAATACCTTGGAGTTTATAGTTCGAGTCAAAGTGGTGCTAGATCTTGTTTAATGTGTCTCCTGGAGCTTGGGTAATTACGGCTCTGAAATAGGATCCTTACTTACGTTAATACGACAAGGCTGGACGTTCATTCGTCGTTGTTTATTGAAAGTGTTATGATGATCTACCCTATTGCATCAATACATGGACTCTTCGTAACACGATGAATGGTGATAATTGTGATAACAGACAGTCGCTATAACCAAATCAGAAGAAGTGTCTGACAACCCATTACTTCTGTACTTTTTGTAAATATTTACGCTTGTTAACTCTACCTCCTTGTTGTCTTATTTTCTTTTTTTCATTCTCCCATTTAAAAATTCACATATTTCAGATGTGCATCATCTTGATTTTAATCATCGTTTGAGGACACGCAGGTGGTGCAAAACTGTTCTGTCCGGGGAATTGATCTTACCCATCCTGTGACGGGTATCGTTATGTCTGCAAATGTGTAGCCAAATAATGTTTGTAAAAATAAATAAATAAAAATGTATGCCAAATAAACAACTCTATTTATTATTGAGCACTTTTATATAAACACTGTAAGGAATATCTGGATTTTCACCCTGTCGTTGTAAACTTACCTAGTTTGATATATATATATATATAAAGGTATTTTATAGAAGGCAATACAATGCAGATGTGTAACGGGTAAACACGAACTTAAGTTAATTAAGACATATAACGGTGGAATGAGTTTTGAAGTTTCCACCTTTTAATTAATATAATTTGTATTATTATTACTACAAGCTTAATTGGCGTCAGTGCGGTTCAATGGAGGTTTCGTATAACATAATATTTCGGGTGAAATTTTTCCATCCTCAGATGTGTGTTTAACCTTAATTCAAACGTGCATAGCAAAAAACGATGCCGGTGGAGATAGTTTAGCAGAAAATGAGATGTTTACCCGTTACATATCTGCTATTTTATTCCCTTCTATAAAGTACATTTATATACACACTAAATAATGCTTCAAGCAAACTCACGACACTTGTGTTTACATTGAAAGGATACAGGGTGTATTTCTCTCGCGCTTCAAAGCGTTATCGTCCCGCTAGCGGAATGATTACGAGACCAGGGTTCATAATACTTGGCCCCGGGGTTCGAATTGTTCGACTGGCGATACGGTCACATAATTACATACTGACGAACGTAAAAATAAAAACGTGAAACATGTACATGTCTATTGATATAAAAATATTTATTTATTTATAATAATTGTTAAGCTCCTATCAAGTTGAGCCCTTTCGGGAGAAAATAAATTAATGATTAACAAATTATCCACGTTGTAATGTTGTCTCCCTTGGGAGATCGAAATTATCTTCAGAATCACAGTACTTGTGTTTACATTGAAAAAATACAAGGCGTATTTCTCCTGCATTTCAAAGCGTGATTGTCGCGCTGGTCGAATGGTTACGAGACCAAGGTTCATAATACTTGGGTGCAGGATTCGAATTTTCTGACCAGCGATACGATCACATAATTCCATACTGATGAGCGTAAAAATAAACATATATATGTCTAGATATCAAAATAATTATTCATTAATAATTATATTTATACATATATATATATATATATATATATATATATATATATATATATATATATATATATATATATATATTGCTAGAGCCAATATAAATTATTTTATTTCAAAATATACGTTACAGTGTCTGTTACGTCTCTCCGTAACAATGAAACCCTGGTTCGCCTCGCAGAAACTATAATGTATAGTTCTTAAATAAAATAATTATATATATATATATAGAGAGAGAGAGAGAGAGACACACAGACGAACAACACAGGTAAGGAAGACATTTTTTAATAACTAATATAAGTTAGCAAAACATTTATCTGGAACAAAACTTAGATCTAATATACGGAACGTTTATGTTTTTGTCTTTTAAGGGAAGTGGGGTTTGATCAACTCTGCTGGGAAGCCATGAAATAAAATACTGTTTTGTTTTTAAATTCCCGAAACAGTTTTTCACGGTAAACAACTGATGATCCCTTAAATAATGTTAAGACTAGTGTAAATTCTTGGAAGCAAACTAATATAGTAACTACAAAAAATAAATTGACTTACATCAGTGTTTTTCTACTTAACGACTTGGGACTAAAATGTTTTTGTTTTTGTTTTTCCTTATATAGTGTTAATGGTTGAGAAACTTCCGAGACTAATTTATATATATATATATATATCAGGCCTAAATCAATAACAAAAGCTATATATAAAGAAAGGCGATATACGAAAGTCCTTATTCAACAAGGGAAGCTATGCACATAACACAACACGATGTAAACCATGTGTATGAGACTTCAAAAACAACAATGGAAACATGACAGAAGTGAAATAGAAAAGAAGAAGAATTGATTTCTTATGTATTTAAAAGACCCTCATTTCATTTCACTGCATAATCTGCTTTTGCTTTATTGTAACTATATTAAAATGTGGGTGTGTAAAATAGTGCTAAAACGGTATTTTCCATATAGGGATAAATTAAGCAGAGGAGCGGAAATGTCATTAGAAGTTAAAATTTAGAGTTTGAGCTACGTGTACGAAAATGTTGCATCACGGACAGGAAGTTCGAAGTGAGACGTGTCGAAGTACGCACCAGATAGGTGCAGGTATCTCGACTGGGGAAGAAAAGAAAGAAATGATTAACCTTGGCTCGAAATCTGTTTATGTCTCGTTCAATAGTATTTTGTTTGTTGATGTTTTATTTTTTTGTTGTTTTTGTTTTTGTTTTTGTAAACTTATCTTCTTGTAGTCCAACCGGAACTGATATAATGGTTTGTTTTTAGAGGAAATGCCAATATCAAAAGTCTATCCATACAAAATGATTCATTTTTATTGATAACTTTGCGAAGACAACGAAATGTATACAGTTCGTAAATAATTAGAGTTCAAAGAGACCAATAACCTACCCGTGAAAGAAAGGAGAAATTGAGTACACGTGCTCATTTCGGCTATCGCCGTGTGCGTTTGTGTGAATGTAATTGAAATAGGAATTAACTGGCCTGTTTTCTTAATGAGAATGTGTATGGGCTAACTGTGTATATGCGTTCCGTGAGGGGCGTGTGTGTGCTGCGCGTGTGTTTTTCTCATTGCGTTTGTCGAGGACTTTCGCCCCAAAGTGGCCGAGCCTAGATTGTGACGTGACCACGTGTGTTGTTTGTGGAAAGAAAATAGGGAAAGAGGCAGAAAAACGCTGTTTCGTTTTATTATATAGATTTCGGGGCTGAATATGTCCTGTGCTGTGATTGGGTGAAAGAAACTGCTGACTTTAGCTTTTGCCCAATCGATAACTAAAAACAACATTCGCTGCCACTGCTACTTCGAACAAAATCTTGAATGGTCGTTGAGTAAAATAGTACTCATTTTAACAAATAAAGAGTTAGTAACAAAAGTGTAAGATAAAAAGGTGGCCGCTCTGTTAAAAAAGAACACAACAATTATTTTTAATGGTTTTAATAGTGCGATCACATATTGGTTGGGTTGTGAACATATTTAGCAGATTATAATTTTAATTGAGTCGTGCGTCGTCGGACTGATAAGACAATTTTTGTAACCGGACGTGAGTGACCCTTTTTCCGGAAAGGGGAGGGGGTTACTGTTTTCCTACTTGCTTTTTGGGGGGAAGCAGGTAAACAAATCCTCCCAGGCATCACCTACTCCTTATGGTGGAAATGTGTGTTTATTGTCTGCCGCCTCAAATTTCTGTTCCTAATCCTGAGTACACCTTTTTGGGGAGCTGGATTTTCTCCACATTAAAAAAATAACGACTGTATGTCTAACTTTGTTCTCGTAAGAAAGTAAACAAGAATATTGTTTATTTTATTTATAACGTTGAAAACGAACAATGCTATAAACCTCTATTTATATAAACATAGACACCGATTAAGCAAGATTCCCAAGGTTTCAATTTTTTCATAAGACCCTTTAAGCTTACGCCTTAAATTTCAGACATTTCCTAGAATCAAACTCATGTAATTGATTTTAGTCAAAATTAGAATAAGGAGTCTAGAAATAAGGTTTATTAGCATTATATCTTGATTTTATTCGTCGTAAAGGGACATAAAAGTGGTGCAAAACTGTTCTGTTCGGGGAATTCATTTTAACCCTCCTGGAATGGTTTAGTATAGATCTTCCCGTATAAATGAGTAAGTGCGAAAGTTTTTTTTCTCACGTATCCCTACTATATTAACATCAAACGGTTTATGCTTATTTAATTCTGTGATACAACATTAGATTTTGAAATACCATATATATAGTAATCGACAAACACCCACAAACAATTTTAGGTATTCCTAATTTTCATTTTTATTTTTAGACAGTTTCTAATAAATTCATATTCTGTAATATACATTTGTAATTTGCATTGTCATATTTTGTTATATATACGCAATAGTTTCGTCGATAGTAAAACGTCTGGGATCGCCCGGATGCTGAGAAGAGATGCTACACTTTGATCTTTATCAAAAGGCCAAGGAACCATAAAAAAATAATATTGTTATGACTAGGAATTTTTAAATGAAATAAAAGAAACTGATTTAATCTATTATTGTATTATTTTAATGAAAATCGTTCCAGGAAAGGCATGAAGCCACTTGATGTAAGAAGCTAACAAGAACGAAAGATGATTATCGCAAAGAAATGGGATGCCTATTGGCCTTAGTCTTGAAAAGACCAAATCTATAAGTAGGAGGAAAACAGTCAGCAAGAAGAGAGTTCCACAAGCTTGCAGTTCTTGGAAAGAAGCTACTGGAATAGGAAGCTGTGTTACAATGTAGTATCAAAACAGCGAATTGATGAAGACCACTAGACTAACGAGTCAAGCGAGCTGGAACAAAGGAAACAAGGAATAGATGAAACAATTTCGTGGGATAAGTCATCAGACAGAAAATGTAAGACCGATGTCACCAGCTAGATCTGTGCGATTAGAGTATCCCTTAGTCAAAATGATGAGCAGTGAAATAACCAAAAACAAAGATGGAGATTGACGGATGAAGTTGCAATGCATTGTTAATACTGCTGTATATAGTATCAACAACAGAGCAGTCATTATCAGAGGTACAAAAAAAAACAAATAGGAAGTGAAGTGCAGCAGAGACAAAGTTAAACAGATAAAAGGACACCCATGATATTTAAGACTGAGGGCACGTATTATCTTTTAATGGGGTTGAGTAGTGTAGTATCGCTTCTGTTGTCATAAGACCGTCTTCCAGGTAATTATTTCCTCCTTTTTAAGAGGGTGGGGGTAATCCTCCCAAGTATTACACCCTCTTTTGGGGAAGAAAGTAATGCAACATATGTTCTGCTGTCATGAGAACATCTTTTTTTGGGGGGGGGAGTGTATCGTTCCTGTTGTTGTACCATACTCGCAGGCATTACCTTTTCCTCTCATGGGGTGTCTTCCCAGGTATTACCTCCTTTAATTTGGAGGGGCTGTGTCTTATCTGTTTTGTTGTCATGATACTATCGTACCAGGCAGCATTACCTCCTTCTTTTCGAGGTAGTGTAGTATATGTTCGTTCAGCATAATATCATCCTCCCAGGCATTACACCCTCTTTTGGGGGGAGGGGGTGAATCCTCCAAGGCTTTACCTCCTCCTTTGGGGGTTAGTATAGAATATTGTAATTAGTCATGATACATTCCTCCCAGGCATTAGCTCCTTTGGGGAGCAGTATAGTATATGTTCGTTTCTCATGATACCATCCTCTCAGGATTACCTTCTCCTTTTGGGGGAGGGTAGTGTTGTATCTGTTCTGTTGTTATAAGACATTACTCCTCCGTTTTGGTGAGAGGCGGTAGTCTTCGTTCGTCGTGATACCATCCTCTCAGTTATTACCGCCTTCTTTGAAGGTCAGTTTAGCACATGTTCGTTCACCATGATACCATCCTCTCAGTTATTACCGCCTTCTTTGAAGGTCAGTTTAGCACATGTTCGTTCACCATGATACCATCCTCTCAGTTATTACCGCCTTCTTTGAAGGTCAGTTTAGCACATGTTCGTTCACCATGATACCATCCTCTCAGTTATTACCGCCTTCTTTGAAGGTCAGTTTAGCACATGTTCGTTCACCATGATACCATCCTCTCAGTTATTACCGCCTTCTTTGAAGGTCAGTTTAGCACATGTTCGTTCACCATGATACCATCCTCTCAGTTATTACCGCCTTCTTTGAAGGTCAGTTTAGCACATGTTCGTTCACCATGATACCATCCTCTCAGTTATTACCGCCTTCTTTGAAGGTCAGTTTAGCACATGTTCGTTCACCATGATACCATCCTCTCAGTTATTACCGCCTTCTTTGAAGGTCAGTTTAGCACATGTTCGTTCACCATGATACCATCCTCTCAGTTATTACCGCCTTCTTTGAAGGTCAGTTTAGCACATGTTCGTTCACCATGATACCATCCTCTCAGTTATTACCGCCTTCTTTGAAGGTCAGTTTGGCACATGTTCGTTCACCATGATACCATCCTCTCAGTTATTACCGCCTTCTTTGAAGGTCAGTTTAGCACATGTTCGTTCACCATGATACCATCCTCTCAGTTATTACCGCCTTCTTTGAAGGTCAGTTTAGCACATGTTCGTTCACCATGATACCATCCTCTCAGTTATTACCGCCTTCTTTGAAGGTCAGTTTAGCACATGTTCGTTCACCATGATACCATCCTCTCAGTTATTACCGCCTTCTTTGAAGGTCAGTTTAGCACATGTTCGTTCACCATGATACCATCCTCTCAGTTATTACCGCCTTCTTTGAAGGTCAGTTTAGCACATGTTCGTTCACCATGATACCATCCTCTCAGTTATTACCGCCTTCTTTGAAGGTCAGTTTAGCACATGTTCGTTCACCATGATACCATCCTCTCAGTTATTACCGCCTTCTTTGAAGGTCAGTTTAGCACATGTTCGTTCACCATGATACCATCCTCTCAGTTATTACCGCCTTCTTTGAAGGTCAGTTTAGCACATGTTCGTTCACCATGATACCATCCTCTCAGTTATTACCGCCTTCTTTGAAGGTCAGTTTAGCACATGTTCGTTCACCATGATACCATCCTCTCAGTTATTACCGCCTTCTTTGAAGGTCAGTTTGGCACATGTTCGTTCACCATGATACCATCATCCTCAGCTCGCAACTATATGCGAGCGGATGGAGCGTATATTTGCTAGTATTTACATAAAATTAGGCATAAGTATATGTTTATATATCTGTATGTATAGAATTCACTCCAAAATTAATTAACCGATGATCATTATGAATTTTGGAACACAGGCGTAAGTGTGTGTAATGTGGGATATATTTAGTTTAATTTAGTTTTATGCAAAAGGGAGCGAACGTTGAAATTTAATGATTCTGTCAATTCTCTATATATAGTATGCACCTTATGCTAATAGTACAATGTCATAAAGTGATAAAAACGGTGATGTAATGGCGTAAGTGTGTAGGTGTCGACTCGAGTAACAGTTACAATAAATAAAGCGGACAGTACATTTCGCTTCAGTGGACGTTTATCTATATCATAAAACTGAACGTACGGCTTGCTTCAATAATCACGTGTGCAAATTTAAATTTCATCAGTAAAGACCAAGATGCTTCTTCTTCTTCTTTTTCCTCTTCTTGCTGCTGATGATGATGATTATGTAAGAGTGCGGGACCTATTAGGTTAGACATTATTTTTGCACCCTATCCAAGAGGGGGGGGGCTAGTGGTTGGTGCGCCAGCCCAGATGTGGCAACAATACTCCATGCACGGGTGATTGATGGCTAATAGTACACGTATCTACCTTCCTCACATCGCGAGAAGGTGTAGAACAAGGCCGAAAGGTGAGGATGGAAGACCAGTGCACAAGAGGTAGCCGACGCCAGCCTCGTAAAAGATGCCTGAGCAGCCCTGTCAGCATTCTCCGGTAGGGGCGCCTCAGCCGATTGGCGATAAACAAACGCCTACTCAAAGAGAGAAGGGAAAGCCTGGGAGGGTGGACCGACTAAGACTACACAGAGCAAATACCTCAGCCCGACAGAGCATGGCCAGAAGAAACCACAACGGCCCACCCTCTGTCGTACTGATTGTCGAGGACGTATTACCGACTAGTATCAATGTATCTGAATAAAAATGCAATGATACAACGTGTCTAATAGTGCAATGTTATAAAACGATAAAAAGGGTGATGTAATCGTTTAAGTTTGTAGGTGTCTACTCGAATAACAGTTAGAATAAATAACGCGGGGAGTTCGTTCCGCTTCAGAGGGCATTTACAGCAAATAAAACACTAAGCATATTACCACTTGAGATTAAAATGTTTTTTATCCACTTGACTAGTTTAATAGCTGAAAAAGAAAAAAAGAGGAAAACCAGGTATTAAAAATAACCTTCACTTTATGGTTCTTTCTTTTTTTCTTTTATTCTTCTTTTGTTTCTTTTTTCTTTTTACTTTTTTCTTTTTTGTTGTTTTATCTCATTGTTGCTGCTTTTTTTTTCTTACCGTAACGCCCAAACCGGGTTTAACTCTGCGTGACTATGTATGCAGCAACGATTAAATAATAATAAAAGTAAAATACATGTCATCGTCGACTTACGACCACGATTGGTTATGAACAATTGGTCGCAAAGCGATTTCGACGTAAGTCGGACCACGTTAAATTACCGTATTAGACTGTGTAATGATATTGTAATCATCTAAAAATCATAATTTATAAACCTTATCTCCGCTCATAATTTTTATAATCAAATTTAAATAATATTTTATTACTATTTTTTTTTTCAACTATTGCTATTGCAGCTACTGAGTGACTGGGTGAGCAGCATTAACCGAGTGTGTGGACAGGTAGAAGGGTAGCGGGCTGCGTGGAGATATATATGTATATATGTATATATGTATATATATGTATATATATTAGTAGTAAGTTTTTGAAAGGCTGTGGGCAATGCAAGTTCCGGGTAAGATGCAAGTTGTAAGGAACAAAAACAATAACAATAAATCGAATACGAAATATGACTTACTATTTATTTTTCCTTTTTTTCTAAAATCTTACATAACAGCAAGAGTGTTTTTAGCTGTTCGTGTGATGACCGGGTGATTAAAAATCACTATTTGATATTTCGGGAAAAGACATCCCTTTGTCAAAAATAATTAAACCAGAAGAATTTTTTTTTCCTTCTCCGACTGTGTAGAGAATACTACAAAACAAAATGGCTGCCAGATGTAGACCGCAGCGAAAACCGAAAACATTTTCGCAGGGAATGTAAATTAAATTTTATTTAAAGGTTATCTTAAATATATGATTTGGTGTTCAAAAATATTTGTGTAATGTTGGTTAAGTGTATGGTGTTCGATAAACTGTTAGTTTTAATAATATATATATATATATATATATATATATATATATATATATATATATATATATATATATATATATATTTGTTTTTATTTATAACTTTTTTTTTTATTAAGCTTATATTTGATTATTTACTTTTATTTAAGTGTGTTTTATATTTTATTATTTATTTTTTTTATTTTTTTTATTTTATATATATATATATATATATATATATATATATATATATATATATATATATATGGGGGTGGAGGGTGTAAATGGAGAGTTTTGATCGCTCTCTTTTTATATCTACTTATCAGCTCCTATATATACCCATTCCAAAACTTCCCCAAACATCACGCGTCTTTCAAATTGATATAATTAATTTGTTTTAAAGCTTCTAATAAATTAATATTCGCAAATATACACTCATGATTGGTTTTTCAGATTTCCAGATTTTTAAAAACATTTTCCTCAATGATAATCTTAATAAAAAGTATAAATAGAATTAATTAAAGACATTAATTTTTTTATTTATATAATTGAGTTACGTAATTAAATTGGATTGTAATGGAATATGATGGAAAAGCCGGCGTCAACTCAAACATTTGGTTATCCGTCTTCTGATTAAATATAAAAGTCAGATTAGAGAGAGAATGGGGAAGAGAGAGAGGGGGGAAGAAAGAGAGAGAAAAAGAAAGAGAGAAAGAGAAAAGAGAGAGATGGGCAGAAGACGGAGGCGCGTTATTTGATTAATGACATGTAAACAACATATTTTCTGAGATTTATCGTACGAGTCGCTCAAAAATAATATATTTACTTTGATTTGTTTTATTAAAACGCTTTGGGTTTGTTTGTTTTTAAATCTTATTAGAAATTATGCTTTAAACCACAAATTTATTGAAACAACAAAAACTTAAATTGGATCCCTTTTTAGGAGAACCTCGCCATTAATATAAAAATAGCCCGCCATGCATGAGCAGTGCGCTCACATGTCCTTGACCTATTAAAAGGAATATATTTTAATGCTTTAATTACAATTTACACTAGAAAAACTTTTCTTTAATCTCAAAGTTTAATTGGCGCGGAAAATATTTTCAAGTTTTAAAAAACCCGTCTCATCTAGTAAGCGAATAAAACGCCAAGTCGTTAAGTTGGTTGACAAGTCATCGCCTATGCGATAAAATGGCTGAATGCTTTCAAAACATCGTGAAATTAGGTCAAGAAATGGTGGTTTACATAACTCTGCCGTCATTCTTTCAAACAATGGCGATAATGACAAAAAAAAAAAAAATGGCGGCCACTCTTCAGATTGGCACGCATAACTCTCCGCAGTCAACACGGATTGTAATGTCGTTTTTTTTACACCCACCAGTAGCGCGCAGACTCTGGTGATGCCTGGTAATGCCTTGTGATGCCTGGGGCCAACTCCGTGATTGTATGCACCAAAGACTCAAGTATAAGTCCTAGTAGTTAGAAATATCGTGATAAATGGAGCTAGTTTGAATATGATGGATGCCTGTCCCCCAATTTGGATAGCCCGGGCTAACGCAAGTTTTGCACGACACTGACACCTACGCACCTATTTCATTTTGCTCGCTTTTTAGTTTCCCGTTTCGCTGCTCTATGTATTGTACATTTTGCCAGCGGTAATCAGCCTTTCTGTATTTTTGGTTATTTTAGTCTTTTATATTTAGCAGCCCTCTTCCCCTTTTTACATAGAGTTCGTCAGTATCAACCATAGTCAATATACCTTCTTTTTTCATCATTATCATCGTCATCGTCCTCGTCATCGTCATCATCCTCGTCATCGTCCTCATCGTCGTCGTCGTCATGGTCATGGTCATGGTCATCGTCATCGTCATCGTCATCGTCGTCGTGATCGTCATCCTCGTCGTCTTAAAAAGCAGCAGCATCCACCACTTTACACCTAACTGTATAGAAATGGAATCTAAGTAATATTGTTGTAGACATGCGTGACGTAACAATAATATATCATCACTTCTTAGAAAGGAATTGGCTTTTTCGAAGGAAAAAGACACAACTCATTTCTAAAAAAAAATAAACCTTCCAAGTTTTGCCGTATAAACCTCGTGGGACTGGAATTCACTATTACCTTCCTACTCCATTTTTATTTTTACCTTTATTCACCCCAAACAGGGCATATTGCTATTGAGTTGTAAGGGGCTACTGTGATTAGAGACCAGGTTTACAGTGGCATCCTAAGTGGGGAGTTGCGCATTTAAATTTCTGCATGCTGGTACAGTCGAGAATTAGAAAGCTGAGGGAAAGATTTCAAATGCAAGCAGCTTGAGGAAAGAATCTATTTAAGGATAAACTTTTCCGGCATCTGGGGACTTCCACGGTAAAGTGGTGTGATTCTGCATCTATTCGGGCTGAGTTTTTCTTCTGTCCAGCCTATGAAGGGTCCAGAGTATATCACTATGGATACTATAACAGTACGTATTTCTTTTATTATATTTATGCTGTGTTATTTACATTCAAGAAGCTTTCTTATTCTTCTCATGTATTCTTTTCTAATCTTTTCTTTCATCTCTGTTGATTTTATAACTTCCATATATTTATAAGTATCATGTTCGTCAAACGTCTTCCCACAATCAACACACCTTGTAATGTCGGACTCATGTGTTCACGCATCGCTATGAAAGTTCACGTATAGGCTGCAAAATTGCTCTGCCTAATTACACCAATTTTAGCACGAAACATTAAGGTTAACGATGCTAATACTACTACTTTACTTATTTTAAATAGTTACATACAAAATTCCTCTTTGCTCCCACGCTGTCAACGAAATAATAAAAATTAGATTTTTTCTTGTGCGATTACACGTCGACATCCTGGAAATAGCTCAGAAAAATATTAAAATTATAAATAATGTAACACAGTACCACCGGACTGCTTTCCTGCTTAATACAACTTAGTATTCTTCGAATTCATTAGTTAAAATAAGAAAAACTCGCTGTGTACAATAAAGATATCCATTGTCTAACAATAATATGTATAAAATAAAATGCGATGTTTGGCGGACTTCTGTCATGCTTAACAACATCTAAAAAGTTAGTTCTTTTATTAAGAATTTTCACTTGAGGCGACTATTCTAATTAACCAACCAGTCACAAATTGTTTCGCATTATCTAACGTTTAGCGATTGTTCAATCAATCAAAACTTCGTTTCACGCATCTATTAGGAGCCTTTAGTCAATCCACAATATAAGAGCTTAGTTTATTACGGGTAATAGCACGCCTTTAAATTTTTGACAGATAAGTACATTATCAGACATGGGACAGATAAAATCAGTAAACTTTTCAATTATTTATCCGCATGTTGTCTACCTGCGTTACTCAAAAACATAATTTATTAAAAGGTCACACCAATTGCAAATCATATATCATAGTGATAAAATTAATAAATCGTTAATGAAAATGATTTCCCCAAATTATTGTTTTCATAATTCACCTTAAGTTATTCAGAATTATAAAGGTGTTTTCTCTGGTTGTCGTTGCAATACGAGAAATATGACCTTTTAAAAATTGGATTTAAAGGGAGGATTAACTCCATACAAAGTAAGGCACTGATAAAAACAGCTGAAATATTAAGGAAAATCCTCAAATTCAGAAGCTAACCCACATAATTAGGTAACACCGACCAACAACAGATAAGTTAAAGAGATTAACACTGCGTAAGCACGACCAGAAAATTATAGAAAGAGCATCACACGAACCCGAGGGAACTGAAATTACCAATGTAAATATGGGAGGAAAATCCGATAATTTACCCTCTCCCTAAAAAAGTGGTGGCATTAGCATCGCTTGATACAACACCAAAATCTTCGGCAGGGTCTATACTATTTAGAAGAATTAACTTTTTTTCTTCCGTAAAAATAATTGTCATTGTCAGCTAAATATAGTTTAAATAAATAAAATGAATATGTCTCTATTTATTTATTTAAAATTGTAACAATTTAATTTTCTTAAAACAATCATTATTATCTGTCTTCTTACCGTAAAAATAATTATCGGCTAAATATTTTACCAATCAATAAA